>CM052797.1:125048369-125070735 GCA_028533885.1 Nasua narica
CCCCCCCCCCCCCCCCCCCCCCCCCGGCTCGTGCTGGTTCTCGCTCCACAAGTCCCCAGGATTACCGGGCCACCCACCTCCCCAGCACAGCCAAGGACCCTGCCCGCCCTGCGCCCACAGAGGAGGAGAGCACCCTGGGTTGGCACTGTGTGCGGCCCACGCTGCGGCTCACAGAGCTGGTGGGGACGGCCGGGTCCCAGCCCGCAGGCCGCGAGTGTGAGGACCAGGTGGCGGGGGTGCCTGCGGGGGGGTCAGAGGTCGGGGGAGCCCGGCCGTCCGGACGGGGATTTCCGACACTGCCGGTGGCTGACACGAGGTCTCCTCCCCTCTGGCCAGAGCTGCCCTTTTGAGGCACTCACTCTCAGATAGACACCCATGGTGTGGGGACCCCAGCCCCTGCCCCACGCTGGGACCCACGGTGTGGGGGACCCCGGCCCCCGCCCCACGCCGGGCTGGCTCTGCTTCTTGTCCCCTCACTGGCCCTGGATGGAACCCAGCCAACATGTGCATTCCTGGGGACCCCAGCACGGTTTGTGCCTTTTTTTTTTTTTTAAAGATTTATTTATTTATTTATTAGAGAGAGAGACTGAGAACGAGAGGGGAGAAGGTCAGAGGGAGAAGCAGACTTCCCCCAGAGCCGGGAGTCCGATATGGGACTCGATCCGGGGACTCCGGGATCATGACCCGAGCCGAAGGCAGTCACCCAACCAACTGAGCCACCCAGGCGCCCCGGTTTGTGCCTTTTGCCTGGAAGGACAGGAATGACGTGTGGCCGCAGCTGACCACACCAGACGCGAGTCCCTCTCCTCCACTGAGCTCCCTCCCCTGGCATCGGCCCCGAGTGACGAGGCCCCGAGCACCACCTCCCAAGGGACTCCGACAGAGCATCAGGGCCCTAGGGTGGCAGGCGGCCCCCCACGGCAGTGTGGGTGTGGCCTGGACATCCCGCCGCTCTGGGCCCCTGCTAGTGGCTTCGGGAAGGAAGGAGTCAGTGTGAACTTTTGTTGGCCGGGAGTCGGGGCAGGGCGTGGAGGAAGGTGCCCAGGACCCTCCGCTTGGGGCCCTCACAGAGGCTCTGTGTCCGAACCCCAAGGCGGGGTGGGGGCCTGGCCCTCTGGCTCCAAGCCCACGGGTCACGGACGCTGTGGGGGTGGGGGACGCCTTTCCCGGGCTCCTCCTGACCACGTGACCAGGGTGACAGTCCGCGCGACACCCGGTCCAGACCTTAGACCTGTTGCCAAGGACACGCTTGCCGCCTCCTCCAGGGGCACGGCCGTCGTTGGGGAGGCAGGTCCTGGCGCAAGGCTCTCGTTGGGAGTGAGCTTGCTACGCTGCAGACAGCCCGCTCTGCGCTCCGGGCTGGCCGGCAACCAGCGCCCACGGCCACGGGAGCGAGCGCTGGGCACCACGGCGAGGCTGCTGGGCGCACACGCACAGTCTCTCTCTACCCCGCATCTGTGCCTTCCACCGTCCTGCCGAGGCGACTCCGACCCCCCCGTGCTGTCTGCGGGAGGGGCTGCACCTCTTCCTGCCTCCCCGTGGGGCACGGGTCCACACGAGGACCGCCCACAGAAGCCACGGGGCAGGGCAGCAAGGCCTGTGGCCCCAGGACAGTGGGATTGAGGTCTAGGCTGGAGCTCCAGTGTGGGGGCTGCAAACCGGAGCCGCCTGCCCCCCCTAGGGCTGTCCCGTCGCACACCGAGGACCCTGGGGGTTATCGTCCCAGGCCAAGCCCACGTCCCAGCTGGCCAGGTGGATGGGGTCCCCAGCCGATGGTGAGCACGCTCACTTGGAGCTCAGTATGTTTTGAGTGGGCTCCAGAAAATCCCGATCTGTCTTTGTGTTGATTCTAAAGCCCGGGCTCCCGGGTCCCTAGGAAAAGGTGCGGGTGGTAACGTCCCATCTTCCAATACTCCAACGTCCTCGGGGAGGTGCTTCCCAGCCTCCCCAATTCACAGGCGAGAAGGGGGCGGAGGGACAGGTGAGGCAGCCCTGCGGCCAGCCGGCTTGGGTCCATTGCTACGTCAGCGTGCGTGCCCAGCTGCTGGCCTTAGAAACCTGCGGCCGTGATGAAATCTGGGCAGAGGTCCTTGACGGGGGTCATTAAACGCTGGAGTGGGAATGGGCCTGGGTTTATGGCTCCCTGTCCCCACCTCTTCTCGGGAAATGCAAGGGCTGAGCCCCTGGTGGGGCAACGCAGGGCAGGGGGTGGACCCTGGGCCCCTCCTCGGGGAGCACAGGGAGCCACGGTGTGTGTGTGTCCTATGCAGGCTCGGGGGCTGAGGCCGCTTGCCCCTGACCCGAGCCTCCCGAAGCCGGCCCACGGCTTGGGCCTGGTCACTCGGTGGATGTGCTCCTTTGGCCCGGGGGCCGGCCCCGTGCTGGCATGGGGCGCCTGCTCTGAGGCCCCAGGTCAGCGAGGGGGGGCGGAGATCTTTCGGAACACTATGCAGGGCTGGTCAGAGCTGAGCCCGGGGGGCTGGGAGCCCAGAGCGGACAGCAGAGGCTTTTAGGGGGGCCAGGCCTGCTGCCCGCAGAGAGGAGGGGGACGTGGGTGGCTCAGGCCGGAGTATTCCCACCTAGCCCAGAGAGGTGGCCCAGCCCCCCGGGGCAGTCCCCAGGTGGCAACAACGCAGGGACTTCAAGAGCGGCCGTGCCCGCCCGGAGGGCGGGTCGCTCGGCGTCGGTCCCTCACGGGGCCTCTGCCTCGGTGCCCGCGGAGCTGCGGCCCGTCCTGCCCGCACAGCCGACGACGATGGCCAGGGGACAGGGCCGCCGTTCCGCACACCTGGCCGAGACGAGGGGCTGGTGAATTACTGAGAGTTGCCCACGGTGTTGAGTTAGAAGCTAATTAAAAAGCTATCTGCAGTGCGACGCTGTAAAAGAATCGTAAAATTCCAATCTCATTTGTTCCGCTCGGCTCCCTTGGGTGCAGAAGGCCCCATCAAAGGCGCGGCACGCTCCCATTGTCTGCGGGGGCTTGCGGGGGGCACCCTGCCTCTGTGGGCCGCGGCCGGGGACGAGGGGACCGGGGGCCGGGAAGGTGTGCTGGCCCCGGGAATCCCCGGAGGCCTCAAGACCCTTTACCCCGTGTATCCCTCAGCCGACACCGGAGTGCTCCCTGACTGTGGGGCGCGGGAGGAGGCCTTCTGGGGCCGAACCCCAGTATGCAGGGCCCCAGCCCCGTGGGCCGGGGGGAGGGCGCACCGGGTCACTCGCCGGCACGGAGCACGGGCTCTCCGGCTGCCCGCAGCGCTGGGGGTTGCTGTTCGGAGCTCTGTGTCCTGGGGGCCGCCAGCCCCCACCAGGCCCCACCAGGCCCCACCAGGCCCCACCAGGCCCCGGCACAGGCCGAGCGTAAGAATGGACGCGGAGGCGCAGAGGAGAAGCGGAGCCCAGGACTTACGCCGGGGCTGCAGGAGTCGGGTCTCGGAATCACCCCTCTGCTCCCAGAAGGACAGACCCGGCTCCGAGGCCCACATGGCTCCCATGAAGGCCGCGGGCCTGGCCCGCTGCCCCCGTCGTGTCCGGACGCGGTGAGGGGACTTGCGGGCTGTAAGCCCCCCAGCAACGGTGGAAGGAGAGCCTGTGAAGCCCCCCGGCTGCCCTCGGGGTGTCTGGTCCTAGGGCCGGGGGGCGGCTCCTGGGCCGGGCTCACACCCTCACCCCTACCGAGGCTCAATGCGCCTGCAAGGCAGGGGCTGGGGCGGGCGGGCCCCTCCGCAGCTCTGGAGGCCAGGGCAGGGCTGTGGGTGACGGCCAGCCCCCAGGGCTTGCTGGGCCCGCCATCGGGCCCTGAGCTCCGCACCGTGAGCCGAGGAGCCGGCCGCTGTGGGGCCAGGGACGTGGGCTGCCCTTCGACACCGTGTTGGCACAAATCAGGCCTGATTCTGCCGGCGGGGGGGCCGGGCGACTGCAGGGAGGGGCCCGTGTTTTTAGTCGAGCCGCGGTCCTTGTGTCCTGTGAGGCCTGGAGGTTGCTGTCTTTCGGGGCGGCAGCAGGCAAGGGGGGAGAGGCGGGAAGAGCCACGTCTGGAGAAGCATTTCTTCATGACAGCGCTGTCCTGGACCAGAGGGGGGGGGCGTCCGGCCTGTCCTCCCTCCCGACCCCCGTTCCCAAGGGGGCTGGGCAGTGGTCCCAGGCCAGGGTGACGCGACCGGTGGGATTCTGGGAGGGCCGTGAGTGAGAGCGGCCTGCGGCGCCCCGGCAGGAGGCAGGTCAAGGTCGCGCGGGCGTCTGGGGGTCCCTGGACAGGTGAGAGGCCCAGAGAGGTGCCCTCAGAGGAAGGCAGGGGACACCGTGCGGGCTGAGACATCCGGGCAGCAAATGAACCCACCTTCCCAATACCCGACCTAGAAGCTGAGGCCGGCTATGGCCTGTCCCAGCGGGGCTTAGCCAGGGTGGGCATCGGGACCCCAGGTGGGGGGCCGGAGGGTCCCTGCCACAGGGGCTTTGGGACGAAGACGTCTTCTGGACAAGGAGTCTGGGTTGGAAGACCCGGGAGGCTGGGAACTCGGTCCTGCCGACCTCAGCCCGTGGGGGGCCCCGGCTCGTCGTCACTCGGCCCGTGATCCCCTGCAGCCCTCGGGCCTTCCCTCCCCGAGCAGGAAGGCGAGGAGGCCCTTCCCACAGCGCCGACACCCCGGCGATCCAGGGAGAGTCTCTCTGCTGGGGGACTTCCCACCTGGCGTCCCCGTGTCCCAGCAGGTGCAAGGCCACGGCGGTGGGCTGAGAGGTCACAGGACCAGTGAGCTCCGGCCGCCGTGATCGCCGGTCCCGGGCGCAGAGTGGTGGCTCTCAGTCTCTGTGCGGGCCAGCTCGGGCCCACTGCAGGGCCGGCTCCTGGCTCTCTGTGTCTTCGGGGGAGCGGCCCTGGCTGCTGGGGTCTCCTGGGGTCAGCCCCATGTGGCGCCCGTGGGTGGGAGCTGGACGCGGGGAGGGGCCCACAGACCACGTCAGACGGTACCCCAGACTCGCACGACGTCGCCATGATTTGCTGTCTCTTTTGGGAAGTGGGCTTTTGTTCTACTCGGCATCTGTGGTTTTTGGTGGATTCTGAAACATTTAATAAATATTTGGCTTCCTGTTTCAAAACGTTCTGTGTTCCTTTTCGGTTTCCTTATGGAAAGAGACGGCGCTGTTTTCACCTTGACTGCTGGGAGCCCATGCTTCAGGGGGCAGCGTGGGCGTCTCGGACCCCCCGCACTCAGACTCCCTGGTTGCCCAGTTCTGGGTTGAGGCCTGGAGCCCCAAGCTGCAGAAACCCCAGCCTGCGCGTGCGGGGCGGGCGGGCGAGCCCTGCCCCCTGCCAGGCCGGCTGGTCCCAGAAGCACGGGGCCAAAGTTTGAATGTTGAACCCCCGCTTTCTCATCTCAAAACCGCTCAGGAGTTGGTCTGGCAGGGTGAGGGCTCTGGGCCGGCATGCGGGGGGCTTAGCGGGGGCTCCTACAACAGCCCCTATTGTCACCTCCCTGCGCGAGTCCCCAGGGACAGCAGTTTCTGCCGCCACATCCTGGAGTCCAGGCTCCCCAGGTGCCCCTCCCCCATGGCTCTCAGCCCTCTGTCCCCCCCAGGGACCCCTCCCCCTCCCCGGGGCTCTAAGCCCTCTGTCCCCCCCAGGGGTCCCTCCCCCTCCCGGGGGCTCTCTGTCCCCCCCAGGGGCCCCTCCCCCTCCCTGGGGCTCTCTGTCCCCCCCAGGAACCCCTCCCCCTCCCCGGGGCTCTAAGCCCTCTGTCCCCCCCAGGGGCCCCTCCCCCTCCCTGGGGCTCTCTGTCCCCCCCAGGGGTCCCTCCCCCTCTCCGGGGCTCTCTCTCCCCCCAGGGGCCCCTCCCACGCCCAAGGCAAGCGCTGCCCTGTGGGACTGTGGGCAGCCTGGGCTTCTGCTCCCTGGGTAGCCTGGAGGGCAGCAGCGCTGAGGGGGCTCTATGAGAAGGGGACCCTGCCCTACAGCTCACAGTCCAGCCTCTTTGGCCACATCTGGTCATGATGGGCCAGTGTGTCCCCCAAGAGAGCCTGTCTCTCACCCTACCGCAGAGGGCTGCAGAAGGACCCTGCTGGGTCCGGGGCACCGGGCTGTGCATCCCGGCTGTGCAGGGACAGCTTGGAATGCCTCAGGGTGCCCCCCCCACCCCCCCGGCACGGCTTGGTCCAGCATCCGGTGTCTTGCCAGGGTCGTCCCTGAGGCTGGAGGGAGGATGGAGGGGACAGCCCTACTGCTGTCCTGGAGACTATGAAAGAAAGATCATCTGTCCAGGGAAGCCAGGATGTACTGAAACTGGGGACACAAAGCAATGGCGGGGTGGGGTCAGGGAGGATTAAACGGCTGCACGTTTTGAAGAGGCAGAAGGAGAGGTGTTGATATGGCTGATTTTTTGTTGTTGAGAGAGAGAGAGAGAGAGAGAGAGAGAGAGAGAGGGCATGAGTGGCGGGAGGGGAGGGTTGGAAGGAGGGGGAGGGGAGAATCTCCAGCAGACTCCGCGCTGAGCTCGAGCCCAATGAGGGGCTCCACCTCTCAACCCTGAGATCGTGGCCTGAACCGGAAGAGTCGTGAGCAAAGCAGATGGCCTCCTCAGTGTGGGTGGGCCTCATCCAATCAGTCGAAGGCCAGGATGGACCGCAAAGGCTGACCCTCCCCTGAGTACGAGGGACTTTCCTGCCTGACAGCTTTTGAGCCAAGGTAACGGCTTTTTTCCTGCCTTTGGACTTGAACTAAAGCATCAGCTCTTCCCAGGTCCCTAGATCACTCGCGGCAGACCGTGGGACCTGTCAGCCTCCAGCTCCTCGCTCACACATCCTCTTGGTTCTGCCTCCCTGGGGCACCCTGGCTGACACGGGCCTCGGTGGGCAGCACGCTCGGGCTCCCAGTGGGAGCTGAGCATCGTTCTGCCGGAGGTCTGGGGCCCGGGGTGAGCATGGCCACCCCGGCTGTTCCCCCAGGCCCACCACCCAGAGCTCGACTCCCAAGGAGCCTTAGAGAGTGACCCAGGTGGCCGAGGGCATCTCCATGGGTGGGGCTGCCGGTCCCGCTGGCCACAGACTGGGGGGCTGTTTAAAGGTTACCTGAGAAAATGCCTGGGGGGCCACCCCAGAGCCGGGCTGTGAGGGGGGCAGGGGCTGGTCTGGGGACGCGCCGACCCCACTCCACGTCACGGAGAGTGCGATGGGCTGCTTTGCAGGGGGAGGGAGCCCCATTTCATGGGAAGCCTGTTGCTGGCTGGGCACGCGGTGAGGGCACCCAGAGGGGTCCTTCCCAGACTCTGCGGTCACCAGTCGTTTCTGGAGCCCGGACCCGGGTGGGGCTCAGCAGGGGTGACACAGGCACAGGTGACAGGTGGAGGCAGCGAAGCCTCAGGCCACCCAACCTCTGGCCGGGCCGCGCCCACAGAGACACGGGTTTGCAGGCCTGCCGGGCGCCCCCTGTCCCCCACCCCTCGCGCCCGGCGGGGGGCCGTCCTGGCTCAGCTCCTCAGTCCCACCGTTTACAGCCATTGACGGGCGTGCAGGTGGCCGGTGCGACAGATTGGCAGCTCCCGGGCCGTGCTCTCTGGCAAGCAACCGTTTCCTCGAAAGAGAGAACTCATGACTGGGGCCAGGAGCAGATTATCAATAAGGACGCCCAGCGACTTGGCGGGCCGTCCTGACTCTTCCGTGGATCAGGGCGGCGGCAGGGACTCGGGGGTGGCGGGGGGGGGGGGCTCTCAGGGGCCTCAGCAGTCCCCCGGGCTTGGAGCCCTGCTGGGAGCCCACTGACTCTGCCAGCTGTGACTCGGGGAGGCCGAGGAGCTCCCATTTCAAGGACTCAAGAGTCTGGGGGATGGCTCTGGGCTGGCGGGGGATGGACCCGGGCTGGGGGGAGGGTCCTGGGTTGGGGATGATCCCAGGCTGAGGGGATGGTCCCAGGCTGGGGGGTGGGTCCCGGGCTGGGGGGATGGTCCCGGGCTGGGGATGATCCCAGGCTAGGGGGTGGGTCCCAGGTTGGGGGGATGGTCCCGGGCTGGGGGGATGGTCCCGGGCTGGGCGGTGGGTCCCGGGCTGGGGGGTGGGTCCCAGGCTGGGGGGATGGTCCCGGGCTGGGGGGATGGTCCCGGGCTGGGGGCAGGAGCACAGAGCGGTCGCCACCATGGGGGCTGAAACACGGCCACTGAGGGGTTAAAAAAGGAAGCGCCTTCAGGGCTGGGCTAAGAAATGATGTTCTGCTGTTTGACGTCATTTTAATTCCATTTCAAGGGCATTTAATCTCATTTGCCCGATGACTGATCCCTGGCTGTGGCTGAATTAACAAGCAGCCCCTCCTTGGAGGGGAAGCAGGACCCTTCTAGCGGAGACGTAGCGTCATCGTGTCCTGCTGCGCCTTGCAGGTGGCCCCAGGGGTGGGGGCAGTGCTGAGGACTTGACCCTTGCGCTTGGCATTTACTCAGCCCTCGGAACATTCCAGAAGGTGCGGGCCTGCCGTTTCTCCTTGCCTCGTGCTGCTGGGTGGGACGCGCCTGTTCCTGAGGCTCAGCACAAAGGCCCCGCCCGCGCGTGAGGCAGGTTCAGGGTCCTGGTGATAGCGTGTGGTGGGATCTAGGGGGCAGGCTGCGTGGCTGCAGGGGGAGCAAGGTGGTGGGCTCAGAGTCTGGGGCTACCTGCCGCCTGAGCTGGAGGAGGACAGGCTGCTTTGTTTTGGGGAAACTGTGCCTCACGGGGTCATGTGTCTCTTTCCATTCACATTACCCTGGAAGGCTTGGGGAGCAGGCAAGGGCACAGCCCCAAGAGGCCCCAGGCCTACGAAGGGGAGGGGTGGGCGTAGGAGATATGACTTCCGGTTACATTCTCTCCCTCCACCCACTGACTGTTTCCCTCCTGCTGGTAGCTCTGTTTGCCAGAAATTTCTGCGGGTCCCTGTAACCTCTTACTCTGGTCTGGACTCAGCTGAGCTTTGGGGACTTGTGGGTGGGCTGTGGCCAGGCCTGTGGGATCTGCGTGAGGACCACGGGCCACCCCGCAGGGCTCCGGGCACTGTTTGCGCAGAAGAGCTCCCGCTGTGCTGTGGACGGCTGCCAGGGCAGGTCGCCGGTGGGCCGTGCCAGTTCTCCTCGTGGCCTGGCAGCCTCAAACCCAGTGCCCGGCCTGAGGCCCTGGGAGGGCTCAGGATGCTTGCTCTCAGCCTGGATGAGTCCCCCAACACCTGGATGCCAGGGGGTGGCACACACGTTTGACCTGGGGACTGGAGGACAGTGTGGCTCACAGGCTGGAGGTGTTGAGACATCGGGCTATATTCAGAATGATGGATCTCTCTCTTTTTTTTTAAGATTTTATTTACTTATTTGACAAAGAGTTAGAGATAGAGAGCACAAGTAAGCAGAGTGGCAGGCAGAGGGAGAGGGGGAAGCAGACTCTCTGCTAAGCAGGGAGCCTGATGTGGGGCTTGATCACAGGACCCTGGGATCATGACCTGAGCCAAAGGCAGCTGCTTAACCAACTGAGCCACCCAGGTGCCCCCAGAATGATGGATCTTAATATCTCAGACTCCATGGACATGGCCACTCAAGCATCCATGCACCCTGGTGATGCTCTAGGCCCTCCTCGCTGTCAGTTTAGGGAGGTGGGGCCTGGACAAGCCAGCTGTGTGGGGAAGGGAGTCCAGTCAGGCTCTCCCACTGCCCGGGGGTGGATGGGAACAAGGGAGCTCAGGCTTCATGGATGCTTGCAGCCCATGTTCCCTACCCAAGACCGAAGGCAGCACTAAGGGTGTTTGTCCATCTGTCTATCATCTGTCCATGAAACCACCCTTCTTTCCTTCCTTCCACCCACCCATTCACTGACTGCTCCATCCATTTATCTGTCCATCTATCCATCCGTCCATCCATCCACCCATCCATCCATCCATCCACCCATCCATCCATCCATCCATCCATCCATCCATCCATCCATCTACTCATCCATCCACCCACCCATCCATCAGCCCATCCATCCATCCATCCATCATCCATCCATCCATCTATCTCTCCATCCATCAGCCCATCCATCCATCCACCCACCCATCCATCCATCCATCGATCCATCCATCAGCTCGTCCATCCATCCATCCATCCATCCATCTCTCCATCCATCCGTCCATCCAGCAGCCCATCCACCCATCCATCCATCCATCCATCAGCTCGCTCATCCATCCATCCATCCATCCATCTATCCATCTATCCATCTATCTCTCCATCCACCAGCCCATCCATCCATCCACCCACCCATCCATCCATCCATCAATCCATCCATCAGCTCATCCATCCATCCATCCAGCAGCCCATCCATCCATCCATCCATCCATCCATCCATCGGTCTGTCCATCCATCCATCCATCCATCTATCCATCTATCTCTCCATACAGCAGCCCATCCATCCATCCATCCACCCACCCATCCATCCATCCATCGATCCATCCAGCAGCTCATCCATCCATCCATCCATCCATCCATCCATCCACCCATCCACCCATCCATCCATCCATCAGCCCGTCCGTCCATCCATCCATCCATCCAGCAGCTCATCCATCCGTCCATCCACCCCCCTACCCATCCACCCATCCATCCATCCAATATTTATTTGGATCCTGCTGTTTTTCAGGAGCTTAGGCCCAGTGACAATTCAGCACCCATAGCATCCTGAATTGTGTGACAAAGTTTCGGAGTGGGTGAGGGGCGGGCTGAGGCAGCTCAGAGGAGGTTCCTGACCCCACTGGTTAATAATAATATTCCTTTCAAATGAAGCCACCTACAAAATGTGTCAGTAGACCCAATACAATGTCAATCCCTTGTCAGACCTTTTAGGAGGGTGAGATTTAGAAACTAAACAATAATCTTTGCTAGGCCCCTAGTCTGGGTCTGGAAAATAGAGTTTGTGCAGCTCTAGGAAGGTCTTGTCAGGTTCCTTGGAAGTTCTGGCACCCAGAGCCGAGTGTCCGGAGGTAGGTCGAAGCAGGATGGGTGGGCACCCCACATTACTAGTCATTTTAGCTAAAACTCTGGGCATTAGCCCAGGCACACGGCCGAGGTGATCCATTATGCCAAACAGCAAAGTGCAGAGTTCCTAGCTCTGCTCGCGTGTCTGCTGTGTGACAGCGGGCGATGTGACCTCTGAGCCTCCGCTTCCTCGGGGCCAAGCGCAGCAGCTCACTCCAGCTGGTGGGTGGCCGGGCCCAACAGGTGCTTGCACACGGTGGGTGTCAGAGCCCCCTCCGCCCGGAGCCTGCTCTGGGGCCGCACCTTCGGTGTCTGGTGCCACCTGGTCCCCATGGCCGGACTGACCGGCCAGAGCCGAGCAGGCAGGCGGGGAGGCTCAGGGAGGCTTGGGAGGGGAGGTGGCTCCCTCGTTATTGGATTATCTCATTTGCAAACAATAAATGTCAACAGCAGGAGACCTTGTCAGAAGCCCCTGCCGGGATGCAAATGTAGCCTTTATCTGCCTCTGCCCTTTATTAAAACAACCACGGAGCCATGCGGATAAACAAGACAATTAAATGTAAATGATGTCATCTCCCTCCTTCGTTCCCATTAATGAGGCGCCCGGGCCCTGGCTGGCGAGGGCCGGAAGCCGGAGATGCCGAATCCGATTAAAAGGCAACCAAGAGGCAAAACTGACCTTTCGCTTTTAACGACTGACCCGGCGCCCGGGAGCTGGCGTGACAGCTGGGCCCGGCTCGCTCTGGTTCTTACAGTGATTACTTGGAAGTAGGGAATATTTACTGTCGCCCTGTGATGAGCGGCCCTCAGGGCTGACGGTGCCCCACGGACAGGGTCCCCCTGGGCCGCACCGAGCGCCAGCGCAAGTCCAGGCCCAGCGGGGCGGGGGGCCGGAGGGGAGCCCGTGGGCCATGCGGGCGGGAGGACACCCGTGGGCTGTGGGCAGGAGCCGAGAGGTCGTGGGGTGTCTGGAGGAAGAGGGATAGGTGGAGACAGCCTGCAGGGGGACAGGTGACAGACGGCAGGCCCTGGGGTCCTGACCAGCCCCTGAAGCCAATCCTGCCCTATGCCTCTGTGGGGGAGAGAGTACCACTGACCACTGATGTCACCAACATGGCTGTGGCTGCCGTGGGACGAGGGCCACCCCCGCTGCCACTGCGGCCGCCCTCACTACTACTGCTATGACTGTCCTCTCCTCCACTCCTCTCACTGGGACTGTCCCCTCCCCCACTCTCACTGGGACTGTCCCTCCCCCACTCTCACTGGGACTGTCCCCTCCCCCACTCTCACTGGGACTGTCCCCTCCCCCACTCTCACTGGGACTGTCCCTCCCCCACTCTCACTGGGACTGTCCCCTCCCCCACTCTCTTGTCCCCACCTCTGCGCTGTGGGCGTGAGGGAGCCGTGCCGCCAGCGGTTCAGCAGCATTGGGTCCGCTGCTCCGGGAGCTGGGCCTGTGCCCTTCCTGGGGCGCCTGATGCCCATGACTTGGGCGCCGGGGGAGGGAAGCCTTCACCTCCGATGTGTCCCGCCGGCCGAGGGAGGCGTGCTGGGGTCAGCCCCGTCCTGGTGCTCAGCCCGGGGGCCCAGGGGGGTCTCAGCAGGGAGTCCCCTCTCTGCCGTGAGAAACACACGCGGACTCGGAACCAACGTCCGAAAACTCCGAACATGTCCACTGCGTGGCGGATGTCGCCGGCACGTCCCAAGTGCTCATTTTCTACCCCGTGCGGTGCACAGCGGCGGCTCTGCCTGGGGCGGCGGGTGAGGGAGGGCGAGGGCGGGTGGGGGTTCCGCAGGCTGCAGGCCTTGTCCCGGCCTGGAGACGCTCCACTCGTGCTCACGTGTGTGTGCACGTGCCCGGTGCACGCGTGTGCTCCCCCGGGTCCCGCACAGGCCTGACTGTGTCGTGGGCCCGGCCGGGTCTGGGTGCCCGGGCGTGCTCACCGTGGCCCTGTGGGCGCAGTCCGCGGCTTCTCTGCCTCCCGGCGGCCCCTCAAGTGCCCACAGTGGCCCTGGCGAAGTGTCAGCAGCGGCCATAGGGACACTTTTGCTTGTGGGGTCGCCCACTTTCTGCTCAGCCCCATCAGGAGGCACACGGAGCAGGCCAAGGAGGGCGGATCCCTTGGGATGTGACCCCCCAGGCGAGGGTGCAGGGGGAGCTCCAGCTTTGGCTGGGACCACGGAAGGAGCCTGGGGTCTGGTTTGGGAAAAGGGGTCTTCGGGGGCCAACGTGCAGGAGCACGAGGCCCTGGGAGCCGTGCCTGGGAGTGCACGAGGAGACCCCAGCCCACCGCTGGCGGGACATTGGCGTTGGCCTGCTTAGGACAGCCAGGCGCTTCCAGCTGCACGGGTGGTGGTCCGGGGTAGGTCTTGTGAGCGAGCCTTGTGTGCCTCACATGTGGACAGAGCCGCCGGCCACTCAGCAGATGGGCCGCTCACCTGTCCGGATGCCTGGGGGGTTGGCCCGAGGCCGGGCAGCCCGGAGCAGCTGTGCCCAAATCCCAGAGGACGTCCCTACAGCATCTCCCATCCATCTCTCCTTTTTTTTTTTAAAGACTTTATTCGACAGAGAGAGACACAGCGAGAGAGGGAACAGGAGCAGGGGGAGTGGGAGAGGGGGAAGCAGGCTTCCCACCTAGCAGGGAGCCAGATGTGGGGCTCGATCCCAGGACCCTGAGATCATGACCTGAGCCGAAGGCAGACACCCAGCGACTGAGCCCCCCAGGCGCCCCTCCATCTCTCTTTTCTAAAAGGCAGGTGTGTGTCTGGTGTCTTAGGGCCAAAGGCCTTCCTTCGGTCCTGGAGGCTGGGATTTCCACCCCTGAGTGGGGTTGCTGGTTCAGGCCATCTGTGGGTGCCCTCAGAGGGGAGACTGTGCCCGGCAGCCCGCAGAAATGGCAGGGTGGCCCACGTCTCGGGTCGGTGGCCCTGGAGCTCCCTGGGGAGTCGGAGCTCCCTGGAAGCAGATCCTGATAGGCTCCCTGCAAGCAGGACTTAGGAAGAAGTTTCTGGAAGCACCTGTAGGGAGAGTGGAGGTGGGTGGGCAGGGGGAGGCCCAGCAGAAGAGAGGCCCCCAGGAGGTCCAGGGAGCATAAGCCCAGGGCACTGAGGGGGCGTCAGCCTCTGGAGTGTCCCGGCCGGAGACGGCCCGGGCCGCTGGCGGACTGAGACCACATCCTCCCGGGCCTCTGGGGCTTCTCCTGGAGCTCCCCGGCTGGGATCGCAGGGCTCGTGAGGGCCCCCGGGGGCCCCCAGTCGGCTCATATCTGAAGGGGGGCCGTGACCCGGGCTCCCCAGGGCATCTGCAGTGCCGAGACCCAGTGAGAGTTTGGGGTTCGCAGCTGCACCGTGAGACCCAGAGCAGGAGGGACACTGTCTCAGGGGCACTAGGGGCCCACGGGGTGCTGGCTGGGGCAGGAGGCCGCTGGGGCTCTGAGGGCGGGGAGGTCAAGGCTGGACCCCCCACCCGGGGTGCCCGGGAGTCCGAGCAGGGCAGGATAGGGTGAGGGGGCTGCCCTCCCCGCCCTGGGGAACCCGCACTGGGTGGTCCCTGGACACTGACCCTGGCAGATACCCCTGGCCCGACACCTCGATTTTCCATTTTGTCCCCTCCCTGGCTTCCTGGCCGCTCCACCCGCCTCCTCCCGTCCTTCCTCGGGCCTATCAGGGCTGGGCCTGTTTACCCAGCGGGGCCGCAGGAAACAGCCCAGAGCAGCCATTAATCAGGGGTGGAGGCTGGAGATCACCCGAAGGCTGGGGATGCTCTGGGGAGAGGCCAGGGCCGGTGACCCCGGAGCGGCTCTGGGGTGCAGGCTGATGAGTGCGGTCAAGGGCTCTCCCCTCACTCCCGGGCCGACCTTTCCGGAGCAGCCCCCCTTGTAGCCCCAGGAGCCACGTGGGCTCCGGAGGGACGTGGGGCGGGGGGTGCGGCCCCCGGAGGGTGAGTCGCGGGCAGGAGCCAAGCCCACCCGTGTGTGTCTCTAGGGGTGGACGTCAGCTGGGACATCTGAGAGGGCCACGTGAGGGGTGGCACTGCTCTGAGCGGAGAGCCCGGAGTACGGGCCCCAGGACTGACGGGGACCTGGTCTAGGGCGCGGGGCGATTATTCAGGGAAGCAGCAGGTCCCTGTTATTCCCGGCCGTGAACCCACCAGGAACTGGTCACTGCTGGCCGTGGGGTCCTCCCTGTGACCGCCCACCGGCTGGTTCTTCTGTCACCTGGCACGAGGACACCGAGTCACCCAGTAGACGGGCCCCCGCAGCCAGGCCGCATCTCGACACATCCCCTGCACCCCTGGCACCCCGAGCCGTGGGCATCCCGGCGGTGGGGCGGCCTCTTGCCCGGGGCGCAGGGCCCTGCGCGATCGCGGCGCCGTCAGAGCCCGGCCCTGCGGGACACTTGGGGAGGGCAGAAGCTGTCGTTACCAATTGTGAGGGATGAGATGGCAAAGACCGACGCTCTGGTGTTGGAAAAACACCGTCAAATAAGCAGGTTATTCTCATCAGAGGAGAGGCAATTTGCTACCCGTCAGACGGCATTCCACCGCCTGCCTCGTTGGGGAGCGGCCGCCTGGGCAGTCCAGCATTCGGGGCACGTTCGGTGGCTGTGGCCGGAGAGGCCTGGGCTCTGCCACACCCCACGGGTGCCTGCTCGTCCCCCAGCAGGTGGGTCTCTTCTGTGCTCGCACCTGGGCTGTGGTCGTCTGGCCCCCTCGCCCGGGGGCTCTCGTGCGCCCTCTAATCCTGGGGACCGCACCGATGCCACGCCTCTGGGGAAGACTCCTCACCGTCCTGGGGCCTCCGTGGCCTATGGGGCTGGAGGGTTGGCAGGAGCCCCGCTGTGGGGCACCCCAGGGGTGAGGGGGTCCTCACGGCAGCAGCCCCGCCCCAGGGCTGTATGCAGACCTCCCGGGGCCGAGGAGCCCATGGTGTTCTGGGGCTGCTGCAGACGTCTGCCTGGGCCCCTGCGCCTTTCCCGCCGGCCATCCCAGGCACAGAGGGACGGAAGCCGTGCAGGGCAGAGGCTGGACGGGGGAGGGGGGGGACTGCGTGGGACCGGGGACAGGCAAGCACCATCCCAGGGGCTAGTGCCATCAATGCTCGGTGCCAGGCCCAGGGAGCTGCATCCTGGCCACTTGGAAGCTCTGGGCCGGCCTCCGGGTCCGGCGTGGGGGAGGGGGAAGGCAGCCGTGGGCACGGCAGTGGCTGGGTTCCACTTTGTGCCCATCCCTCCCTGTGACCCAGCCCCACAGGAAGCTCGTACCTCTGGGCCAACCCCCCGTGTGATTCCTGGGAGGGGGAGCGTAGAGAGGGGCAGGAAGTGACCCGGTGCCCCTGGTGGTGGTGGTGGGGGGTCCAGACACTCTTCTCACTCTTGGGGCAGTGGCTCTGCACCCTTTTCTTTGTTCCTCTTTCTTACTCCGTCCTTCCTAAAGGTAACGAGCAGCCTGAAACGCTCTCGCTCAGCAGTACTAGGATGTGGGCTGGGTAGGGACCCCCTACAGGGCCCAGAGAAAGAGAAGGGACTTTGGAACTGAGATGTGTGTGTGTGTGTGGGGGGGGGGGTGTGTTAAGAGCATACCAGGCAGAGGAACAGTGAGTGCAAAGGCCCTGAGGTGGGAGGGAGCCGGGTGAGCGCCAGGGCCGAGGACTGCTGATGTGGCTACAGGGGGGGAGGGGCCGTGGGACAGTGAGAGGAGCCTCGAGTGCAGAGGGCGCCCACATGTAATCAGCACACTTCTAGCTAACCCATGGTTAAAGGGGCTTTCTCAGGAAATAAAATCTACAGTGAACTAAATGACAATGAAACACAGCATATCAAAAATTGTGAGACACAGTGAAAGCAGTGCTGAGGGCGAAATTTATAGTCAAATCCACATGTTGGAAAAGAGGAAAAGTTTCAAGTCAAAGATCAGAACTCCTGCCTCAAAAAAATCTAGAAAAAAGAAGAGCAAAACAAGCAGAAAAAGGGAAATCATAAAGAATAAAACTAAATAAAATTGAAAACAGAAAAACAATAGAGAAAACCAATGAAACAAAGATCTTGTTCTTTGAAAAGATGAAGAAAATGGACGACCCTCTAGTAAGAGCAACAAACCAAGAGAGGACCTAGCTCACGGATCGGGAACAAAGCAGGGACATCACTACAGAGAACAGAGTACAGAGGGCAAACAGATAATAAAGGAATGGCACGAACAACTCCACATACAAAAATTGTCAAATTTAGGTGGGATGGACCACTTCCTAAAAAAAAACAACAACACAAACTACTACAATTTACCCAATAGGAAATAGATCATTTGAATAGTCCTACAACTATTATGAAAATTGAATTAATAAACCTCCCCAAATCTCTAAGTCCATATGGTTTCAGTGGAGAATTATAACAGAGAATTAAAGAATAATTGGCACCAATTCTGCAAAATCTTTTCTAGGAAACAGAAGGGGGAACACTTTCCAATTTATTCTACAAAGCTAGTATTACTCTGATACTAAAACCAAAGTCGGTACAAAAAAAGAAAACCATAAACTTATATCCCTTTTATATATAGATACAAAATCCTTAACAAAATTCTGGCAAAATGGGAGTCAGCAAAATATAAAAAGAATTATACACCATGACCAAATGGGATGCTGCTTTCATATTGGAAAGTGAACCAGTGGGCTCCACTGTCTTAACAGGCTAAAGGGGAAAAATCATACGATGATATCAATCTAGGAAGAAAAATCAGTTGACAAAATTCAACCCCTATTCATGATAAGCTCTTGGCAAAATGGGAGTAGGGGAACTTTCTGACCTTGATAAAGAGCATTTACAGAGAAACTACAGCTAACATTACACTTAATGTTATAAATAAGGAGGTAATTGGTACTAAATTCTTTCCTTCACGGTCAAGGATCAAGCAAGTCAAGGGTGTCTACTCTCCCCACTTTATTCAATATAGTGCTGGAGTTCCATCCATCTTTTCTTGCAATGAGGCAGGAAGAGGAAATAAATGCCATACAGATCTAAAGGGAGCAATAAAGCTAACTTTGCTTGCAGATGGCATTACTGTTTATACAGAACCCTAGTGAATCTACCAAAAAACTCATGGAACTAATACAGGAGTTTAGCAAGATTGCAGCATACAAGGTAAACATACAGAAATCAATTGTAGGTCTATATCATAGCAGTGAATATGTGAAATCAAAGGCACACCACCGTTTAATTATTCAAAAAATGAAATACTTGGGTGTTAATCCAATAACACATATGTAGGACTTGTGCTGGATTCTGCAAAATGCCGATGAACGAAGTCCGGGAAGGTCTCAATAAATGGAGAGATAGTTGTATTCATGGGTCGGAAGAGGCAACGCGGAAAAGATGTCAGCTCTCCCCAAACTGCTAGGGAAGTTTAACGTGAATCTTATCAAAGTCCAAGCAAGATTTCTTTTTTTTTTTACTAAAGACCACATAATTATGAAATATACATGCAAAAACAAAGGAGCCAGAATAGCTGAAATAATTTTGAGAAAGGGAAGAGTAGAAGAATCCGTGTACCCCATTTCGGGACTTCTTAGACGGCCGCGTTAATGAAGACGGTCGTTCTGGCAAAGGGGTGGACGGACAGAGCCATCGGGGGACGGGACACAGAGCCCAGAAGCCGACCCATTGCTGTGTGCTCAGCTGATTTTTGACAGAAGAGCAAAAACATTTCATGAGGGAAAACAGCCTTTAACCGCTGTTACTGGAGCGACTGGACATCCCTAAGAGAAACACGAAGGGCAAGTGAGCGCGCAGGGGACTAGGGACCGTGAGACCCAGGGACCCCTCTGTGACGGTCCAGGTTCCAGAGGCAGAGGCTGCTCTCGCCCATCTTGGCTGGGGTGTATGGAGGGGGATATGGGGTCTCCTAGGTTTGTAACCAAGATGTGCACGCCGTTCTCAAGGTCACCCTCGTTGCGTGTCCCAGCACCAGCCTGGGGTGGGGCTCCACTGGGCGGGAAGGGAGGGGTGCGGAAAGCAGGGGGTGGCAGCCCTTCCTCACCAGTGGCGGGGCCCCTGAGACTCCAGGACACAGCAGTGGGGCCACAGGCCAAGCCCCGGACAGACCGGCATGGGGTTACCACTCCCTGCGTGCCCAGCCCATCGATGTCCATCAAGGCGCTGCTTCCGTGAGGCATGGGGAGGTTGGGAGAGGCAGGGGTGATGTGCGCGAGGGCGGCAGGCCGCTGACACTGACCCTCGGGGCCTCTGCGGACTCTGGCTCTTCTCGGGCGTCCCGTGCTCACCCAGACCCAGCAGAGAGGGGGTCTGTGGGCCCTTTGTATGAAGGCCCAGAACGATGACTGGCCGGCTGGGGGCGGGGAGGGTCCTGGCTGCCTGCAGGGAGCCCCCTTTGCCCGCACACCCCCTGCCCACCCGGCCCCGGCCTCAGGGGGCCCCTTGCTGCCATAGAATGGCCTGGCCACGCTATAGCATGGACCCCGGACTCTTTAATTGCAACGCCCTATCAAGGGCTTAAATTAAAAATCAAATACTCAAAGCACCAGTGCCTTTTAGAGGACTAAAATTAAAACCTAATTGAATTTTCCTAGGGAAAAATATCTTGTGGAAATTTAATTAAGGCAGTAAAAGACTGGGTTTTTAAAAATAGATATATATGGTTTTTAATTCAAGGTTATTTGCAAAGCAAATTGAAAAATAAAAAGAGCCCGCTCGGATGAGGAGATTGGATGTAGACAAAGAGGCGCCCGGCGGGGCCCCTGAGCACGAGCGCGGCCCCGGGGGGCCTGGACGCGCTGGGATGGCTGTGTGCCGCCGCCTGGCCCCCCGGACCTGGGGCACCCGGCCAGTGACCCTCGTGGGAGGCGGCCCCCGTGGCCCTGTGTGCAGAGGCCGGCGACGAAACCAGAGATTCTCCTTGTGTTTCCGGCTCTTCGAGCTTCGGACTCGAAGGGGAGTCCCCGGTACACCAGTGCGGGGACGCTAGCCTCGCCAAAGACGGGCCAGGTGTTCGCGCTTCCTCCTTGTCTCTGGGACAGCGTGTTGTTTGGGAAAGCTGGAAGTCTCTACAGAGAACCAGCGTTCACACCCCTCGTCCTAGCATCTGACTCCGGGCCCGGCCGTCTCCGGGCCAGCAGACCGGGCCACACAGTTCTGCCGACGCCCAGTCCTTGCCCCCGTGGGGCCTCGAGTGTGTGGCTGGCCCCCCCACCCCAAATTTGGCCTGCGTGTTGACAGACGGCAACGCACAAGCACCAAAGGCTTGGGCAGGCAGGGTCGGCTGGCCGTGGGGGCCCTGGGGGCCAGGGCTCCAAGGGAAGGGCCCCCGGGACGTCCGGAACGCACTGACTTACAGCCTTGCTCCCCGCCCCTCTGCCTTCCCGCCTGGCTGGATGCCCACCGCACGTGAGGCCGCCTTCCTTAACCCATCCTTCCTGGGGGCCAGCACTGGGGCCGGGGTCGCCTTGGCCCCGTCTTCGAGGATTCAGACTTGCCCCCCCAGCCTCCCCTCCATCTCCCTCACCATTGTCGGCTGGGGACCAGTCGAGGGTCAGAACTGGGGACAGGTGGAGAGTGCCCTGTGTCCTGGCTGCCGTGGCAGCCTGGGGCACCTGGCCAGTGACCCTCGGGCCCAGGAGGCCCTGCTCTGTCCCTGGGACTAGCTAAGGGTGCCTCGCCTGCGCAGAGTGGTGCGATGAGAGCTCCACGGGAAAGCCGCTGCCCCTCGGGCACGATGAGGGTGGTCCCTGCAACACTCCAGCCCGCAAGCTTGTGGGCGGAAGGCAGGGGGCCTGGGTGACCGGCCCAGGTAATGACGGGAGGGGTGGGGCACCAGGAGGACGTGTGGGCCTGTGCTCGGGGTCGCCGGCTACCAGCCCAGCCCAGGCCACCTGTCAGGCCGTCCTTTACACCTGCCCTCTGGGTTGGGGCCTGGGGCTCTGCTGGGGCCTCTGGTCTGGCCCCGGGCCGGGCCTGTACCCCCTCCCCTCTTCGAGGAGTGGCCACTGTGCCCAGCAAGATTCCTGCGAGAGAGGAGGCTGCTGACGCCCCGGGGGGGCTCCCTCCCACCGCCTCCCACCCGCCCTCCTTGTCCCGGACCCTCAGGATCAGAAAGCTCTTCGTTTCCCCACAGACTGTGATGTTTTTGGTAATTGAAGTATTTTCACGGTTTTGTCGGTGACCGACCTGGCGTGTGGGCAGGAGGATCCAGGAGCGTTTACTGCTTATGTCCCGAAGGACCGATGGGGGCGCAGTTGTTAAGTCTGCCTTCAGCTCAGGTTGGGATCCCGGGGTCCTGGGATCGAGTCCCGTGGGGGATCCCTGCTCGGTGGGGAGTGCGCTTCGCCCTCTGCCGCTCCCCCTGCTTATGCTCTGTCTCTCACTCTCTCTGTCAAATAAAATAAAACCTTTAACAAAAAGAAAAGGAGTGAATCACTGCTTACAGGCCAGGCTGACCCTGCCCCCCACAGCGCCTGTCGGGAAGCACGTTTCTAGTGAGGACACGTGAGGTGCCCCGCAGTTTCTGGGGGACCCTGGGCCATCGTCAGCGTCCATCGTGGGCCTGGCGGACATTCGGGAGGCAGGGGCGTGGGCGCGCAAAGAAAGTATGCGTGTGGAGGGCCGGCCATAAGAGTGGCCCAGCTTCGAGGAAGAGGGGCTGCGTTCCTCTGCTCACAGGGCCTGCCAGTGTTTGCCGAGCACCTACTGTGCGCCAGCCCTGTGCCGGGTGCTGGCCAGTAGCTACAAGAGTCTGATGGTCTCCGTCTGTGTGGCATGGCCAGAGATGAGGAGGGGGTGTAGGGGACCCCGGAGGAAGACGCCGTGAGCAGGTGCCTGCAGGGAGGGCCTTCCAGGTGGAGGTGCAGCCCGTGCAAAGGGTCTGGGGCCAGGAGGAGGGGGGCGTTCGGCAGGTTGGCGGGAACGGGAGATGGAAGCGTGGGGCACGACGAGGCGGCAGGCCCTGGGGGGCTTGTGGGCCCGGGCTGGGGGCTCTGGGGTCACCTCCTTGACTTCAGTCACAGAGGAGACGGGGTGGGCAGGCCACCGTGGGCACCTCTCGGGACAGCCGTGGCAGACGGAGGGGCTGTGGGGCCTCAGAGGCCCGTCTGCCCTGCACCTAGAGGATCATTCCCCCCCTCAGCTTCCTGTCTCCCCGCTGTGACCTCCTCCCTCCCCTGCCCGTCTCTGCTGCTGAGACCCTGACCTATAGCCCCCACCTCCGACAGCACCCCTGGCCGCAGGCTGTGGGCTAGCCTGGGAACCTGGGGGTGCACCCAGGGGTGGGCTTTGGGGACCCAGCCTGTTTATGTGGGGTCTGCTCGGGAGCTCGGCTCAGGGGGTCATTTGGGACCTTCCCCTGCAGCATGGATAGGCCAGCTCGTGACCCGTCGGTGTGGACCTGGGGTCCCGGGAAGGACCCTCCAGCGTGGGGGGCTTACTGCTGT
>CM052797.1:125080781-125161344 GCA_028533885.1 Nasua narica
GCCTTCGGGTGGACGTGGGCCGGCAGGGGAAATGCGCCTGCGGCTTCTGTCTCCGGGGAGGGAGCTGGACCCGTCACGGTCCCGCCAGCCTGGGCGGAGGGCGCCCTCCCCACAGCGCCGCCCGCAGAACGTGTCAGACTTCTGGGTCTTCGCCCATCTGATGGGGTGGGAAAGCTACGGGGCTGCTCTTCGTTTGCATTCCTCCTGTCATGGGGAAGGAGGGCTCCTTTTCCATTTCTGGCCCTGAATGGGCGCTCCGATCTCTGACACAGCAGACGTTTAAACCCAGAGGTGATAGGAAGGTGAGAAAGCCCCCAGCCCAATACAGCGCATCGGGCCAGGCCCCCCTGCTCTGAGGGCAGGCAAGGCGAGCTGGAGGGGCAGAGCCCCGAGGGGTGGAGGTGCACCCTTCTCCGGGGGGGGGGGACTTTGATGGAATGAGAGAGAAAATAAATAAGGCCATCAAGGGCCCAGTGGGAAGCAGGGGGAGTAGGAGGGATGTTTCCCCAGCTCCCCAGCCCCTCCCCCAGGCACGGAGCCTACGTGCCTCAGAGCCCTCGCCCCACCTCCCAGGGAGATGTCTCCTTTGGCCCCTATTATTCTGAGAGTCCTGGTGAGCACCTTCCCAACCTGCAGCGTGGCCTGGAGCAGGGCAAGTCCCTCCTGTCCTGGGCTCTGTGCATTTCCCCTGTACCCGTGGGCCTGCACAGGTGAGCTCAGGGGCCCCCTTGCTGCAGCACACCCAGGGTGTCCCAGGTGCGTGGCCTGGGGCGGCGGGGGCCTCCTTGAAGAGAAGAGAAGCTTGCAGGGATCCAGCCTGCCCAAGGCTCTGTGCTCAGCAGTGGTATAGGAGTGGTGGCCCATGTTGGCAGAGCCTCATGTTGACAGAACCTCAGGTATCAGAGCCTCAGCATGGCAGATCCTTGTAGGGGTTAGTCTCATCTGATGAGCCATGAGAGCTGGACCCCAGAGGGAGCAGGAGGTCAGTCTTTGAAGTCCTCTGGATAATACAAGGCAGCCTGGAGCACCAGAGAGAACGTTCTGGGGGCTGCTTTTCCAGCAGGAACTTTGACAAGGCTTCCTACTGGTCGTGCCTCTTTCTACTGCTTGGACGTGCACAGTGGGATGGGTAGGGCACCTCCGCAGGCCTCCTCCGCCTGTGGCCAAGCCAAGCCCCCGAGGTTGGCTCCGACGCCCCTGCAGGAGAAGCCCCTTCCTCTCTGTTCAAACGTGAGTGTCTGGCCGGGGCCTCAGACACGCTTGCGTGGATCCTGGGACGCCCCAGAACCGTGCGGCCGAGTAGCCCGTCTTCCCAGAGGGAGCGTGGTGCCCTTCTCCCCCCACGGCAGGGTCTGGGGCTTGCAGTGCGTCTCTGATTCCTGCGCCCTCTTCCCCACCCGAGCTCTGGGGGAACGGACGCGTCATAGGAAGCAGGTGTAGTGGAGGCCAGCCTGGAGGGGGCGAGGGTCTGCAGATACTGCAGATACTGAAGCCCCCCCTCAGGGCACTGACCCTCCCAGCAAAGACACTGCTGGGCAGACGGTCCTCCCTGGGGCAGCTCGCCCCCCAAGGAGCAGAGGCAGTGTACTCCCACAGAGTTCTCCCAGGGGCCTCCCCTGCTGCCTTCCCGGGACCCCAAGGAAACATCCAGAATGGGGAGGAAGGGTCTCCGACGCTGCCGACCTGGGAATTGGGTGACCCCCAACCCCTTCCTGATTTATCTGTGACCTTGTCTGGGTCACGTGACCTCACGGTGCCTCTGACTGTCCCTGTCATCGCCTCGGCCAGCCCCAAGCTTCTCAGGGCAGGGACAAAGCTAAGACACAGCGGCCGCCTTTCCTGGGGGAGGACGTCAGGCCGGCCCGGGATAGGGATAGCGCGTCTCTGCGGCTGTGACGTCCGCTGGGGCGCTGTGTCCCGGGTGGGGCAGCCTGGGCACGCTGGGCCGCTCCCGTGGCTCAGACGCCCGGGCTCTGGTTCTTTCTGTCGGCCAAGCCCCTCCGGTCTCCTCCGTCTGGTCGCCTCTCCCCGCGTGGCCTCTCCAGCAGGGAGCACGCTTCATACAAGGCGGGGACGTCGCCTGTCTTCTTCGAGTCTAGCCGTGGAACCAGCCGAACGTGGTTTCTGCCACATGCCCCAGGTCAGAGCTGGCCCCACAGCCAGCTCAGACCCGAGGCCACGGGAAATAAACGCTGCCCCTGGGGGCAGGGGCAGGACCTTGAGGCATCCTGAACACACCACAGACACAGCCCACATCTCGGAAGCGGGACTCGGTGCCCGGCATACAGTCGGCGCTCAGACACCAGCCCTAGGCTGGACTGAGCCTCTGTCCCACGCCTGTCCCACGGGTGGCACGTGACCTGGCCCGAAGGTAGAGCAGAGCTAACGAAGATGGCCTTGGTGGCCTCCCCTGGATGGCCGCCGGCGTGGGCTGAGCCCGGACCCCCAGAGCCGCCCCCAGGACCCCCGTGTCCAGCAGGGCTCAGCAGGTGCGTGCAGAGAGGGCTGCAGGGGGGTGGCTGCATCTTTGGGGCCAAAGAGGGAGTAGGGAAGAGGAGGGAGGCATCCCTAGAGCCCCCCAACCCTGCGATCCCCCTGTGCCCCCTTCACCGCCCTGCCCGCGCCCCAGCCTTCCCGTGGAAGACCCCAGGGTCCAGGGAGCCTAGGCAAAGCTGGGGCCAGGCTGCACCCCGATTAAGGGGCCGCTGGCGCCCCTGCTGGCTGCTGGGCCGTCCCTGTTTTGTGGGACGGAAATACCGTCCAGGCACTGATGCGGGCAGCAACCCTCCACCCGTGCCGAGGAGTTTCGTTTTGTCTTTAAATTGTTAACAATTTAGATTTGTTTATGAGAAAAAATTCAGAGGGAAAAGTATTTCAAACTCGGGGCTTCCCCTTGGTTTCCCCGGGCCGAGCGATGGCCCGGTGCTTGCAGGACAGCAGGTGGAGGGATTGCCGAGACACCCTCTGGCTCCGGTAAGAGCTGCTGGGAATTTCTCTTTTGGCTTTAAGGTGAGATCAGTTAGATGGGGACTTTTTTTCTCCTTCTGAAGCACTACCACTTAGAAAGCAGCATCCTACGCTCCGGGAGGAAACACTACTGGAGACCGACATGCTTTGGCATTTGAAGGAATTTGAAGGTTCAGGTCGTCCACATGGGTGCAGGTTTCTGTTCCGGCGACATTAAACTCCTCCAGCCCCCTTGTTACAACGATCATGGATCAGGGCTAGCGATTGGTCGGATTTTACACTTCATTCAAAAACATAAGGCTGTATTTCACGCCTCCTTGAACATCTCGAGGGGCAGGCGGCTGAGCGAGCGGAGACCCGGGGCTGCTCGCGGCCCCCTGACCCGCCCGGCGCCCGGGGCCTGGCCGTGCCCAGCGGAGGCCGCCTGTCTCTTGAGGGCGGGCCTCAGCCCTGGGCAGGGGACGCTCGGAGGGCTCCTTTGGCAGCGCCTTCTCCTGCCCGCTGGCGGCCGCCCGGAGTGCAGGCCCGGGTCAGCCACCAGATACGCTGCCCGCGACATCATTATCTCCCCCGCGAGCGGCTGCGTCTCTGCGCGGCCGGCAGAGCCCGGCTGCCGTGTAATTGGACCATTCAAAAGTAAATTATCTGCAGCTGGAAACAAGACACTGCCTTTTAACTCGGGCATTATAAGGTCAGGACTCGAGACATCACGGGGAAAAGCATTTATTGAAAAGCGATGGGAAAATGAAATTTAAAATTCAAAGCCACCATGAGCAGTGAGGGTGGCGGGAGGCCCCGCGTTCTTTGGCGGCCCCGGGAGCCGGGTCAGGGGGTGTATTTGCATCTTTATTTTGCTGACGCCGGAGAGCACCACGTGAAGTGACTCTAATAACAATCTGATGAAAAAATAAATCTTGGAACAAAAGCTGCTCTGTGCTCATGGAGACCGGGCAGCGGAGGACGGAGCCTTGTGGCCGAATCTGACGCAGAGGAGGGATGCGGGGCTGCCCTCTGGGCACCCGGTGGCATCAGGGTGCCGGCCCAGGCTGGGTGACTCAGTTTCCCCAACTCCATTCCTCCCTCCCCCATGTGGGCCATCGAATCCCCACGCCACCCCGTGGCCCCAGCACCCAGTGTGGCCCCCGCCCCTGTCTGCCCCGCTGGACTAGTCTGTCCCCCCTTTCTGTGCTCAGGCGGCCCCCCAGCCCCCCCGATCCCTCCCATGCCCTCCAGGACCTTGCCGTGGGCATCTCGTGTGGCGCTGTGGGCACTTCCGGGAAAGCTGCCACTGGAAAAGCCCCGTGTGCCCGGTCCTGGATACTTACCCAGGGTTTCTCCATGGGTACTTTCAGGGCTGGAGGACCGTTTCCCAAGCCAGGAATAGGCCAGAGTCGTGAAGGGTCTTGCCCCACATTAGCCAGCCAGTTGGTGTGGTGGTGAGAGCTCAGTGCCCCGGGTCCCCTAGGATCCCCCAGCTCACAGCGCCCGGCCCCCAACTCCCCCAGCATGGCCTGGTGCATGCCTGATCCTCTTCCCTTTCTCCACACGGAGCCCTCCTTGTGCCCGGCACCGAGGCCAGCCCAGCTTAGGCCAGGGCGCACTGGGGCAGGAAAAGCCCTGTGGGGAGACATCGCTGCCCCATCCTGCAGAAGGGAAGACCGAGGCCCCGGGACGGGCAGGGGAGCCAGAGCACACAGCGCTGAAGGAGCCACTCCCACCTCCACTTGCTGCACTCTCCGTCCGCCGTCCGCACCAAACTTCCCTTCTCCCAGGCCGGCCCCCCGGGCTCCTTGCTGCCAGCCAGAAGGGGTCATGTGCTGTGAACCTTGTCCCCTGCTCTGGGCCCTAGGAATGAGGAGCTTAGACAAGGGTCGCCCAGAGAGGGAGTCCGGGGGACCTGAGGCCAGAACTAGCTGAGCTCTGAGTCTTTGGTGACCCTTCCAGCCAGATGTCCGGGCCATGGAGGAGACACACTGACACGCCCACCAGCATCCGGGAGATGTCCTGATGCCTTCATTGAGACCCTGGACTTCTGGAACATGGAAGGAAAGGACATGGAGAGGAGCAGAGAGCACCGTCCTCGTATAAGCCAGGGCGCACTGTGTGCGGCGCCGAGCAAGCCACGTTCCGTCCATGAGACTTGGCTTCCCCCTCTACTAAAGGAGGGACATGTGCTCTCCTCATTGGGCTTCTCTGAAGACTGAATAGCCAATAAATGTAGAGGACCTGGCTGAGGGAGGGAGTCAAATAGTGGCCCTTAGCTGTTCTGCTTTGATTCTAGAAAATTTTCTGCTGTATCCCACTCTAATACCAAATTAGGATATCCCAGAAAGCTCAAATAATCTTGAACTCATGTGATATAAGTATGTTTCTCTTTATGTTTGTGAAGTCCCAAAGGGTCAGCCCAGGACTACTGTCATGCACCCCATGTCAGGAATCCCGCATTCTTCTGCCTTGTTACTCCACCATGTTTGACTTATTCCTGAGGTCATGGCATGGCTCAAGATGGCTGCCGATACTCCAGCCATTGCACTGCATTCCAACCAACCAACAGGAAGGAAGAAATGACAAAGAAGGGCCCATCACCCCCTTCCCCAAAAGAACACTTCCTAGGAGTCACATCTCACTCCAAGGGGAACTTGGCTGGACAGCATTGCAAATGGGCCTAAGAAAGGCAGCTTCTACTCCTGGTGGCTGTGTGTTCAGCTGAAAATTGGGAGTGCTGTTACTCAGAAGGAGGGGAGCACAGATCTTGGGGGCAACTAAGGATCTACGCATGCCCTAGAATCACACTTCTGAGAAAAAAATATTTTTAAAACCTAGGATGAATAAAAGTAGAAAAAATTTGTCAACAATAGAGCCTCCTTCAGGAGGAAGGCAAGCGATCTAGAAGGAAGACCCAAAACAGGAGAAGGAAGGGCAAGCAAACAAACCCGTGGGCAGACACACAGAAGCATCAGCAGACTAGAGCAAAGATAATAACAGCCACTTTGGGGGTGAAGAGACAACGTGAGACGGGGGACGTGGGCGGTAGGGGTCACGGCACGCTCGGTCTGGGCTGGGGAGAGCAGGGTACAATGGCTGCCGGCTCTTGCGTTTCCTTGCCAGTCACTTTAAGTCTCTTAACATTTTATAAATTGCACGTATGTGTCTAAAGTGTACGTAGACCATTTAAAGAATACGAACGAAACAACAATAATAACAATGATGCAACCTCCCTGGAGCCGCCACTCAGATTAAAGAATAAAATTTGTTTATATTACAAAATAAATCTGTAAGCACAGGTTGCTCCTTTCCAATCCACGTTCTTTTCCCCACTCGCCCCCCGCCCCCCACCTGCCCGGTCACGCAAACCTATATTTATATTAATCTTTCCCTTGTACTCCTTTATCACTTTACCACTTCTAGGGCCAGATAATATATTCGTTAGTTTTAACTGCTTTTTAGACTTTATGTAAATAGAGTCTTCCGTCATACACGATGCCTGTGTCTCGCTTCTATTTAGCAGAATATGCACGAGATCTATCTATTTTCATGCATATGGTGTCCTTCATTAGTCTTTACTGTTGTTTGGTGCTCCGTTGTGTGAATATATCACAATTTGTTTATCAGTTCTATTGTCGGTGAACGGTAGAAAAGTCTCCAGGCTTTCTACTATCACAATGCCGCCGTAAACGCGCTGGGCTAGATGTCCAGGTGCACACGTGTGAGCCTTTCTGGGGACGAGCCCGCCGGACAGCCGTGACTGGGGCACTGGTGCGGCTGAGCCGCGGAGTCCCCCCACACTTGCGTGTCCAGGCGGAGACGGGGCGGCCTGGAACCTGGACTTCCAGGCTGCCCTTGACGTCCTGGAGCAGCCTTGCCGATCTCCGGGCTGTGGCACACAGATACACCATTTTTTTGCCATGATGTGAGAAAGGCTCTAGAGACGCGCCTGGGGGGGACTGTTGGCCGAGGGTTCCCGTTGCCTCCGCACTCTTTCCAGTACCTGGAACTGACGTGCTTTTCAGTGTGTTCGAATTGGTTGTAGTAAGATGGTATCTTACTGTTTTGTTTTAAATGAACAAATAAATACAAGTTAAACAGAATGAATGGTATATTATCAAACGCATTTATAGTAATAAACAAAACACCGATCTGACAGTACTACAAGCTTTGTGACAAAGTATAGTAGCTTATTAATCCTCTGCGTCCTGATCCCTCCAGTCTCCCTCCAGAATCAGTCATTATTAGCTTGTAAAGCTTTTTTTCTGGCATTTACATCCACATATTTCTAACTTATATGTGTATACCTTTTGATTAATCTACATTTTAGATTAATCAGTTTGTATCAATATAAGATACAATTTTATATCTCCCTTTTGATTAATCAATTTGTGTCAATATAAGATACAATTTTTAAGATTTCCTATTATAGCAGATGAGGATTTAGCCCTCTGATTCTGCCATCCCTTTCCTTCCCCTTTCTACTCTCCCAATATGTTTATATTGCAATTTTTTGTTTTGTTTTATTTTTAAAGATTTTATTTATCTATTTGACAGAGAGAGAGAGATCACAAGTAGGCAGAGAGGCAGGCAGAGGGAGAGGGGGAAGCAGGCTCCCTGCTGAGCAGAGAGCCCGATGCGGGGCTCGATCCCAGGACCCTGAGATCATGACCTGAGCCGAAGGCAGAGGCTTTAACCCACTGAGCCACCCAGGCGCCCCTATATTGCAATTTTTGATTAAATAAAATAAAACCGTTTGGTACAGGTCATATTATATCTGGATAGATATCATGTAATCACAGCTTAACTTAGCATTAGAGTATATACTCCAGCTGCTTCCTATCTTACTCTTTGTGTTTCCTAAAGTTCATAGTTGCCTTGATTTTTCATTTGCTTAATATTTTATCACCTATTACTAATTCTCCCTACACTTTCCGATATCCTTTTTGTGCACTTTCCCACATCACTTGTTCTTGGAGACCCTCTGACTAGAGGTCTCACTCCTTTGGTCTGGGCTGGCCATCGTCTTGGATGGATTCACTGTCAGCCTGAGATTTGCCTCTGCTGATGTCTTGCCTTTCTCCTGGGTGGGAGTCCTGTTTTTTGAATCCTATCCATACTTTCCTCTTTCCTGGTTTACTTCCTTATTTTGGTGGGAACCATTCTCCTGGGGTTAAATGAGGATAAAAAGGTGGTCCGTCAGTAGAAATCATGGTGATGACAGTCCTCAATGTTCTAGTCTCCTGGAAACGCTCCTCCGATCTGGACTGGCTGCACTGTGTGCTTGGGATCCCCCTTCCTCCTGATCCCTGAGAGTCCGTTTACTCCTGTGTTGTTTTCTGAATCCTGTGTCTTCCTTGTTCATTCCCTTGTTTTTATGGGGCACATCCACCTATGATTCATTGAGGAAAGACACACAGGAGGTAAATTGTTTGAGATGCACATGTCTGAAAACAATTTAATTCCACCCTCGAGGTTGATTGATGGTTTGGATATGGAGATGTGAGTTAGAAATCAATTTCCCTTAGAATTATGAAGGCATCAGCCCATTGTTTTCTGGCTTCCATGTTGCTGTTCTCAAGACTGGGGCCATTTCCTGGTCTTTGAACATGCCCACCACTGCACCGCAGTCAAGATACAAAACTATTCTGTCACCACAAAGATCTCCCTCATGCTACCTCTTTAAGGTCAAACTCACCTCCTCTCCCCACTCCCCTGATGTCACTCCTTCCCTCCAGAAAGCACCATTTTATTTTTCTTCTATATAATTTTGTCATTTCTAGAATACTACATACAAAGAATAATAAAGTAAGTGACCTCTGAGGTTGGCCTTTTCTTTTATCCCGATCATTAGGAACCATCCTAATTATGTCAATAGTTTGTTTCTTTTTATTGCCTAATAGTATTCCGTGGTATGGGTGTGTGAGTTTGTTTGACCGTTCACCTATTGGGAGACATTTGGTTTGCTCCAGTTTTTGGCTATTGTACATAAAGCTGCTATGAACAACTACATTCGTATTGTTTTGCACAGATAGAAGTTTTCATTTACCTGGGACAAATGCCCAGGAGGGTAATTGCTGGGTCGTATTATAAGTGTTTTCTTTTCTTAAAGAAGCTGCCAACTATTTTCTAGAGTGGTTTGACCAGTTCACATTCCTACCAGCAATGTTTGAGAGACCCAGTTCCCTGCTGCCTTGCCAGCATTTGGTGCTGTCATTATTTTCTGTTTCAGATGATCTAGTGGGTGTGTGGCGATACCTCACTGGATTCTAATTTGTATTTCTCCAATGGCTGTGATGTCCACTCCTTAAGTTTTGTACTCAGGCACATCTTTTGCTTTGCCTGCCTCCGCTCTCGAGTCTCCAGCCCCAGAGAACTCTGCTACTACCACTTCCCAAGTCTTTGAATATCCTTGGGAACAAATCAGGTTAATTCAGGTTTACCCTTGTCCGCCTAGGATTTATCTCTCTCCAGCCTGCTAAGGTAGTTACCACTTGTTAATACACTTTTTGGCTTCCAGAACCTTGTTTCTGTCTCCTATTCTGTTCTTATCCTTAATGGTTTATGTCATAAAAAAATGCTTATAACTATACTTTTAGTGGGAGTTTGGAGGGAAAATAATGAGAATGCATACACTCAGTCTGTGATCTGAACCCGAATTCCCCACATATGCCTAAAGAGGCATATCCTTGACTTAATGAGATTGGGCTTCCCCCCTGCATCCCGCCAAACGTTAATGAGCTGTACGTTTCCTCTTCCGTGAAATGTTTGTTCATAGGTCCTGCCCATTTTTCTATGGGACTGTTTGTTTTCTATTTTGGATTCATAGGAATCTCTTATATATTTTGCATGTTATTTCATGTCCATTGTGTTGGAAATATTTTATCCTAGTCTGTGACTCCTCCTTTCACTTTGCTAATGATTCTTTTAATGAATTGAGTTTCTTAATTTTGATGTAGCTGGATTTGTCACATTTTCCTTTATGCCTTGTTCTTGTGTGTCTTGTTTGGGGAAATCATTTTCAGTTCTACAGCCTTTTTCAGTATGCTTTTAATTTTTTTCCTTTAATCATTTGAGATTTATTGCTCAGTATGGTGTGAGGTGGGGATTCATTTTCAGTATTTTTAACATGGATAGACAATTTCCCAATGTCTTACTGAAAACTCCATCTTTTCCACACTGAATAGCACTGTTTACTCTGTCATAAAGTATGCTTCAAGTTTCCATAAATATGCGTCTTAACTGTGCTCTTGCTCTCCTCTCTTGTTCTCTTCCTCCATCCCAGAACCCATACTGAATGGCCCAATGACTTTAGCTTTATCATAATTACTGGTATTTCGTGGGGCAAGCCCCCCGGCTTACTTCTCTTCTCCAGGACTGTCTTGGTTCATCTTGGGCACTTGCTCATATGTAACATTTAAAATTAGTGGGTCAAATGTTATGAAAAGACCTCTTGGGATTTTGGTTCTAATTGTACTAAATTTTCACATCAGTTTTGGGAGACTTGACATCTTTATGAAATCCTTTCATATCTTTCCTTTCACTTAGGTTTTCTTTAATGTATTTAAGTAAAGTTTTATCAGTTTCCCCCATAAATTCACATGCTTTTTAGTTTTAGTCCTAGGAACTTTTACATATTTTTGCTGATAATATAAATGGCATTTAAAATTTTATATTTTTTGACTGATTATGGTTGATATCGATGTATGGAAATGCAATTGGATTTGGGATGGTAATTTTGTATCCAGCAAATGTGTTAAAATTTCTTACTGAATATATATATCTGTTTGTTTTTGCTTGTTCTTGGACAATCATGTTTTCTACAAACAGGGGACTGTCTTTTTCTTTTCATCTCTTATGCATTTATTTCCTTTCTTTACTGAATTGGCTGGGAACTCTGGTTCAGTTTTTTTATTGTAGTAAAATGTACATAACACCCCATTTTAAAAAAATATTTATTTATTTATTTGAGAGGGGTGGGAGGCGCAGAGGGAGAGGGAGAGAGGAAGTTGAGCAGACTCCATGCCTAGCACGGAGCCCATTGTGGGGTTGGATCTTAGGACTCTGAGATCATGACTTGAGCTGAAACCAAGAGTCCGTCCCGTAACCGACTGCTCCCCAGGCGCCCACTGTAGCAACCACTTCTAGGGTCAGTGGGACTGACCCTAGACCAGTGGGACATTCATACAGTTGTGCAGCCCTCACCACTGACTGTCTCCAGAACTTTTTCATGTTTCCTAACGGAAACCCTGTCCCCATTAAACACTAACGCCCTCCCCTAGACCTGCTCTCTGTCCTGCACTGGACACCTCCAGGGACTGCATGTGAGTAGATTCATACAGTGTTAACCCTTTGGTTAACTACTTACTTTGCATATTAGTGTGCTAGACATGGTTAAGTAGGTAGCATGTATAATTTCCAAACCAGTAGAGGAAGAAAAATAAGATATAATAATAATTTTAAAAAGCTTAATTCTCATAAAAGCCAGAGTGCAGGAGGAAGAAAAAGGTACAGGGAAAGTACAAAGCAGACATAATGGGATGGGGCCATGGGGGGGGGGTTGCCTGTGGCGCCACCTGCAGGCCGGAGGAGCCCCTGGCATCCCCAGCGCAGGGCCCGGGGTCTCGCCGACCCAGCTCTGGTTTCCGAGGACTAGACCCTGTGGGGGCCTCGCCCCCGACAGGACCCAGGGTCCAGGCCTGGGTGAGCTGCCCACTCGCAGAAGACTCTGCCAAGGATTCTGAGAGGTGCAGTCGTCCAGTCGTAAAGCAACATGAAACGCTATAAAAAGAGTTTAATCGTGCACACACGGCAGACATTGCATTTAATTTATCGCCCTGCAAAATTAAAGCTGTCCCAGGGTCTGCCATCACTCACGCGGCATGGAGTTATTTATCGAACACTGTCAGAGCCGAGGGGATCCGAAATTCAGGTCAGGTAAAGTCAAGTTTTACAATGGCCCATCGGGTCCCCAGAGGCCCCGCCAGCTCAGGGTGATGCCTCCGTGTTGCTGCAGAGGCAGAGGGGGGCAGCTGCCGGGTTCATTTCCCTGGTGGGAAGTCCGAGGCTTCATTCGGGTGTCTCCAAGGCTGTCTCCCCAGGCTCCTGACCCCCTGGCTTACGTCTTGGACCTCTCAGGGGGCTGTCTCCTGCCCCCGCCCTCAGTGAGCCCAGGTGCCAGGTGCCTGCTTGCTTGTTCCCGCCGCACCCAGGCCTGTGAGGAGGACGGCGGGACCATCCCGCTGCGGCGGGTGGGCCTCTGGCCGGGCGCTGTCCACCCGGGAGGTGCTGAATGTGTGATTTCGTGGACACCCGCAGGCCATGGGCTCGGCCCTGGGAGGACGGGCAGCCAGGGCACCGGCCTCTCTCCGAGGAAGGACAGAAGCTGGTTTGAAATTTGCCAGGGCAGTTGCTACAAGACGCGCTGCGGATTCTCCCTTCAAAGCGCTTGCTCGAGCCATGATGCACCAAGACTGAACGGAGAGGGGGTCGGTGCTCCGGCCGAGCCCCGGGGCTCCGATTAGCGGGGTAGCAAGGCTGCTTGTGGCCATATTCTGGGGCAGACAGGCGGCTGTTGTGCAGCTGCCTACCGAAGCCGGGCTTAGGGGAGCAGCCCCGGTGAGGCCCATTGGCGAGCCCGGCAGCCCCCCGGCACTATCGCCGGGAAAGGCAAGTGTAGGAGCCCGAGGCAGGCATGCCCATGGTGGTCACCTGCCCCCAAAGCGGTAAAGCACGCTTCTCCCAGCCGGACGTGCTCTCCATCCGTGGGGGGACGGGGGGCTCGTGCCCGTTGTTGCCAGGCAACATGCCAGCTGTGCGGGCGCCCACACCTCCGGTCTGTCGCTCCACAGCGAGAGGAGAGAGCGTGGAGGCACCCTGACGAATGGAGCCGCGGCAGAGCGCGCGCTTGCGTCCCCTCATCCCAGCTCGCCCCCTCCCGACATCTGCTTCCCGGAAGAATCAGGGGAGGCCTGAGGAGGCGAGCTGGCTTGGCCTCGCAGCCTCGGAGAGGAGGAAGGGGAGACGGTGTTGAGGTGGCGTCGGCGGGGGGCTTGCTGGGCCTCAGATGGGAGCCCCCCGCCCCCCGCCCCGGGCCCGAGTTTTCTCTCTGTGGAATGATCTGGGTTTGGGCACATGCCCTCTGCCCCTAGGACTCTTAGCATGCTGGGAGGTTGCAGAAGCTGTGGCGCGGTACACCGCAGTGGGAAACTTGTTTCATTTAGTGGCGGTTTTTCCAGGCTAATTCCCATGAATTGAGATTTTCTCTTATAAGAGACCTTGTTCTCACTGTACCAGACGGCACGGGGCTCACAGACACCGAACTGAGAAAAAAGGGAGTGAGAAGTTTGCAGAAGGGGGAGCGCCCAGTGCCGTAGGAGACACAGCGAGGGATTAAGCCTGGCTTTATCCTGAGGGCAGCAAAGAGCATTTCGGGCGGGGACTGTCGTGGAGCCCACCGTGCGCCGCCCTGGTTGTGGTGTCTCCATCTGCAGGACAAGGAACACGCCGCCGACGCACCGGCTGCAAGACGGGCTCCAGCATAAGCCTCCAGGCCGTGCGGGGCTCATTCTTCGGTGGGAACCAGAGGGGGCCAGCCCTGATTTTCTTGGGAAGCAAGAGAAGCTGACATTTTAAAAGGTCGTTGACCACGTCCACTTCTGCCATCCAGCTGAGCGCCGGTTGGCCCAGCCCTGCGGCGGAGACGCCCTGGACAAAACGAAAATCAACGAGTCATCAGGACTCCCAGTTCCGGGTCCAACGTGTAAAGAGCTTGGAAGCTGTCACCTCTGTCCTCGCATAAGTAAAAGGTAGACAAAGCTGAATGTCTATGACTTTTCTCAGACTCACCAGAAAAACAGAGGTTGCAAGCAAACCACCATTTCCAAACCCAGAGAGATGGAAACGCAGAGGAGCAAACCCGAGAACGGCTCACCCCGAGCCAGAGCCCCCGGAGCCGTGGACCCCTCGGAGCACTTCCATGGAGACTCGGACCAATCTCTGGAGGCTGAGTGTGGGATGCGTGATGGTGAGAAACGCCTCAGGCCCGGCAGTCTCAGGGGGTCCCCAACACTTTGGTGGGCTTTTCCTCCAGAAACCTGACCAGTCCTCGCGGCGTAGGTCTGGGGAAGGCCCCAGCATCTCTGGGAGTCGGTGGAGAGCAGACGTCAGTGAAATATGCCCGGGGCCTCATCTGTAACAAGGGCCCATCCCCCAGGGTAGAGGCTTGGCCAGAGTACAGGTTTCCAACCTCACCGCAGTGCAGGGGGAGGGGATTGCTCCCACTCAGCCCCCAGCCCTGCTGCTCCACGTCAGGATAAAAACCAACCAACAGTGAACAAGGTCCAGGACATCAAGGACATAGATGGAGAATGTTGTAGCAGAGGACTGGGGATCGTGGGGACACTGGGAAGGTCACAGCCCAGGGTCACAGGGCCCGGAAGAGACTGACATTTAGCTGGAAGGTTCTAGAGTGCTCCACCTACCTCCCCTCCCCCCACTGAGGGCCCCCCTATAATCACAGTGGATGCTGGGAAAGACACAGCTCTCTCTAGTGAGGAGGACTTAGGAAAACGCAGAGTCAACAAGGGAGGTGAAAACAAGGACACTAGCGGAATTGGGAGCCACTGGCCCCTCAGTCACCTCAAACATTAGCCAGAGGCCAAGTCCCAGCTAGACCAACATCAAACCTCACACTGAAGGCCTCCTTACCTCAGTTCCCACTACCCAATTTCACATGTTGGGTCTCCAGTGAAAAACAAGGCATGCCAAAAGACAAGGGATAACACTGTCTGAAGAGATAGTGCAGCTATCAGAAACAAATGCAAATATAACAAAAATGTTTGAATGATTAGGTAGGGAATTTTTAAAAAAGATTTTATTTGTTTATTATCTATCTATATTAAAGATTTTATTTATTTATTATCTATCTATCTTAAAGATTTTATTTATTTATTTGACAGAGAGAGACAGCGAGAGAGAGAACACAAGCAGGGGAGAGGGAGAGGGAGAGGGAGAAGCAGGCCTCCTACTGAGTAGGGATCCTGATGTGGGGCTCGATCCCAGGAGCCTGAGATCATGATCCAAGCTGAAGGCAGAGCTTAACAACTGAGCCACCCAGGTGCCCCCAGACAGGGAATTTAAAATAACTATAATCGATATGATTAAGGGCTCAAATGGAAAAAAAAACATGCAAAAAATGATGAGTAATATAAGCAGAGAGATGGAAAAAACAAAAAGAATCAAAAGGATACACAGAAATAAAAACCACTGAACAGAAACAATGTAGGCCTCATTAGTAGATGTGTCGTAGCAAAGGGAAACATCCATGAGGCTGAAGATGGTCCATGTCCTTTCAGGGCTTCTGGTTCCTGCCTCTTCTCTCCCAGAGCTGCATTCTGTGTTTGCTTCCTTTCTATCTTCTTTTTTTTTTTTTTTAAGATTTTATTTATTTATTTGACAGAGAGAGACACAGTGAGAGAGGGTACACAAGCAGGAGGAGGGAGAGAGGGAGAAGCAGGCTTCCCGTGGAGCAGGGAGCCCGATGTGGGGCTCGATCCCAGGACCCTGGGATCATGACCTGAGCCAAAGGCCGACGCTTAACGACTGAGCCACCCAGGCGCCCCTTCCTTTCTATCTTCTAATTTAGTAATTCTCTCTTTGGCTGCATCTAATCTGCCATTGCAACCTTCTCTTGAATTTTTAATATCAGTAATTTCTGTTTCTAGGACTTCATTTTTTTCCACTCTGCCTGACCATTTTTACTTTCCTCCTTCACAAATTTTTGTCTTTTGTTTTCCTGAGAACTTCTGTCAAAAGTATTGAGCACACTTCAAAAATTTCACATTTGATGAATTCCAATACCTCATTAGATGTATTTCTGCTGTTTGCTCTCCTGCTGAGGCTTACTCAGGATTCCCTGTTTCTTGGATATTTGTGAGTTTTGTTTGTGAGCTCATATTCATTGGAGTCTATAGAAATTCTTTGATGTTTATGTTCAAAGTACGGTTTTCTCCGAAAGGATTTGTGGGGTTTTTGTCTGTGGGGGTTTTGTCTACCAACCCAGGACCATTTTAAATAAAGTATTGTTTACTGTGGGTTCCAGTCCTCAAATCCTCATGAATGAGGGATGATGGCTAAGAATTTTCCCCTCTCCCCTCCATGGAGACCTCATGCCAAGTTGGGCATGCCATCTGGGTCTTCCCTAGTTTGTCCCATGTGAAAGCTGACCTCGGGATCCTGGTTTTATGAAGAAGACAGCTGAGTCAGCCCCCATCCTGCCCGGGCTGCAGGCTTCGTCTCCTTGGCCCACTCCCCCACGTTGCTCACGATTCTGTGGGAGCTCGTCCTCTGGCCTGGCTGATCTCAGCTGGACCCAGTCACACGTCCAGTCGGCTGCTGGTTCACCATTCCACTGTGGCAGCTGGGGCGACCGGGCTGGACGTCCCCCTTCCAAGAAGGCTGCTTCAGGCCCCGCCTGGCGCCTCGGTGCTGCCCCACGGGGGGTCTCGTCTCCCGTGGCTTCTCCATGTGGCGTGGGCCTCCTCCGGCAGGACGGTGGCAGGGAGGTCAAACGTTCTACGCGGCAGCTGGTGTGTCGAGGGTGAGGGTCCTGGTGAGCAAGGCAGAGCTGCAAGACATCTCACGACTCCGTCTCGGGTCCCCGAGCCTCGTGCCCCGGGCCCTCTGAAGCTCCTGAGCTGCCCTTCCCCTTCCCCACGTGACCACAGCCAGGTGTCACCCAGCCAGCCTCCAGCCTCCAGCCAAACCTGTCCCCGAGCCCTCGCCATCTGCGCCCTTGACCAGATGCCCTTCCAGGCCCCTCACCCCCGCGCCCCCACCGATGACCCGTGTCTGAAGATTCTGCTCCTGCTCCCTTGCTGTTCTTACTTCTCTACTGGGACGGAATCAACACGGAGGCTTAACACACCCACTTAAATTTGCTCATTTATGGCTCAGAAGGTCAGACAGGGCTCTGTGGGGCGGTTTTTCTCGGTCCCACGCAGAGTCGGCTGGGGTTGCAGCTACACACGTAATGAGGAAAGGATCGGGGACTCGTGACTGTTCTCGCAGAAGGTTGGAGCACGAGCATATCATACACCCCCATGTTCGGGGGGAGACTTACACCGGAACGAGGCAAAACCCCACCCCCGGCCTCAGGATGCTTTGTCAGGATGAGGAGAGGGGCCGCGGGCACGCTTGGGGCAGGTATGACCTGGGTCAGGCTCTTTGGGAAGGGACGCAGGGCCTCGCTCCTTCCCCGGCTGGGTCGTGTGGGTTGACCGCGAGGCCGGGCTCTGCAGGGACAGCTTGCGGGCTTGCCAGCGGGGTCTGGGAAGACACAGCAGCAGGGGAGGCGGAAACCATTCTCCGAGGACCGGGCATTAGCCTTTCTGCTGGTTTCAGCCTCATTAACCCTGCGGGGCACAGTTCCAAGGCCAATGCAGACTTGGGGGGCGGGGGGCAGGCACAGCAGACCCCATTCCTCCGGGCGGAGAAGTGAAGACTTGCTCCCGCCCTGACTCTGCCTGGCCTCCAGGGCCCCCCACAGCACACCTGATGGCCAGGCCTGTCTCAGCTTCTGAGTCTCCAGCAGGAGAGCCCTAGGGGTAGCTCTCCCCAGGCCCATGAGCTTGGGTCTGGGTGGCGGGGACCCAGCCAGTCACTCCAACCTGGGCAGCTCGGGCCCCAGGCGCCTGCACGGCAGCTCAAGGTCAGTGGCACTGAGCAGTCGGGACTGGGGACGGCAGGGGGTCCTAAGGACAAGCAGGCGGCTCAGGAAGGGGTCCAGGGGTCTTGGCAGCGAGGGTGAGGGTGGGGAAAGGCACACGCGGTGCAGGCGGAGCTACAGGACCCGTCCCCCCGCGGACCCCTCGGCCAGGTGCGCCAGCCTTAGTGCTGCCCCTCCCCCCCGGAACTTGGGCTCTGGCGCTTCGTGGGTTCATCCTGCTTCCGCGGCACCGGTCCCCTCAGTCCTGCGCCCCGCAGAATGGCTCGGGGGCAGCCCTCGCCTGGGAACGGCGGCGAACCTCTGGAGCGCACAGCCGGCCCCTGTGAGCCCCGCGGGAGGGCCAGGGCCAGACCGCGGCCCCGTTTAGGCTGCGGGGTGGGCCGCTGGCATCGATCTGGGCCACCCCGCTTCATCTGAGCCTCAGTTATCTGCCGGTAAGTGAAAGGGCTGCGGCCACTGTTGGGAGGGTCCCTGGCGCGAACCTGAAGGGCCTCGGGGTGGGGACCAAGTGGTCCCGGATTCGGTGACAGCTTTTCCAAACAGAGGGAAGCACAGGGGCCTGTGCACAGAGGCAGGATGCAGCCCGGTGTGTTCGGGGATGTCGGGGGCTGGAGTACCACGGGGAGGGGTGCAACGTGAGGCTGGGAGACAGGCTGGGGGGCAGGGGGGAGCGCACGCAGGGCCTGGGGGGTCAGTGCACGGACAGAGCACAGGACAGCAGGGACCCGCGGTGCTAGAGACCTTGGGGGCCAGGTGCCGGCTCTGCTGTGGGCGGTGAGGCTCCCGGCAGCCCCACGGGTCGTCTGCCACCACACAGGCCATGGTCTGGTCTAGCCGGGAGGTGGCCCCTGGTCCCGACGCAGTGCCGGCTCCGGCTGTGACGGTCAGTGTCCCGGAAATTCATGTCACTGTCACAGGCTGCTCGGTAATGAACCCGTAGCGGTGGGGGAAGGGAGCTGACACATTACCGCGCTTTGAGTGACACTGTGTTACAGGGACCATGAGAGGCAGGAGGGGTGGGGGGCGCGGACTGAGCCTGGGGCCGTGAGGCAACAGGTGATGGCCGCGGGGCCCGGGGCCTGGCGAGGGGGGGTGGAGCACTGGAGCTCCCGCCCCTCACCGCCCTCGAACCCCCAGCCCACCCCTGCTGTCTGGGGTTAGGAACCCCTCCCTGGGCCTGTCCCAGTGGCCGTGGGCTTGGGGACATGCGGCCCAGATGACCAGCAGCACGCGCGAGGTGCGCCCACCGGCATGGGGCTCACACACCGTGGGGCCGAGTTGGCTCGGGGGCCACTCGAGGCTGCAGCCCCGGCCCTGAGGACCCCTCGGCGGTGCCTCAAGGAGGAGCAGAGGACCGAGGTTCCTGCCGTGGGCCGCCCCGGCCACCTGCCCGACCAGCCCAGTGCCCTCCCGCCGCCAGCTCCCGCCCCCAACCTCGGGGGTCACTCCCCTCAGTCCCTATCCCCACCTTCCGCCCCTCTGCACCCCTCCATTCCAGCCCCGACTCCGCGGCCCCACAGACTGAGGCCTGGGAGACGCAAAGGGGGGTCCAGCCCCCCAGGGCCCCGGTCCCCGGGGAGCAGGTGCTGGGACACCGGCAGGCGCCGCGGCCACGCTCCTGCTCCCCGGCCCAGAGGCGAGTCGGCCGCCTGGTGGGCCCTTCCTCCTGGAGCCTGCACCTGCTCCCAGGCCACCGGGTGACCCCAGGGTCGCGTGGCCACAGCTGCCGAGGCCACCACCTCCTTGGGGAGCGGCAGCTGGAAAAGGCTTCTTTCTTTCTTCCTTGTTCTTTGTTTTCCTCCATTTCCACTTAAAAAAAAAAAAAGAAAGAAAGAAAGAAAAGAAATTACTCAGAGATAATTTAGAGCTTTTTGCAGAAGTGCATTTGATCATCACGGAGAGAAGGCTGTTAGAATGGTCCCAGTTGCCCCCAGCCCTGCTCCGGGAGAACACAGACAGGTTTGGTGTGGCTGGGTTCCAGCGCATTCTCGGCTGCCGCCAGGCCCTCTGCCTCGGCCCCCGCCTGGGCTGCGCCTCCAGCCTCCCAGGACTCGGCCCAGGAGAGAAGCCCCTTCCCCTTCCCACACAGCGCCCACCTGCGGCCCTTCCCCCAGGCCCCTCCGTCGTGGCTGGGGGGCTGGGGGGGAGGCCTCCAGAGGTCGAGCCGCAGAAGACTGCCGGCCCCCAGCCCTGGCACAGGGCGGGTGTGGGGCTGCCGCTCGGAGGAGGAGGGTCCTCGGGGCTCAGTTTGGAGATCAGACCCCACGACAGGGCTCTTCCTTCCATTTCACCGCCTCCCTTGCTCAGCCCTCGGGAGAGAAGTGCCGCTGCCCTGGCCGGGCCATTCTTCCCGCCGGGGACTCGCGCGGAAGGCGCTGGTGACGCCGCGTCCCAGCGCACAGCCGGTCTCCTGCGGCCCCGCAGCTCCGGCCCCCGCCAGGCGGCCGCACAGTCTCAGGGCTGTCCCCGGCGGGCCGTCTGGGCCTTGCCACACCCCCATCTGCCAAGCTTCTTCTGCCGCCAGGAACCCGCCTCGGAGGCCAGTCCCTCTGGGGCCCCGGGGCAGCCGTGTGCCGCCCACAGGCCGCCCGGGGTCCCACCCGGCTGCGTGACCGCAGATACACTGTGGGCTCTCCGTTGTCCCCAGCATGTCTACGCCCTAAGCCCTGGAGCTTACGGATGAGACCCTATTTGAAAGAATCATATTTGCCGACGTAATTACGTTGCGAATCCCAAAATGAGATCACCCCAGATGATCTGGGCAGACCCTGGATCCCGACCACGGCGACCGTATGGGAGACGAAGGACCGGCCGGGAGGAAGCCGTGGGAAGGGAGGCGGAGACTGGAGCCCCGCGGCCGCTGGAGGCGGGGGAAGCCGGGCCTCAGGAGGTGCCGGGGCGCGGGTGCCAAGGCGTCCGCGGTCTGGACGTGACAGTGAGGACACTGGCTGTCAGCTGCAAAGACGAACAGCTGTGGGAGGAGACTTCCGACGGCTCGCAGCCCCTGACATGGCGGGGGGGTCCCCAGAACCCGCCCACGTTGGAACCTGTGCAGAGGATGGCGTAGGGCGCCCTGCATGGCTTCTCATCCCCTCAACTTGTGTCCGAGGCCCTGGGGAGCCACCGGCGTGTCACTGGGGGGACGAGGGGAACTGGGTCAACACCGGTGGGGCCTGGAGGGACCCACCCCGAGCAGGGCTCAGGGCTCCCAGCTGCAGGGGGATTCGGGGGCAGGAGGAGCTTCTTGCCTTGCCCCGGCCCTCTGGCTCCCCGATGATGAAGGGGATGCTGACCTCCACGGGAGTTCCCCATGCTCCCAGGGCGGCAGGTCAGTCTCCGCATTAGACCGGTGAAGTCCAGGGGCTCCGGGGAGTCGGGGGCTCCCCAGAGAGGCCCAGCTGGGAGGGAGAGGAGCCCGGAGCAGGTGGGGGTCACAGGCTCTGGGGCCCTCCCTCCCCTTCCCTGCTTGCCCCCTGCACTGGGCCGAGCGGCCTCCTCTAGGGCAGAGGACGCACTGCAGGGCCCGGGGCAGCGGCAGAGCCGGGCGCAGGCAGCAGCTGGGGCGGGTATGTGTCTGGGAGGGCGCCGTGGGGGCCTTTTGTCCAGGGCTCTGTCGTAAATGCGTTGGTTTCCGCTCTGGCGGGAAACTTACTCTGCCTCGGTGCTCAGGGTGCAGCTGGCCGGCATCGGAGCCTTGCTGGGCTCTGGGGGGCAGGGCAGAGGCCCGGCTGCAGCAGGTGTGGGGTGAGCGGGGTCTGATAGTCCACCCCCCTCCCTACAGGCCCCTGGAGAGCGGGAACCCCGCGTGCCCCTGGGCCTGGGTGGCCGGAGGCCTGGTGCCCCCCGCCCCCCGTCCCGGCAGCTCCCCCTGCCCCAGCGCCCCTTCAGCCCCACATGGCAGGGGGCTGCGGGGAGGGCACATGCCCAGCTCCCCCCGCTGTGGCCCCAACGCCTACCAGGGCTCCAGATACGACAGCAGTGAACCTTCTGGAGGCCCTCCTGTGAAATAGGGCCTTTCAAGCCACAGGGGCTCCAGGGGGACCCTCTGGCTACACCCCGACCTGGAGTCCCGGGGGCCCCTTCCCTTCTGGCCGGGCCGGGGCTGGTGTCCCCCCACGCTCCCCACAGTCCAGACAAGAGGCCTCTGTGCGTCCCCGGCCCGGCGTCCCTGCCCACCTGAGCTTCCCTGGGCCTCCCCGGGCAGAGGGGCCCCCTCTAGCTCCGAGCGCCCACGTCCCCGGGGGGTGGTCCTCGGTCTGTCTCCCCGCTCAGCCGGGCGGTGGGGGCTGCAGTGCCCAGCACAGGACCTCAGCCCGTACGTGGGGTGTGGGTCCCAGGCGGCCTCAGGTCTGAGCAGTTTCCGCCCCACCCTTACCGCACGGCTTTTCGGGAGCTGGGTCCCCAGGCCTCCGAGGGAGGAGCACAGGGCTCCAGGCTCCCCAGGGGATCGGGGGGGAGCTGTCTGGGCCCGGCTCTCACCCCCCACAGGCCTCCCGGCTCCCCTCCTGGACCTGGCCCACCCCGGGCCGGCCAGCAGTCTGTCTGGCATGATGGATTCTCGGCCTTTCCTTGCCATTTCCCTCTGACCTGCCTCGCTCCTAGGGGAGAGCTTGGTTTTAGCCAGGACAAGGGGCGAACCGTCACAGGGTCTGGGGAGGGTTCTCGCGCGCGCCCTGCCCTGAGACCCCGTGGCCTCTCCCTGTCCTGGGGGCCCCTTGCCCGGAGCCGGTTCTCGGGACCAGCCCGGCACCAGCTCCCCTACCACGTCTCACGGCTCTGCAGGGCACGGCTGCTCCACGTTCCTCGGACCCGCAGCAGCCAGAGAGCGTCGGCCCAGGGCCTCGGGGGTCAGCCGGGGGCCTCCGGGAACAGAAGCCCTTGGAGAAGCGGCTTGTGGAGAAGGAAAGCCTGTGCCCTCCGCAGAGGTTGAGCCCGGGGCCAAACGTGCGGTGGGCTCTCGGGGGCTGGGGGTACTCGGAAGGCCGTGGGGACCCGCAGACGAGATTCCCTGAGTCAGAGGCTGCTGTAGAATGGGAAGCCAACTCGCCCGCCGCTGGGTCAAAGCCATCGGCCAAGGTGCTGCCTCCTCTGGGAAGCCCACTGCAATTCACAGGGCCGTGTGCAGGGGAAAGGGTCCAGGTCAGTGTATTCCTGCCTTTGCTCTGGGGCTGGCCCTACATCGTGAGCTCCGAAGAAGGTTCTGGCATCTCTGCTGGGGCTTCCGGCATCCAGGAGACATTGGCCAGGGACAAACTGGCAGCCACTGGCCTGGGCTGGAGGCTGAGCTCTGGGAGGGACTGGGCTCTCACGCCATGGCTGGGTCCTACGGGCATCGTGGTGAGAGGGACTGCCCCATAAGGGACATGCACGGGACCCCAGACCGCATCCTGCGCTCTCAGAGCCTGGGTGGGCGTCACGTCCCCCACGACCATCCCCCGATTTGTGCAAGGGGCCGGGGTTCAGAGGCGCCCAGCAGCTCGTCTGCGCCCTGACCGTAGTCCCCAGCTTGGAGCCGCTGGCCAGGAAGTTGGGGGCCGTGTCCTGGACCCACGGGGCACCCGCAGATCCCCTGGCTGCCCAAGGGGAGCCCGCCACCCCCCCCACCCCGCTTCTGCGACCCTGGGGCGGTGCGCTGGCCGTCTGTGCTCGCGTTTCCCACAGGTGGGATCTTGTCTTCAGGAGACGTTGCGGGTGTTTGATGAGGCCAGACGTCATGGTGCGGATCGCGGGGCAGTGAGGTCAGTACAGAGCAATTACCTCCTGGGCTCAGTTGCGGTGGGGCCCTGGGCAGAGAGGTGAGCGCCTGGGCTGCTCGCGGGGGTGGGGGCAGCGGGGTCCTAGCCCGCTCCGGCAGCAGCACGTGGCCGGGGGGCCTTGGACGACGGCGGCGGGCGGCTCTCTGGTCCTGGGAGGGCAGCACCGGGCGGCGGCATCTCCCCGCGGGGCTTGTCCTTCCCTTTCTCCCTCCGCAGCCCACCGGGGAAGGCGCGGCCGGGGTAGGAGCTGCTGTGGGTCGCCCAGTCCTCATTCTGTTGCGCGGCCCCGGGGCGCGTCCTGGGGACAATTCATTGGGATGCTGGCAGGGAAGCCACATCTGCTTCTCTTGCTGCGGGGAACGCCCCCCCCCCCAGCTGCGCGCAGGCACCCCCGCCCCTCCTGGAGGGCTCCCTCTCTGCCCACACAGAAGGGCCCAGGGCGGGAGCGGTGACTTCCCTTCCTCCCTCCCCACCGCCACCCGCCTGCCCCTCGCCTGCCCCTCTTCCGAGTCATTGGGCCGCTGGGACCGCGGTGGCAGGAGCTGGAGAGACCGCGGGCTGGCCAGGGACCCCACAGGAAACATCGTCACCCCGACTGTGTCCCCATGGGTGCGATGAGCCCTTGGGGACCAACGCCGCAGGGAGGGTTAGGGCGTCCTGGTGCCGAGGAGTGAGGCAGGAAGAGGCCCCAGCCACTGGCCAGACGCCAGGAATTAGGGAGCTGTCACTACATGTCGCCCCCATCACCCGGGGGGGCGTAATCAATGAGTGGGGCATCCCGCTTCGTAAATTAGAGCAAGGGGAACAAAGACCGAAGGAAGGACGTAACAAAAATAAAAGCCTAAATTAATGAGATAGAAAAATATACAACAAAGGGATCGATGATGCCCGAGTTGAGTCTTTGAGAGGATTTATGAAGCCCGGGAGCTTGGGAAGACCGCGGGACATGGTGAGCAGCGGCGTGCCCAGTGAGACACAGAGCCTCCCCTCACACCGTGTCGATGCGTCACCAACTTGGCGACATAAATTGCTTCATGACACGATGCTTGATAAAATGGACAATTTCTCGGAAAACACAGGTCACAAAATGAACATAGAAGAAAGAAAAAAAACCCTGAAAAGTCCTGATCTATGACTATTAAAGGCATTGAACTTACTACTTTAAAGCTTCCCTCAAAGAAAGTTCTAGTCCCAGATGTCCTCACCGGCAAGTTTGACTTAACGTCTGAGGAAGGGCCGACGCCGGTCCCCCATCAGCTCTCCCCGACGGACGGCGGGAGGACAGGGCTGTCCCCCACTCATTTTATGACGTAACAAAAACCCACACGGAAAGCACGAGAAAGGACAATCTCACCAGTAAATGCAGACTCGAGTCTCTTAAATTAAACATCCGCAACTTTCAGAAAGGGTCGGCTTCACGCCTACGTCCTCTTTATTTCAGGGTCAGAAAGCCGAGCTGTGCAGTTACTTGTAAAAATAGGTGAAAGGGGAAGCACTATACGATCGTCTCAAAAGATGCGTCCAAAATGGTGAAATTCAACATTCTTTTATAATAAAAATTATTATCAGCACCCTGGGAATAGAGGAGAAGTCTTCAATATGACGAAGGATGTTTTTACAAAACATACAGAGGGTTAGCACTGAATGGGGGAAGGGGTGAGTAGGAGCGAGGGAGGGGAGCGTGGGGCCGCAGGTCCTCGCCACGGCCGCCAGAACGAAGCAGAAAAGGTGACAAGGTCTGAAAAGGAAGAAGCAAAACTGTCACCTATTTGCAGATTAAATGGTTGAGCGTGTAGTAAATATAACCTATAGTTTAGTTATTGGAATCAGTAAGAGAGTTTCGCAAAGTTTTTGGTTAAAAAAGCGTACACGGAATTCAGTGGTATTTCTCTAATCCTGCAACCCACAGCTAGAAAACAAAGTCGAAATGAAGATATCATTTGTGATGGCCTCAGAAATACTGAGGATCTGGACGACCTAACGGGGTGAGCGTAGAACCTGTACTCAGAAGCCTCTAGTACATTATTGGGAGGAATTTTTAAAAATCTAAAACCTGAAAATGATGGTCACGAATGGGAAGACTCCGTATTTGTGAGATTTCTATTTCCCAGAAATCGATCTCGTATTTCAGCACGATACCTATTCAAAATCCCAGCAGGTCCCTCTCCCTGTCCCCGACGCCCCGCTGATGCAACAAGGAAGTTCCTCAGTTTATTTCATAAAGTAAAGGAGCAGGAATAACAGGACGTGAAAGGGGAAGAAAGGAGGCGGGAGTCGGGTGTGGGATGGGGGCACAGGCGGGGTGCCTCCTGCCCGCGCCCGGGGGGCACCAGGTGGGCTCTGCAGGCAGCCCCCCCAAGCGGAGTCTCCACGGCCGTGGTGGTGGAGTGGGGGGCTCGCCCCCGGCGGCGGGACGCCTTTGTCCGGACACTCAGCTTCTCTCACCGGCACGCTCGCGTCCCCGAGCACCACGTCTATCCTCCACCCCTGCTGGCGGTCCCCAGGGCATGGAGTCCGCAGTGAGCCCCGTAGGGTGGCAGGACGAGCTGGTTGCGGGGGAGGACAGCACCCCGCCTGTGTGAGCCTCGGGCGTCCCGGGTCCCCGGGCCGGCGGCCCCGCTGTCCCTGTTTCTTCCGTTGGACATCACCACTCGCACCGGCCGGAACAGAACCCCATAGGGACCTCGGCTTCCTCCCTCACGGGCCCGGGGCAGCTCCTGGGCCCCGCCGCACACGCTTCGCCGTTACCGCGGAGAGTATCTGCTGGGCTCCGGCTCTGCCTCGGGCCCCAGGCAGGGGCCGTGGGGGGCGGGGGGCTGGCAGGGGCGGTCGCCCTCTCGCCACCTCCGGGTGCCTCCCAGCAAAGTCGGTGGGGCTCCCGGGTCCCCTGCCTGCAAGGCACCCTCCCGGAGAAAGGCCTCAGTGAGCGGGGTGCCCTCGAGGGCGCACACCCGGGAGAGGCGCATGGCTGCCGGCCTGTGAGGGTTCGTAAATCTCCCTGGCAGGGGTCCCCTCGAAGCCCAGCACGAAGCCGGGCCAGCCTACGTGGGACATCCTATTTATTAGCCGAGATGTGCTGGAGACACAGGCGGGCGTGACTCCAGGGCGCGTGGGCGCAGACGGGGCTACGGGGCCGGGTCGGCCTGCCGCGCGAGGAGCGTTTTCCTCCCGCAAGAGCCGGTGCTCCTTGGCGGCCTGCTGGGGCTCGCGGGCAGTGACACTGCCAGCCCCGCGTCCCTGCTGGGTGACCGCCCCTAATAGCGCCACAGCCTCTGCCGCCCGCTGTCCACGCGCCCCTGCTTCCTTCCTCGGCCCCACAATCAGAGAGCACTGTGATTCTCTGGGCCCCGGGGCAGGGCGGGGCTCTCGGCCTGGGGGGGCAGGAAGGCCGGGAGGCCCAGGGACGGGGGTGGGGGGGTGGGGGGCGTGAGGGTGCGAGGGCCCCCTGTGTGCTGGCTGATGGCGTCGCAGCTAGTGGTGCAGGGGTGGGGGGACCCCGAGGCGGGTCCTGGAGCCCGCCTGCCCAGCACTGCCCGGGGTAGCCCCTTGTCCTCGGTGGTCCCAGTGAGCTGCTGGTGTCTCCAGGGCTCCCCTTGAGAGGACATCCAGAGGTGGAAGGGAAGGTAGTCCTAAGGAGACAAATCACCCTCCTTCTGTTGAAGGGTCACACCCTTTCCCTAAACCCAAGGGCGCCGTAGCCACCCTGGAAAGCATTGCGCTCTCTGAGCCCCGGAGCCAGAAGGACGATCGCAGCCCCGTCGCCCCCCACATACCCCGGTCGGCCTGGTCAGCAGGCTGAGGAGCCGCCGGCCGAGCACAGGGGCCAGCTGCCGCCTCCTCCTGCCTCCCACTCAGAGCGTGCATGCGCGTGTGCGAGTGTGCGCAGGCATGGGTGTGCACGCGTGTGTGCGAGCATGGGCGTACGTGCGAGTGTGTGCAAGCATGTGAGTGCATGCGAGTGTGCGTGTGTGCAAGCATGAGTGAGCGTGTGAACGTGTGCGTGTGTGCAAGCATGAGCCCGTGAGCCGAAAGCCAAGCTCACGGAGCTGACACGGTCCCAAGTGTGTGGGAAGCAGCCTCGGGGGCCAGCAGGCTGGGCCTCGGTGACGCCAGCAGTGCACGGAGGCCAGGCTTCGGGGTGTGGGTGCGGGGTGCCAGGACAGCCCCTGCCGCTCCCTCCCTTTGGGGAAGGGCTAAGGTGTCCCTGGCCCCAGCGGGGGAGGCCCTGGCGGGAGAGCCGCGGGCACGCGGACACCGTTGCGTCGGGGACCTGTCTGGGCCTCGCTCGGGGACTCGGAGCAGAGCGAGCAGAGGGCAGAACCCGGGTCGCAGGACCGTCCACATCTCCCCACCACCCCTGGGGCAGGCGGCTTTCGGTGCCCCCTCCCACCGCGCCATGCCGCGCGGACAGGCTCCCGGCCCCTGACGGACCACGTCCAGGATGCGGGGGGCTCGCCCCGTCCTGGGGGTGGTGGCCTGGGCGGAGTGTTTGAGAGCCGAGCCCTGGAGCCCCCGTTGGCCTTTCCGGCGCCGAGACAAGTGGGGCAAGACGGACGCACACGATGGGCTCCACCTGCCTCCCAGCCCCCTGCCTGTCTCGAGTCCTGCTCAGAGCTCTGGCCCCCTTCCCCCGGGGGGCAGAGGCCGCGTCCAGGCCCCCATCCCAGCAGGTGTGGGGCACCCGCCCAGGGGGTGTCCAAGGGGGTTTCCCCAGGAAGCCGCTGCCGAGGTTCAGGGGACAGGCTGGGATGCCCAGTCCCTCGGAGAGTCCCCGGGACCCCACCTCCTGGGGCTTGGACCTGCCGTGACCCCTTCTCCCCAAGTATGGGCAGGACCTGAAGGTTCGCTCCCAGAGAACGGGATAGGGTGGAAGCCAGGAGATGTCACTTCTGAGTTCAGCAGACACAGCCGTGGCTTTCCTTCTGGAACATTCCATCAGCGTCTCCCTGTCTCTGCGCCTGTCTCTGTGAGTGTGTCTCTCTTTGTCTCTGTCTCTCTGTCTCTGTGTCTCTGTCTCTATGTCTGTGTCTCTCCCTGTCTCTCTCTCTGTGTCTCTCCATCTCTTTCCATCTGTCTCTGTGTGTCTGTATCTCTGTCTCTTTATCTCTCTCTGTGTCTCTCTGTCTCAATCTCTGTCTCTGTTTCTCTCTGTTTCTCTTTCTCTGTGTGTGTATCTCTCTCTGTGTCTCTATCTCTCTATCTCTCTGTCTCTCTCTCTGTCTCCCCCCACCCCCCGGCCCTGGGAGAGCAGTTGTCACGGCTGGAGGCCACCCTGCAGGGCGGCCCGTGTGGCCGGGAACCGAGGTCTCCCGCCAGCAGCCCGTGGGGACCTGGGCCACCAGGAGGCAGGGGAGGGGCCTGGAACGGGCGCCCCGCCGAGCCCTCCGCCGCGCGGCCCCGGGGGCCCCTGGCCGCAGCCTGAGAGGCCCAGGGCCGGAGGCTCGTGCACACCCCGGGGCCCGAGCGGGGACGCTGAGCGGGGTGACGGGGCCGCAGCGGCCGCAGAGGAGACCCCGCTCCCGGGGCAGCGGGAGAGCCCGGCGTCGGCGTCCTCGTGCAGGACGGGGCTGCCGTTGGGGCCGCGGCTCGTCCGGCCCTTTGGTGCCCCCTCCCCCCGCCCGTGCTCCTGGCCCCTCTGTGGGCGCGGCCAGGCGGCAGCCCCGCGGGGACTGGCTTGATCTGGGCTAACGTGACAAACTCCGTTATTAGTGCGGGAACGACGTCATTACACAGCTAATCAGCCTGCAGCCGCGTCCTCCGCCGCCGCCCACCTTGCTGACGGAGGGCGCCCCGGCACCGTCCACGTGCGGCCTTCTGTCCCCGGTGTTTCATCCCTAACGAGCGCAGCTGCCTCCTCCAGAAGGAGCCGGAGCGTGGCTGGGGGGGCTGCTCGCCATCCCCCCTGCCGCAGGGCCGTCTGTCCCAGCGCCCCCGGGTCCCGGGCTCTGCGGTGACCACGGCTGTGCTCCCGGGGACCAACTCTGCCCCTCCCCGGTGCACTGGGCACCTGCCTGGAGGGGCCGAGCCCTCGCAGCCCGGGTCTCCTGCGTTCCCTGCCCGGGCCCGAACATCTGACTCGCCCGGTGCGTTCATCGGCTGGACCGTGCCGGTGCCTGGCTGGGACCCACGCCCAGGAGGAGCAGCTGGGTCTCAGGGACAAAGGGACGCATCGTCGGGGCGGGGGAGGGGATGCTGGTCTGCGCCGCGTGGGGCTGGGCGAGAGGCACGGCGGTGCAGGGGACCCTGTGACCACGAACGCGTGGCCGTCAGCCGAAGCGGGGACAGCCGGGGGCCCGAACACCAGTGTCCACGTCACCCGGCACTCAGAGCCCATGACTGTGGCCTGACCTGGACAGGGGATCTCTGTAGGTGTGATGAAGGCCAGGCCCCCGAGACGAGATCACGCAGGCACTAAGCCCAATGACCAGCGTCCTCATAAGAGAGACACACACGGCAGTGGCAGCCGCGTGAGGACGGAGAGGTTGGAGGGAGGTGACGACAAGCTGGGGCCACCGGGGGCCACCGGGGGCCGCCTGCGCAGTCACAAACAGCAGGCACGGTCCTGGAGCTGCTCCCGCGGCGCGGAGCCTCGGCGGGCGACCTTCCGCTGCCGTGACGACTGACGCGAGCTGACAGCCCACGGGAATGTCCCCTGGCGGGCCCGGGGTCGAGTGGGGACCTCCAGCAAGACCCCCGCTAAATGGCTCGCGACGGAAATAGGCGTCGTATCGTGAGGGCAGCCGTGGGCCCCTGGCCCGGAGAGGCGCTGAGGTCCGCCAGAGAAGAGATCCCAACGGCGTCCCGCTTTCGCGCCAAGCCACTTAGTATGACTTCCGACTTCCGCCCGGTTTTGCAGATCATTATTTTCACAGTTAACGGGCAGGACGTGATTAACGACGGGCCTCGAAGCTGCTCCTGGTGCCAGTGGGGACCCCGGTGGGGGTCGGCAGGCCAGGGCCACGGAGGACACGGCCCTCCGGCGCCCCAACCTCGCGGCTGCTTGGTCACCCACCAATCCAAGAGCGGGTCTGAGGGACCCTCGGGCCCCAGTCTCTTGCTTCGCAGGACGTTCTGTCTTCCGTGTTTTCTCTTACTTGCTCATTTGCCCTGTTCTGGGCCATCGGCAGAGGGAGAGCTGTGACCAGGGCCCCAGGTAGTAGCGCTCCTGCTTCTTGGCCGCCGTGGAGATGCTTCCCGGAGGTGCCCGGGCCGCCTCCCTGGGAGCTGGGGCTGTGACCGGACACGGAAGAAGGAGCTTTGCAGATGGGGTTACACTGAGGAGTGTGAAATGGGGAGACGGTCCTGGATTATTCAGGCGGGCCTTAAATGTAATCACCTGTGTCCTTACGAGAGGGAGGCCGGGAGGGGGACAGAGGACAGACCGAGGCGGCAGCGAGGCGGCCCCTGGAGCCGCGGACTCTCCCTCAGAGCCTCTGGAAGAAGCGCAGCCCTATCGGCACCTTCATCTCAGCCTAGAGGACCCATTCCAGACTCGGGACCTCGAGGTTTGCAGAAGAGTTCCTGGGGTTTACAGCTAACACACTGGTGGAAATTTTGTACGGCGGCACTAGGAAACTAATACAGTACTGAAACACCAAGTCTGGAGGTGGGCGCCTCCGGCATTGGGAGGGAGGGGAAGATGCCATCAAGGACCCAGGCTCCTTCTCTCCTTTCCCCCGGCCATCCCTGAATGTTGGCTCTTTGTCCCCTGGCTTGTCACCTCATGGCCACAAGCTGGGTGCCACAGCTCCAGGCATCACATGCTCACAGGACACCATCCGAAGCAGGAAGGTATGAAGGGTAAGGCCATAGGAGGCTTCATCTTATGTGGTTCTTTCATCCGGGGAAAAATCTCAAGGCCCTTCCTAGGCTGGGTCCAGTCAAGGTTACCTGGCTACTCTGGGCCAGTTCGTAGCAGAGAGAACAGAGTCCTCTGATTGGCTTGGACCAATCCCAGGTCGTGTCCTGAGCTGGGCACAAGTTCCCCCTGGACAAGTGGGTTCTGCCTGCAAGGAGGGCATGGTGACTAGGTGAGCCACCATCTGACAGTGGGAGGGGCTCGGGGCAGGGACTCCTGGGTCCCCCCACTGCCCAGCTGCCTCGCTCGGGTGCCCGTGATTGCCCGTCTCTGGAGGGATCACCCCAGGATGTCCTCAGTCCCAGCCTGGCTGCACGCTCCCGCGTCCCTTTCAGCGCGCCCCACCCGACCTCCCAGCCAAGGGGCAGGGTCCAGGCGTGCTCAGCCCTTCCCCCACCTCTGCCAGGGCACCTCTGGGCCCTGCACCAGCAAGCAGCTAGCACGTCCTGGCTTCTGCTCCCAGCCCCTCCCCACCCACGATGCCGGGGAGGAGTCCCAGGCAGGCGGGCAGGGCAGCCTTGGGGAGGAAGGCTCTCCGGGGGCACTGGGCATCATACTCCTGATGCGTCTGCCGTGCAGGCCCTTGCATGGACTTGCACCTACTCGTCTGGCCTCGGACTCTGGAGGCCGGGCTGAGCCATCCCATCACCTCTGCCTTTGCAGTGCAGGGGTCCCTCCCCTGCATGCCCGACGACAGCCTGGTGCTGGGGGCTCCAGGGGTCCGGCCTGGCTGGAGGCCGAGGGCGGGTGGCAGAGGGGCCCGGGTGTGCTGGGACACGGTCCTCTTTGCCGGGGCAACTCCCTGCTCTCAGATCCTCCGTGGCGCGGCCATGGCGGGGCTCTCGCTGGGGCTGGGGGCCTTGAGCCCCACATGCGATGGCCAGGCTGCCCCGCGCCCTCCTGGCCCCACACCCAGCCTCCTCGGATCCCCTCCCCTATTCCAGCTGTGGCCCCGATGCTCCCACGGGCCCCGCCCCGCACCCGCCCGCAGCCTGCGCCGACCCCTGCCCTGCGAGGGTTCACCCCGCCCTGCACGTAGCGGCTCTGCGAGCCGGCGCCCTCCTGATGGTATTTTTATTTATACACCTGAGTGTCTCTCTGTGGCTGCTTTATTGAGAGTCATCCGTCATAAGGCTTAATTAAAATAACACGAGCATCTAACTCCACGCAGATCACCAAAACAAATGTTTGTTTTGCTGTCGTCAATTAAGGCCTGCGCAGGCCCCTCCGGCAGGAAACGGGGCCCCTGGGTCTCTCCCGCGCCCTCCCAGGGACGCCCGGGGCTGGGCAGGCGGGGAGGGAGCGCAGGGAGGGCGGGAGCTGCTGGCAGGGAGGCGGCCTCAGGGCTTTGCTACAAACCTACTCTATTCGGACCCCACCGCCCGGAGGTCAGAAGTCTCCCTGGGCGGAGAGCAGGATGTCGGTGGGCTTCCTTCTCAAAGCCCCCAGGAGTCATTTCCATGCCTTTCCCAGTTCCCGGAGGCCACGGGCCGATCTACCCGAGGCCCAGCCCTCGCCCTGACGCACGCGCCCCTGCTTCCGACCGCACCCCTCTGCCCCCTCCTGAGCGCCTAATCCATGTAGGGCCCTGCATTCCCAGGGGCAGGGACCAGAGCAGGGGTGTCTCTGGGGCCACGCAGCAGCCTGCTGCACCCCCTAAGTGTGAAGGACTGTGGTCGGCTGGGGAGAGGGTGTGCGATGGAGGGCCCAGCGGGGTCTCAGCCAGTGTATCTGGGAGGCGGTCAGGGCGTCCACCCCGGAAGGGGGCCGGCGGTCGGGTGGGCGGCCAGGCACAGGGTTCAGGGTCAGGCCTCACAGTGAGGGGATGAGGACTCCCAGACCTGGGTCCCACGGTTCCTGAGTCGGGTGTGGAGCTGGGCGGGGCAGGGGGCGGGGGCCATGCTGGAGTAGAGGGGGCCACGGTCCAGCTCGGGGCGGCCGAGGGCACCCGCCGGGGGCAGGGAGCCCCAGCTCCCAGGCTGTGCCCACGGCCCGGCGGGGGCCAGGTGTGGCGGGGCGCCCGGCGCCAGCCGTCTGCACTGAGTGGAGTGCGGTCCTCCAGGAGCTCGCCAAGGGCATGGGGAGCAGCAGGAGGAAGAGGGGGCCCTTCCGGGACGGGGGAGCCTGGAAGGAGCTGAGGACACGGGGAGGGAGGCCGAGCCCTTACGATGCAGACGCGGCTCTATTTATGTCCGTTTTCTCCCTTGGGTTCGTCTGGTCATAAACTGCCCGATATAATCGGATTATTTGCATGATTGTGAGCCCTGCTCCTGTCTGATCTACCGTCCGGGTCCCGGGGCTGCAGGATGGGGGCTTCAGGGGCCGCCCTGCTCGTAAGCGGTCTCCTGTCGGACCCCTTCTCACCCTCTGCCCCGTGGGCCTCGGCTGGGCCCGGGGGTCCATCCGCCGGGGGTCCGTCCGCCGGGGGTCTCTCTGCCCGGGGGTCCCTCTTCCTGGGGGTCCCTCTGCCCCGGGGTCCATCTGCCGGGGCGTCTGTCTGCCGGGGGGTCCGTCCGCCGGGGGGTCCGTCTGCCGGGGGTCCGTCTGTAGCGCGGCCGATGGGCCTGCCGCTCACCTGCCCCCATCCTTCTGGGGGGCCCTGACACGGGCTCTCAAACCTGCCTTCAAGTACGTGTTCCACTGCCCCGTGACCTCCTGTCCCATGCGGCCCTCGTCCCAAAGGGCCTGGGTCTCTCCCCGTGGAGAGACCCACGGGACCGTGGAGAGGACCCACAGGCCCTCCTGTGTCCCCTGTCCTCCCATTAGCACACAGGGACTCCCGAGGTGGTGGGACGCGGGGCCCAAAGCTGGGGGTTCAGGACACACTCGGCCCTCTGGGAACAGAGACCCCATCTTCATCACCCGCCTCCGTCCTTGAGAGGGATCGGGACACTAACAAGACCCACAGGGCCGCAGGTGCCCTCGGGGGCGCTCCCCGTGGACTGGGGTGCCCTGTGTCACTGCTCTGTTGTTCGGGGCGTCTCTCCGTTGCCAGCTGGGGGGCTCTCTCCTGGGCCCCTTCCCTTCCAGCCGCCTCTTCAGGGCTATGGTCCCCCCTCCCCCACGGCGGCCCCCAGGCTGCTCCGTGCCTCCTCCCCCAGGAGCTTGTCCCCGCCCGCGTTGACATCACCAGTGTCCGTCCCCTGCCTTTCCGCATGGGCAGAGCCCCCCGGGGACCCTCACCGCGGTGTCTCTGCCCGACTCTGCAGGTGGTGATGACGCCAGCAGAGGGGGTTACTAGGAAGCTGCTCGCGGTCAGGGCTCCGTGGTCCCCGGGGCCTGCCCGCTTCTTACCACAGCGGACCTCGGAGCGGTCAGTCCCGTCCAAGGGAGCGGCCCCCGCCTGCCTCGGGGCGCCGGCGAGCCCCCTCGGCCCCGCTCTCCGGCTACACGGGTTTTCCGAGAGGCGATCGTGTGAGACTGACCTCATTTTCTTTTCCTGTCATGGTCCTTAGCCCGGCGGCCAGGGGCCCGTTAGTGTCGTGATTTTAGCGGGCATTTGCCAAGTCAGCCGTGTTCTCCTTGAGGACGAAATGGGAAGTACATCCCAGAAGAACCATTAGGCGCATTTTGTCTGTTCTAGAGAATTACAGACAGGGGGTCGGCTCACGGCCCGGCATCGCCCCGCATTCTGGAGAATTACAGACGGGGGGAGAGGTCGGCTCACGGCCCGGCGTCACCCCACAGGGCGGGCGCGGCGGGCTCCCCGGGATGCTGACGTCAGCCCTGCGCGGCCGATCATTCTCATCAGTGATTTATGTGGAGAAGCAGAGGACCGAGCCGTCACGCGCATCGCTGCCCGAACAAAGGACAGGCAGTCCCCTGCGAGGGAGCGCGCTCATGCAGAGTCAGTTCGTGTGGATGCGCCCGCACACCCCCCAGGCGCAGGGAAAACGAAAGTCTCTGTGTCACTAGTAAACAGGGACACACGATCCCAAGGCAGCGTGCTGTCCCCTCCCCCACGAACAGCCCACGGGAAGGGGAGGGAGGGCTGAGCGCTGGCGAGTCAGGGTGTGACATGGGGCCTGGCAGCCCCGCCGGGCGGCGTCCGTGGAAGGCAAACACACGCGGGTTCTGGGATGCCGCATCACCTGCGGTAGGGACGACGGAGACGCACCCAGCTTCTGCCGAAGCAGCGCGCAGCTCTGCTGTGAGTGGAGCTCTCCGGCAGGGGGTCGGACAGGGAGAGAAGCCAGGTGCAAGGCCACAGGGCTGGGGTCCAGGCCAGGGATCACAAGCCTGCGGGGCCCGAGGTGGAAAGAGCGTCTGCCTCGGAGGTTGGGATGTGGGGGCCTAGAGCGCGGTGCCTGTCCTTTCCCGCTCGGGCTCCGGCTGCAAGCGGGCTCGCCGTGCAATCCGCCTCACGTCCCGTCTCCGCTTCGTGTGTGTGTATGGCTCTCGAGGTTCGGGGAAGGCGCACATGACTCCCGCTCTGACCCTGACAGGTAAGGCAGCAAGGACTTGGCCTCGTGCAAACACTCGCGGAACCAGAGTGCGGCAACAACGGTTTCCAGACATTGCACTGCGGGCCGCATAGGGCTGCGACCCCGAGGTGGGGACACAGGAGGGGAGCCCGGCGGGTGCACGCCCACGCTCGCTTGGAGGCAGGTCCCTGCGGGGCGCAGCCATCTGCTAAGACAAGGAGGTGTGCACGGAGGTTCGGGGACGCTCCGAGCCTGGGATTCGTGGGGAGGAGAGCCACAGGAGAGGGGCTGTCCGTGGGCTGGCTCTGGAAATCTGGGTACATTCCAGTGCGGACCAGCCAGAGGGAAAAGACCTCATCGACACCCGTGTCAGCCAGCTTAGGCTGCAGGGACTCGGCCACGGACTGCGGGGTGCAGACAACAGACGTTTGCTTCTCACGGCCCTGGAGGCTGGGAGCCCCCTTCGGCCTGCGGTGTGGTTGGGGCCTGGAGACGGCTCTCTCCCTGGTCTGCAGGCAGCAGACTTCTCCCCAGGGCCTCACGTGGTGGGCGTCGGGGGAGAGTAAACGCTCTCTTCCTTCTCCCGTAGGATCGCATTCCATAGGACCAGGGCCCCCCCCGTATGGCTCCACATAGCCTCAGTCACCCCCCAAAGACCTTTCCCCCAGATGCATCCACACTGGGGTTCATGGCTTCGACCTCCAGATTTTGCGGGGGACACGATTCAGCCCTAGCCACACCCCAGGCCTTCAGTGGAGATTCTGGAAGGATCTCAGTAGAAGGAAGGATCTCAGTCCTCTGTCACAGGAGAAGGACTAATGTAGCCTGGGCCAAAGGCTACTCTGCCCAGTCACTAACCAAGACTTACGAGAAGCCTCAAGGTTCTCACTGTGGTCGCAGCCGAGTCAGTGGACTCTTCCAGAAATAACAACGGCCCACACTGGACCCAGACCGTAACCAAGCACGGAGCTGAAGCCCCCGGAGAACAAGGGGAAGTGGGCGGACTCAGGATGGGAGTCAGCCTTTCGGAGAAGGGGCCAGAACTGAGGAAGATTCCTATTTGAACAGCATCCCGCCTGAGGGCAGCCCCAACTCTGCACCACGCACGTCACAAACGTCATCCAAAGTCCCCCCAAAAGTGTGCCACGTTCATGGCTTGAAACCCAGAGGACCAGGTTCAAGGCCACCTCAGCCGCAGGAAGGCAAGAGCTGATCCCAGAAAGGGGTAGATTCAAAGATCTGTGTATAAAGCCTGTGCGGCCTCTGGACGGTTCTTGAACCCCGCTCGGATGGGCTGGACCCCAAACGGCCCAGCCCCGGCCAGAGGCCCAGCCGAGACGTGGGGTCCACCCTGGAGGGGCATTTTTCCATTCGAATGCCACCAGATGAATTGCCTGTTAAAACGATGAAAACTGATGCACTTCAATCCAGAAGCTGCACAACAGGACGTCTATGAAATCCAGTATGTAACCCAAAATTACTGGGCGGGAAGAGACGAGAAAATGCAGCCCATTCTCAAAAAATAAAAGATAAAAATAGAAAAGACACTGCGTAAAGACCAACCCGAAATGCCCACGATGTTGAACTGAGCAGAGAAGGCTTCCAAAGCGTTTGTCATCACTGTGCCCGAGGAAATGAAAGAAAATATGTTTACAGTGAATGAAACGATTGGGTATTGAAATAGAAAATAGAAATTATAAGAAAGAGCTAAATGGAAATTCTACAACTGAAAAGTGTAAATCCGAAATGAAAAGTTCACAGGATGGGCTGAGCACCAGAATGAAAACAGCGAAAGAAAAGGTTAGGGAACTTGAAGAGACATCGATAGAAAACATTTAATTTGAAGAAGAGGGAGAAAAAAAGAGAAAAAAATCCAATAAAAAGGGAGAGCTTCCGGGAGCCATGGGACGACGCGGGAAGCCTGAAGTGTGGTACCGGTGTGCTAGCGGACGAGGGGAAAGGTTGCAGAAATGTTTACATTTTAATTATTTTTTAAAGGAATTGCGGTTTAAAATTAGCCGAATTTGAGAGACACCAGCTCAGATTTCAAGAGCTCAGAAATCTGGCTCAATCTCAGTGCAGGGAAAGCACACCAACGCACGCTCCAGGCAAACCGCAAGACGAAGAGAAAGTTTTGAAAGCAGCCGCAGAGAAGCAGCACGACACCCGGGGGAGTGGTCGTTTGGGTAAACGGTTCTTTCTCCGGAGAAACGAAGACGGCCAGAGGCAGCGGGAAATATGTTTAATGTACTAAAAGGAAAAAAAATCCTATCAACAGAAAAATGATTCTTTGAGAATGAAGGTGAAAGACTTTTTCAGATAAAGGAAAACAGAAAGAACTCTTCCCTGACACGGATGCTCGAGGAGGCTTTCGACACGGAGGAGACAACACCGGCGGGGACCTGAGACCCCAGGCCCCAGGAGGGACGTCGCCCGCGCCCGCGGGGTGAGGAGGTCGGGGACAGGCTCCGGGGGGTCCTGCTCTCCCCCCGACCCCGCAGCACGTGCGGCCTGGGTATGTGTGGTGGCTCCCATTGCCAAGTGCAAGCCTGTGTCACCGGCTCATGGTCCAAGGGGAGGGGAGGACGAGGAGGCTGGACCCGGGGCCCACCTCAGAGCGTGCACGTTCACGCAGCCTCTCAGCGCGAGGGGTCGAGCTGGTCACACCGTAGGCTCACGGCAGCGTGGGGCCGGGGGCTCTGGGGCTTTGGCTCCCAGCGTGGGGCATGGGGGCCAGCCTTGGGGCCCAGTTGTGCCACCTTGAGCCAGTGGCCTCGGCTCCGTGTGTAGATGATGGGGACCAGAGGGAGACTCAGGCCCCAAGGCCGCTCTGGCACTGGAGTCTGGGAAAGCCTTCGTGGGTCCTGGAGCTCCTCGGCTCTTGGATCCCACAGGAAGATGAGGGGCCGAGGAAGGGGAGCTCTGGGCGGCCGTGGTTCCCACATCTGAGCCGTCGTCTCATCCACAGAGCAGGAAGACGGGTTCTCTTCCCCTGCCGCAGCCCCCGCTCTCAGGGTGGGTTTGGGAGTCCCGGCCACCCGGCTGCCGCCCTGCGTCAGGGCTCAGGGCTCCGGCGTCAGAGGCTGGGGAGATGCTCCTCCGCTCCCTGCGCCCGTGCCTCCCCCTGTAGCTCCCACCCAGTGGGACCAGGCATGCCCATCCCCTCCTCAGACTGGCCTTCCTCCTGCCTCTCTGACCCCTGGTAAATTCAGGCCTAACTTCCAAGCCTGCCGGACTCAAGGGCAGCCGCCTGCAGGAAGCCGGCCCGAGGCCAGGCCCAGGCCCCGAGTGTGTGGCCTCCCCCAGTGGTACCTGGCGCAGGGCCCGGCTACCGGGACGGCGGCCCCTCTGCCGCTCAGCAGCCTCCCCCACTCCCCGGGCTCAGCCCTTCCTCCTCCCACCCCCGGCCTGCACTGGCCTCGTGGGCCACCAGGAGCAGGGCCTTCCTCTGCTGAGAGAGCGCGGGGGGACAGTGATAGCAGAGCTGGTGGCCGGGAGCGGGAGGGACGCGCATGGGGGGGCTCCTCTCGCTTCACCCCCCACCCCCGTCCCGGGAAGGGCCTCACCGCCCCAGCACGTGAATATGGATTTGTGCCTACGGACAGGAGGTGGCAGGCTCCGGCCCTAATTAGTGCGTGAGGACTGCCTCCCACGGCCCCTGGGAGCTGGGGGGTGGGCATCAAAGGGGAGCAGCCTGCTAATCCCCCTCTTCCAAGGGCAGCATCTGCTTCCTCCCTCCCCCAGGCGCGGTTCTCTGACAGCAGGCCGCAAGAGCCTCGGCTATTTAATTAGGACGGAAAGTTCCCCCAACCCTGGGAAATGATTTCATTTCAGTATTTCCTTTGCTGGCGTGACACCTCCCCCATCCTCAAAGAACTTTCATCGGCAGCTCAGCCCATCCCCCTCAGGAGCGCCTGCCCTCCTCCCTCGTTCTGTGTCCACGTTCTGTGTCAGCGTCCAAGGGACCACGCAGGGCCGGGTGCCGCGGCGTCTCTGCTTGTGCCGGGCCCCCTGGCTGCGCGCCCAGCCCCGGCCAGGAACCAGCTGCGGGCCTCCCCGCCGGCCTGGCCTCCCGCCCACAGGCCCTCGGTCCTCCCCGGTCCTACCCGGCGCCCTCAGCCCAGCGGCTCCTCTCCGGGCCCCAGCCGGGCGGGTCCAGGCCCTACGTACGAGGAGTCGCCGGGGAGACGGGAGACGTGACATCAGACGGATGGACCGCCTCCGTCCTTCCCTGGGCTCGTCCGCCTCTGCTCGCTGGGCCATTTATGGGCCCTAACCCGGTCTGCGCCAATCTGCTCCTGGTGTGTGCACGTGTGTGTGCACGTGTGTGTGAGTGTGCACGTGCGTGCAGGTGTGTGCACACACACTTCACATGTGTGCCAGTGTGGGGGCGTGTCTGTGTGCATGCACACGTGTGCATGGGTGCATCACACACGTGTGCGCAAGGCTGTGCGTGAACACGTCCGCATGTGCTCACATGAATCTGCATGCGTATCTGCGTGTGTAAGCGTGTCTGTACATGTGGGCGTGATACACGTCCGCGTGTGCTCACATGAATCTGCATGTGTATCTGTGTGTGTGGGCGTGAACGTGTCTGCGTGTGTAAGCGTGTCTGTGCATGAGCCCTGCTCAGCGGGGAGCCCCCGAAGTCGGAGCCTGGTTCTTCCCATTTCTCTTTAAGCAGCTGGGCGCTCAGGTCCTCCGCTGACCCTCGAGGGCCAGCCCCCGGCCGGCTGCAGAGCGAATGCACAGGTCGGGGCAGGCAGTGGGGGCCGGGTTCAGGGACCAGGTCGGGGAGCCAGCCAGGGGAGGGTCTCAGCTCGCTCGCTCTCGGGACTCGATCTCCACCTTTGTACCAACATGTGCCTCCCCGAGATCAGCGCCCAGGGCACAGCCGGAGGCGTGGAGGTGAGGCGGACTTTGCCTCTGGGAGTCAGCACCCCACCCGCGCTCCCCCCACCTGCCTGCTCCCAGCGCCCCTCCCCAGCATGTTCCCCGCCCGTCCTCTGTCCTCCTCCACTTAGGATGCAGAGGCCCTCTGGGAGGCGGCTAATGCGAGGTGTCAGTGGGGCCGCCCTTCCCCAGAACCTGCGCCGTGAGCCATTTCTGAAAAGGGAAATTCGAACCTCACGGCATCCTTTGAGCGCATCCTGCGCACGCAAGGAGAGCGGCGGAGGCGGCTGCTCGGAATCACGGGGCAGCTGGAGAGCAGAGCAAAGAAGATTGATTTCCACCGGCCTCCTGAGCGCGCGGTTCCTAAGGAGCCGTGCATCACGCCTGTCCTGCCTGCGCGGCGGGGTCCTGGGCGAACAGATTATGACCGTTGTTATCCTGCCTCTCCCTCCCCAGCCCCCACACCAGAATCGATGCCTTTTCCAGACAAAACGCTCTCGCATGCGGGCGTCCCACGTCTTCGCTGCCGCCGGTACTGGCTGCACGGGTCACATCGGTGGAGAGCCCCACTGCCCTCAGAGGGACACACTCGGGGCTCCAGGGGCCCCGGCCCCCACCACGCTCCCACTCCGCGGGGGGACACGTGTGTCCTCGGGGCCGGCGGGCGGCCGGACTGGCTCGCGGTGCCGGTCCTGCAGACCTGGTGTGAGACCGGGCGAGTGAGTGCGACTGGAAAGGGAGCCGGGATGAGGATCCGGGAGCCGCTCGGGGCAGAGACGGACGGTGGGGTCTCAGGGCCGGACCTCTGCGTGCTCAGCTGGGGTCCCCCTCGGGGGTTCCTCTCCCGCCCCCTCCGAGGACGCCCTGGCAGGCCTCGGGGCCGCTGGGGATGGCGACGCCCCTGCCCAGGGTGGGAGGGGGCGCTGTCTTCTGGGGACTTGGAAAGCAGAGGCACACAGAACTCAGGGAACTGCTGTCTTCCCCGTTTTATGAAATACTTCTCAGAATGCCTGTGTATGACCCTCCTGAGGGATGGAGGCAGAAAAATAGCAATTAAAGTCTTGTCACTTGACTTGTTCAGGCCGTTAAGTTGTTCAATCTTGCATAAAAAATCGGTGAGTGTACTTAACGTGGAGAGAGCACCTGGACGCGAGGCAGTAAACCTAAATCAATGCCTAACGACGCGCTCCCGCCGCCGGCTCGCGGCTCCCGCGGCTGCTTGGTGACGGGGGCGGGCGCGGGGACAGAGAACAGCGCACGGGCTGCCGCTGGGGCCCCGAAGCTGGGAAGCCATGATCACGTCTGGGCCTTCTGCTGGGACTAACGTGGCCGCGTGCCAGGCCGGTGTTGCCACGGCTTTCGGGCCACTCCAGGGTGCCAGGCAGCCACCGAGGGCCGGCGGGTCCTGAGATCGGGCTCTGGCTCCGGCCCTGAGGACGCATGTTTGGGCGCACCTGCTTTTCCCCCAGCGGCCAGGGGCAGACCCACGGCGTCCCGTCTTCCAGGGGAGGAAGGAGATCAGGAAGCAGGGGCCTGTCCAGCGTCCCCGGGATGGGGCAGACATGTGCTCTGGGCCCCCCGCCCTGCCCCTCGCCCCCCGGGAGCCAGACCTTGTCCTCACTTACGTCCTTGTTTTATGGCGGCTCCGGAGAAAGATAGCTCAAACGGCGCAGATTCATTCCCCTCTGCGAGAGGTTCATCGACTTCGACACGTGTGGTTTAGTCTCCACTATTCATCATAAGGCTGCAGAGGCCCCGGTGAAGGCGCCGAAGTGTGTTTAACCGCAGCCACGGCGCAGGTGACAGGTGTGACGGGCACGGGGGGCCAGGCAGGGGAGGGCCGCGGCGGGCGGGGTCCGGCTGCCACACGGGCAGTGATGGAGAGGCAGCGCTCTGCCACGCGCGGAAGTGACATCTTGTTCCAGCCGTCTGGGGAGCCCCCGGAATCCCGGAGCCGGCCATGGGCGGGAAGAGGGAGCCCGTTTCCCAGCCCCTCCTCCCCCCTCCATAGCCGTGGACCTGGGGCCGGAGGGGTAAAGGGGGGCGAGCTTCATGGGTTGGCCGAGGCTCCCCAGGCTTGTAACCCAGCCGGCCAGCTATCCCCTGCGCCTGTCTGTGGGTCGTCCACTCTTCAGCAGGTGTCCCTGGGGGCAGGCGAGGCCAACGCACATCGGACCAGGCCTGCCTGGGGGAGCCCTCAGCCGGGGAGAGACAGGCACGTGAATGACAAAGTGACCGCTCCAGGGCCTGTCCTTGCGCTCTCCGTGCAAGAGCTCGTCGGGGCCCCCAGGCCAGGAGAAGGAGCTGCACGACTTTCCCCAGTTGGCAGCACAGGGTCCTGCGGAGGGGCTGAGGGCCCACGTCCGGCTCTCTGTCCTGGGGGCAGTCCTCCTGCCCCTGCCCCGGCTTGCATCGGAAGCCCTTCACTGGGCCACGTCAGGCCTGGCTGGACGGCAGGCGACAGAGGAAACACCAGGTCTGGTGGGATCACAAGCCAGCGCATTCTGCTTGCAGAACGCAGAAACCCGGAGGGAGGGGGGCCTGCGGGACCTCCCGCAGCAGGTGGGGAGACAAAGGCTGCCCAGGGCGTGCAGCAAGGGAGGCACCGTGGCCATCGGCTGCTTCTGTCCCCGTGGCCCTGGGCGCAGGGAGAACCCTTGCTTCCTGGCCCATCCACGGCCACCCCAAAACAAACCGCGAGGAATCTTCCCCAGACGTTACTTTAGATCTCCAGGAAACAGCCACGCCCTGACCGCCCTGACGGGGAGCCCAGGTGGCCCCTGGGGGTGGGGGGGTAGGAGACTCTGCCCCCAGCTCCGCCCCCAGCTCCGCCCCCGCGCTCTGATTGACGATCAGAAGGGCCGTCCCTGAGTCACCGCCGGTTCCGGTTTGGGGTTTGGGATCCCACCAGTTATTTACGCCACTGGAGTGTGAATTCCATGAATAAATTGTATTATCTCGGGAGCCTCGGGATGACAAAAACATGAAAGCCGCTCCATCCTGAGACGCCTGTCTCTCCTCATTAACACCGGCTGGGGCCGGGGGAGCAGGCCCTCCTGGGAGGCTCATTTGGATTTTAATTAAACTGGCTTTCCCAAACAATTTGCAATAAATTAGAGACAACCAGGCACGAGGCACCCCAGGCTCCGAGGATGCTTGCAGGCTCATACCTGGGGTCTCCTGCTCCTGCGGCCTCCCTGCCAGCGCTGCACCCCGCTGGGGGAGGGGCTGCCAGCGGACCCCCCACGCAGCCCCTGGCATCTCACGCCGGGCCCCCACCCCACCGCTGGGGGACCGGGGACGGCCGGAGCAGTGCGAACCCCCCCTCCACGCGGGCCAGCAGCGGTGCTCCCGAGACCCCCCTCCAAGGGGTCCCCCCGGGTGCGGGGTCGCCCAGGCACTGCGTCGGCCCTGGGGTCCTCGGCCCCGGCTGGATTTGCTGGGTCCCCTGTGCCACATTCCGGAAGGCCACGTGGGCCTGGGCCATGGCCCGTCGTCTCCAGGAGGTGTGTGGGAAGAAGGGGCTCCGGCGGGGTTCAGAGAGAACCGGTGTGGGTGTGGTCCCTGCAGCACTTTTTCCAGAAAGCTCTGGATGAGTGGACGGCTTACCCCGAAAGGGCTGCTCAGGTCAGAGGTCAGAGGCCTGTGGGGTCTCCCCGGGGCGGGCCAGCCGGGATTCGGGCGACGGCCCCAGGGTGCAGAGACCCTGCAGACCCTGCCGGGAGGAGGGCGAGGGTTGGACGTGCCTTCCCCGCCGCGCGGCCTGGGTGAGTTACTTCAGACCCCAGCGGCCCCTCCTCTGAAGGGGGCTGGAGCACAGCCGCCCGCGGCGGGAGCACCCGGACGACACACGGGAGCCCCCACACGAGGCAGCCGGGGCAAAGCTGCGGCTTCGGAAACGTCTGTGATGTCTTGAGTCTGGGTTCCCAGGGGCGGCAGCGGGGTCTGCGGGAGTGAGTGGGGACGAGCCGGGGACCCCCGTGTGAATGAGGCCACGGGGGGCTTCCCACAGGAGGCTCGTTGCGTGGCCCGGAAAGAACACGGCCTGATCCGGGGGACCGCACGGCCTCGGGGTGGTCCCACCGCTCAGCTCTCGGGGCGGGGTCGCGGGGGGGGGGGGGGTGGGGGTGGGCTCGGGGGCCACACCTGCGCGGCTTGGCTCGTGCGGGCTGCTGGGCCCAAGGAAGTCCCCGGCTGGCGCCCCTCACGGGGAAGGCCCGCTGCGCTGTGCACCCCACGCTCAGAGGGTCGCCCCCAGGGCTCCCGGCCGATGACGTGGGGAGCACCGCCCTGGAGAAGCACCTCTTTGTGCCCCGTGGGCCGTCCTTGTGCTCGGGGCTGCTCGGGGAGAGGGGGCGGCCCATGGGCTGGCCCATGCCTATCTGTGCCGGGGCGCAGTGCTGGCATCAGTCTGCCCTCAGAGCGACTTCCTGGAACCATCGGGAAGGTTTAAGAGCAACGAGACATGACCCGAATGTGCAGCAGCTGGAGCGCACTGGGGACCACAGGCCTGCGGGAGGCGGGGGGCTGGGCCACCGCCAGGGCCCAGAGCGCGACCGCCTGTCACCTGCTGACAGACATGCCCCAGCAGGGCCGTCTTCCCGAGCATGTGACCAGGGCAGGCGCCCCGGGTCCCACTCTTGGACAGGAGACAGCAGCTCGAAATTCTTGATAATAGTATCCCTGGGTTGGAGTTTTACCAGCGAAGTCCCACAGGACAATTGACAAGGGGCCAGCGGCTTGGACACAGGGTCCCATCCCTCTCTGTCTCTGGGACGGCTCTCCCCGTGGTGACCCCAGCCCTGCCCACACCTGGCAGCTGGGGCCTGTTGGGGGTGGGAGGTCGGCGTCCCACTGCACCCCCGCTCTCCCGGGCTACTGGGGAGGGGAGGGGTCACAGTCTAAAGGGAAGGTGAGCCACGTTTCTTGCAGTCACGCGCTCTGAGGAGCCAGGCTGGGGTCCTGGGATGGAGTGGGAGGACCTGAGTAGGGCAGGGCGAGGACGGCCGCTGGGAGCAAGTGACCTCAAGGGAGGCCCCCCGGCAGAGAATGTTCTAGGCAGCAGATGTAGCTGTGCACAGTCCCTGGGGTGCTGCGGGGTTCCCGAGCAGAGCGTAGGTTCACGTCTGGGCGTGGGAGGAGGCTGGGGCCAGTGGGATCCCTGTGCTCCTCGATAGGGACCAGGTGGTCTGGGGTGCACCTTGGGCCACAGGGGATGCTGGGAATGCAGCCTAGCGGGACCTGTAGGGCCTTGGGGGAATTAAAGGGATGCAACCCAGGCCATGGGGGTTCTGGGGGTGCACCTAGGGCCATGGGGTCCTCTCGGGGTAAAGCCTGGGCTGTGGGGGAACTCTAGGGGTGCAGTCAGGCCATGGGGAGCCCTGGGGGTACAGCCTGGGCCAGAGCCAGATCTGAGTAAGGCCCACCTCCGCCCTGATGTTCTGATCCTCTGATCAAGGTGACCTTCATCAGACCCTTCCCGCTCCTGCCTCCGTAACGTGGACACCAGAAGCTTCCGGCCCTGCAGCCAGGGTCAGTCTGGGTGAGCAGGCAGGAGCTGCTGTGGGGAGAGTTGGGGCCAGGGGGGCGTGGCTCCGGGGCGTGGCTCCGGGGGCGTGGCTCCAGGGGCGTGGCTCCGGGAGGTGCGTTGGGGTCTCAGGTGCACCCCCCCAACCTCAGAGCCAGCCTTGACCTACAGGACGTGTGACGGCCCACAGCTGGACTCACCTGGGTCTCCGGCCCCTGCTGAATGCTGCAGACCCCGCTGTGTCCGCCGCTTGCCCCAGAGTTCATGGAGCCCACATCGCGAGTCCCTCCTGCCTGGCCGGACCTCGGTGCCAACACAGCCTCCAGCGTAATCCTCGCCCACACGGGCCTCAGCAGTGGGAGGAAGATGGGCTTTTAGGCCTGTGGGGCAGAGGCTTGGCCCGGCAGCTCTCCTCTGTGAGGCATGCTCTGTGGGGGAAGAGCTGAGAGCTGCCGGCCCACCTAGCCAGCCTCGCCCCTCCCCTCGGGCGGGGTCCCCACCTTGGAGGGGGGCAGCCTCTGGGAGGGCCAGCACACAGGACCCCCTCTGTGGAGCCTGGGGCGCCCTCCACGACCCATGCCGGCTCAGGACGTGCCTGAGCCCGAGGACTTGAGCGGCTGCGAGAGGCCCGTCCAGTCTCCACCCCACCGTCAGGACCGGCCTTTGTGGGGCGCTCTGGGGGGCGCCCACAGGAACGCCGGGGCTGGAAGTCTGCTTCTGGGCCCAGGAGCTGCGACCCCAGACCGCCTGTGCCCTGAGCACCTCTGGCCCCAAGTACCAACGGGGCCCGGCTGCAGCCACAGAGGGAGGTGGCTTTGGTGCCACGGGGACCCCCACGAAGCCTCGCAGGGCGGCTGTCCACATACAGGTGAGGGGCAGAGACCACGGCTGGGGCACGGGCCCTCGATCCAGCCCCCCCGGGGCCCGAGCACACAGCGTGGCCTCAGCCTCTGGGCAGCCGGGCTGACAGCAGGGCCAGGGCCGAGTGCCCTTCCCCGGCGCAGGCTCCTCCTTCCCGGGGGCGGGTGGAGGGGCTGCAGAGACCCCCTTCCACAATAACCCCTCCGTGGCCTCCGGGGAGCTCTTCCCACACCTCCCCTCCCCTCTCAGCTCAGCCCTCCTAGGGGTTCTCGGTTGGCCCTCGGGGCCCCTCCCACCCCGTCCGGTTCTGGGGTGAGCCTTCGGGCCCCGGGTCCTGGGAGCATCACCCACCTCACTCCCCTCGCTGCTGCGGGGGAGGGGACCTGGGACTCAGCTGTCTGCGCTCCGGGCAGCAAGGGGGAAGGACAGTCCCTCAGGTCCCGGGTGGGCTCAGGTCCCGGGTGGCTTCATTCCCATGGATCAGACCCTCTGCAGCCGGGCAGGGGCAGAGCTGGAGCCCGGTGCTCCGACCTGCCAGTGCTTTCCGCCCATGCCTGGCCAGGTGAGAAGGGTTATCCCTGGAAATAGGGCAAGCAGGTGACCCCGGGGGTCCCTGGAAACACTGGCCTCTGAAATCTTCTGGCAAATTCTGCATCCCAGGTTCCCTCCCCAGACTCTGGGAAATGGCGCATAGGCTAAAATGATTAATAAAAGTCACTGCCCCGCAAGACAAAGCCAATTTAAAAGCTTGCTTATTCCTAGTGGAAAAAATGGGATTAACGTCTAAAATATCCGCAAATTAGCTGGAAACAGCCTGCCAACGAACTCCCGGACTCAGCAGCTCAGGAAGTATGTGAGGGCCTTAGGGTCTGCGATTTCCAAGCCCAAAGAGGCTCAGTGTTGTGCAGCTGGGGTGGGCCACCGCCCTGACTGGCCGAGGACACAGGGGTCACTGTTGTGGTCCAGGCAGGTCAGCCTCCGGGGGTCCAGAGAGGGTGGAGAGGGATAAGTAGGTCTGGAGAATTACACGGAAGTTTCTGGCATATCACACTATTTAAATTTTCCCTTTTTTCTGCCTTTCTTCTCAAATGCGTATTCTTATTAACCACGCAGTCTGCTGTGGTCTGTCTCTCTTAGCAAAGCCCAGATGAGCTGTTCATTCCTTCTAAATATGCTTTTTGTCCTCCCAATGCCAAGGGAGCTCCTACTGGTGCCGGGCACCCTCTCGGGCCCGGGGAGCCCAGCGGCTGATGCAAACAGGCTGTGCTCGTGGGGGGTCGGGTGATGTCCTGGGGGGGGCGGGGGGCCGGGGTCCAATAAGATAGAGTAGTGTGAAGAGGAAAGGAGTGGAAGAGAGAATAGAATGGAATCGAATGGAACAGAATAGAATAGACTTTCGGGTATCGACGAGCATGATGAAGGAAAGTGAAGCAAGGCAAGAACATAGAGTGGTGGGGGACGGGAGCCGCCCTAGATTTGGGGAGCTCTCTCTTGGGAGGTGATATGTGACCGGAGACAGAAGAGAAGGAGGGCAGCTTGTGAAAGGGTGGAGAAAGACACGGGTGGGGCAAACAGCAAGTGCAAAGGCCCCGGGGTAGGAGCATGTCTGAAGCACAAGGAGACCCATGTGGCTGGCGCAGCGAGTGGTGCCCCCAGAGGCGTGGGCGGAGCCTGGCCTGCAGGTTCTGGGAAGCACCGAGGAACTTGGGTTTTATTCTACTGCTGAGCAAGGAGGGTTGAGGGTTGGATCCCACCCTGGCTGCTGAGTGCATGCGATTGACCAGAATTGGGGCTGCAGCCCAGTGAAGGCACTACTGAGGTTGCCCAGGGGCAGTGGCGGGCCCGGGGACAGCAGTGGGGGTGGGGAGCCGTGGGGAGATCCCGGCACAGGGCGTCCCTGCGGAAATGAGCCGCGTCCTGGGAGAGGGGGTCGGAGCTGGTCTTTACCCGGAGAGACAAGCTCCGTGCTGTTGGTGGTGACCACCGGTGTGGACGTCTCGGGCGCGGGAAAGAACTGACTTTGGCAGTGAGGGGGCTGAGGGGGGCGTGGCTGGTCCCCGCGGGGGCTCCTGTGGCCCAGCGTGGTGTCCGCCGGTGGCAGGGACGCCCACGTCCCGGCGCGGACCTCCCTTCTCCCCGCGCTTCTCCGACGCTCCGCTCAGAGAACTAATTCCAGCGCGGCCGGCCGCTCGTCCGCCTGAAACCATCGCATGTGCAGTGCGCGAGTGTTCTCCGCGGTGCCCCGCTGACGGAGAGCTCTGACTCATGGGGACAGCATTCCTCCAAGCCACGTGGCCTCCACGGGCAGGGCCCACAGCCCATCCCTCCGCGCTCACTTGCCCTGCTGTTTCCCTTCGCGTCATTTTTCCACATTAAAGACAAAGGCGTGTTCGCCTGGTATATGATCGCGGGCCGCTGGCCGTCTGTCCCGGCCCCACGGGGACCCGGGCCAGCAGACCCCGGCTGGTCTGGGCGGTGCCGCGTCCCCGAGCCTGGAGAGCTCCGCGGCCAGCTAGCCTCGGCGGTGCCTAGGACGGTGTTGAAGGAATTAAGGGTGGAGTGAGTGTGTTCGTCCCTTTGGGTTGCTCCCCAAAACATCCCAGATGCGGGGCCGGAAGCGACAGAATGTATTTCTCACAGCTCCGGAGGCCGGACGTCCAGAGGAAGGTGCTCGCCGATCGGGTGTCTGGTTCTCTCCCTGGCTTGCCCGGGGTCCCCGCGCTGTCCTCGCGTGGCGGAGGCAGGAAGACCTCTGGTTCGTCCCTCTCCTTCCCAGGGTGCCAGTCCCACCATGGGGGCCCCGCCCAAGGGACCTCGTCTCACCGCAACCCCCTCCCACGGGCCCAGCCGATCCCCCCACAGGGGGCTGGGGCTTGGACGTATGGGTTTGGGGGGTTCAGTCCACCGCGGTAAGTGCATTCGTGGCTATGGAGGCCCCAGAGGAGGCCACACGTGGTCAGTGCCACACGTGGTCAGTGCCACGGAAGCATCCAGACCGATGCGGTTGAGTGTTTGTATTTCTTCTGTGGTTTTTCTGTCCCAGCAAACAAAACGAGACAAAAAACGAAACCAGACAAACATAGGGGTCCGTTCATTGTTAAAGTGACCTTTTAATAAAGTTGTCTCCCTTTTCCTCCCTGAAGATGAGAAACAGGCGGGGGTTCCATCCCCCTGGAAAGCAGGAATGAGGGCAGCTCACGGCCCGGCGGGAAGCCGACCCAACAAGGGCCATCAGGCTGGCGGTGTGAACGGAGGCCCCCTGGGCTGGGGGCTTCAACCCCACCGAATGCCCTCATTTCTGCTAATGGCTGGTTTAGGGAGGACTCCCTTTGTGAATAACAAACAAGGGCAGAAAAGAGCCAAAGGACCCATTAAAGACAGTGCCAGAGAAAGGAGCCCACCAGGGAGACTCCAGAGAGACCCGACCCCCGGGGGGCCAATGCTTCGTTTTGTTGTTTAAATCAGGACTTTAAAGATCTAAATGAAAACGTCTCTTCTACAAGAGAAGCCAGAACAGGCTTAAACACAAAGCAGTCCGACCAGGAGAGACGAACGGTTCAAGAAAAGTGGTGTGAGAACCGGATGGCGACGCCCAAGAGGAGGGGGCGGGGGGGAGGGCGCAGTGGGGGGGGGGCGCTTGGAGAGAGGGAGGGAAACAGAGTGAAAGAGACAGAGTTAAAGGGATTAAAGAAAAAGGACAGAAGAGAAAACAGGGAAATGCACACACATAATCGGGGGCCCGCAGAAGACCAGAGCACGGATAGAAAAGGAACAACTCAAGGGGCGCCTGGGGGGGCTCAGTCGGTGACCCGGCTGCCTTCAGTTCAGGTCACGATCCTGGGGTCCTGGGATGGAGTCCCGTCTCCTTCTCCCTCTGCCTGCCCCTCCCCCAGCCTATGCTCCCTCTCTCTCTCTGACAAGTAAATGAATAAAATCCTAAAAAAAAAAAAAAAAAAAGTAACAATTTGAATAATTCCCAAGGACTAGACCTTGGGAAGGGCACAGGTCCTAGACGGAGGCTGGTGCAGGTGCTCAGGCCCAGCCTGAGAGGGGGTGGGATGGCGCCCCAGCGGGCGAGCCCCGGGGGGCGCAGCCCAGGCCCAGGAGGCAGAGGCCCCCGGCTGGCCAGGGCCTGCTGTTGGCACTCGAGCCCCGGAGGATAGCCGCGCAGGCCCAGCAGCCCTCCCGGGCAGAATGAGCCGGGAACTCCATCCCAGAGTAAGGCTGTATGACCACGACTCAAATCCAACCATAAACAGACATTTCTGAAACTATTCCCGAATGGAGGGACTCTAGTCCACCTAAGTTCTCCGTAAAGAGAAGGACAGATACCTGGTGGACCTGGTGGCAGCCGGCCGGAGGCGAAGGGCGGGGGCGAGAGCAGGGCCTGGGGCCGACGCGGTGGTCGCTCAGCGGACTCGCTGCGTCGGGGGGCTCAGACACCGCGCAGCCCACCCTGGACGCGCTCGGCCAGGCTCCCCAAGCCGGGCCGCCTTCCCTTTGATCCCGCGCTGCCCTTGCTCCTTCTTTGGCCGATAGGATGAGACACGAGTGGCGCGGGAGTCCCGGACCCGAGCCCTGGCACGTGGGAGCTCCAGGAGGGGAGCCCTGAGTGGGGCCCGCTGACCCCCAGGGCTCCTTCGCACTCAGGCAAGGCTGGACGGGGCTCCCCGGCCCCTTCCCGCCTCACCGTCTCCCCGGGGCGTGGGTCCTTAGGAAATCCTGTGCCGCGTATCATTGGCTCTGGTCCCAAGCGACGTCTAGGATCCACAGGAACTAGGCTCAGGCCCCGGGATGACCTCTGCGCCGCCGGAGGGGCCCTCGCACGGCCACCCTGCCCTGGGAACCCAGAGCGCAGAGACCCCGCCCACCCTGCAGTGACCCCCTGCCCCCCTGCTCCTGCCCCGCACCTTTCAACCCGCCTCCGCCTCCCACGTCTCCCAGGTAACAAAGGCTCCAACCGGACCCCGACCCCGTGCAAGCCTCGCTGTGCCCCCTCCCCACCCCTGTGTAGGCACACGTCCTGCTCTGCTTCCCACCCCCAGCCTTGGGAGGACCAGACTCCTTAACTAAAGAAAGTGGCGGGAGGTCATTAAGATGCAGCACGTGTGGCTGCGGGAGAAGGGGCTCTGAGGGACAGTCAGCCTCGATGTCACCTCGATGGGCCCACCGAGAGCAAGCCGTTGCAGACTCCTGAGGACTCCCAACTGCCCCCCAGATCGTTCTGTCGAGAGAGGAGTGAAGTGGATTTACTAAAAATAGTCCGTTCAGACTCTTGGTTGATCCCTCGCCTCTTCCACCAACAGTAGTGACAATAGGAAAATGAGGACATGTCACCCTTAGGGGCACTCGGTCACTGGGCCTTTGCAGGAATGGAGAGGGTGGGAATTGTGTCCCTGTTTATTGATGAAAGAGAGGGGGAGATGTGACTTGCCCAAGGTCCCGAGTTCTGAGATGGCAGAGCCAAGATCCCCAGCCCCGCACATGCCACCTGCCTGCCCTGGGACGTAGCCGTGGGGCTGGGGTCTGTGGACTGTGGCCCCCGAGCTGCGGGAACCGCAGGGAGGGAGGCAGCTCAGCATGACGGGGTCAGGGATGGAGCCGGGGCTGAGCTCCCTGTGTCCGTGGGTCTGCACGGGGTGAGGGGACCCAGGAAAGGCAGCCCCAAAGGATCTTGCGGTGCTGGTGCGGGGACGCGGCAGCGGGCGGGTGGGGACCCAGGACGCCCACTCGACCACCATAGGGTAAGGGTTCGGGCCATGTTTAAAAACCAGGTCCGGTCCCAGGTTCTGCGCGGGGCTGGTGCCCGTGCCCCGGGCCGTGGTTTAAAGAGAACGCATCCATGCGGGCGTTTACAAGGGCAGACACCATGGAGACAACACGGGAGTGGTGCTAGCGACGCGGGGGATGCTTGAGAGAGCCCGTCCCTCGAAGAGGCGAAGAGCAGTGCGTGTTAATAGGGAGGCCACTCCCCAGGAGCCGGACGGCCGCGAGCGTTGATGAGGGCGTGCACCTTCTGACAGCAACATACAGAAAGGGAGAGGGACGGAACCGAGCCGCGCGGGACCTTCAGCACAGCGGCCTTCGTGTGCGCCGGGGCGAGCCCAAACCCTTCAGGGGCTGGAGGCTGCAGACCATGCAGTTCGTGAAGAGGAATCTGCACGTATTCCCCCCGGGGTCGGGTCAGGGAGCACAGCTCGTTTGCCCATAAGTCAGCGGAGCACCAAAGGCACGTGATAATCGCTGCTTCTCGCTCACTAGGGAAATAGAACTTTTTAAGAAATGAGATGTCGCTCAACTGCCAGGCTGGGAGGATTAAAGGTACTTTAAATAACAACTGTGATGAAAAGGGGAAGAAAAACAACCCCTCTTTGGAGGGCGGGGTAGGCCGTGATATGGACCACAGACATTGGTTTCCCTGTGTGGCCGCGTGACGTGGTCTCATCAGGGACAGGGGAGCAGAAGGGTCAGGCGTCACCTCCCTGCAGGAGCCCCAAAGGCCAGCACACTGTCCACAGCGCTGGCCTCTCCTCTGCCACCATGACCAACGGTGACCCAGGGAGGGGCCCCTGCACCCTCCCGGCTCCCACCGTGAGAGGAGCACGGAGTAGGAGTGAGCCAGGCCCAGCGGGTGTGACGGACACTGAGAAGCGAGCCCTCACTGCCATGACCACTGAGATCTGGGCGCCATTTGCTAGTCTGGCACAGCCCAGCCCCTCGTGACCGACCGAGGGGACAATCTGGTCATAATTCTTACTAACGTGTCAAATGCTCATGGAGCGGGGCTCAGCAGATCCACTTCTTAGCAATTACCTTTAAAAATACCCAATGCGACTCTCTTTCTGAGCCGTCCACTAACATTTCCGGCTGGGACCAACTGGAAAAGCTGGACGGAGTACAAAAGCAACCTGCTTAAAGGGGTCCAGGCACTGTGGACGCAGCAGGGAGGAGAAGGGGCTGGAGTCCCAGAGAGGGAATCACGCCGGAGAGGTGAGGTGAGGGTCCAGACATGTTTCGCCTGGGCCTTTGCTGTCCCGCCCGGGCTGGAGGCTGGGCGTGGGGCTCAGTCCAAGCACAACAACGGCGTGGGGGCGGGGTCAGAGAGTCAGAGATGTGAGCCTCCACACGCAGCCAGCAAGACATGTGTCAGGTTCTAGAGCTCTCTGGTGTCTGGTGAACTCTGAGTCTGAAAACTCTGAAACACAGAGCGGAATGTCCTGAAGACTACCCACACTTAAAGGATGCAGACCTGCTGGGGAGGGGCCCTGTGAGCCCACCAGGCCCACACTTGAACTTTCTGAGCTGCGCTCCTGAGACAGGTGACCCTGTGAATGGTCAAAACCGCAGCCCAGCCCTGCCTGTGCTCAGGTCCCTGCGCCGGGGGCCACTCCCCACTCTCTGCAGAGAAGGAGCGGACATTTCCTGGTGGCAGGCACTCTGTGTACCTTCTACAGATTTCCTTTACACAAGATGTCCAGCAGCCAGTTAACTAACTAACCAACCAAAAAGCTACCAGATGTGCCAAGAAATGCATGACTGAGAAGCAAGGAGGGAAAGCAGGAGCAGAAGCCGAGGTGGCAGGAACGTTGGAATCTGCAGATAAGGACTTTAAAACACCGGTGGTACGTATGTTCAAGAAAACAGAGGAGAAAGAGGATTGTATCAAGGATACAGAATACAAAAAAAGACCTAAGGGGAAATTCTAAAACTGGACAACATGATGCCTGGAATCAAGAAGCCAGTGGGTGGATTTAAGGGCATTTCACATACAGCAGGACTCTGGGTTAAAGAACTAAGTGAGAAGTGACTTGAAAGCTGCCCAGAGTGAAGCAGACAGCCGTGGCACGCGGGAAAGAGACGGGCCCTCGGTGAAAACGCCTGACCTGTGTGCGGGTGCAGCCCCACAGGGAGGAGCAGTGATGGGGAACTTTCTCTAACTGATGGTAGGTGCCCACCTGCAGATATTGGAAACCCTGTCAGCCCCGAGCAGGATAAACGCAAAGGAAGCCACACCTGGACACGTCATAGAGAAGCCTGCGAAAACAAGAGGAAAAGGGCAAACTTTAAAGGTGTCCAGGGGGAAAATAATGCATTATCTTACCAAAGAAAAGAAAGTACAAAAGAGATTGAAGGCTGAGTTCCTGCCAGAATGAAGGAAGCCGGGAGGCAGTGGAATGACAGTTTTATAGCACTGAAATAAAAAAAGAACTGCCAGTCTAGAATTCTACAATCAGTTAAAAGACTCTTCAGAAACGAAGACGTTTCAGGCAGGGAAATACTGAGAGGATTCATCACCGCCAGGCTGGAATTAAAGAAATTTTAAAATGAGTTCCTCCGACGGGGAGAAAATAATCTCCGCAGAAACATGGAAATGTCAGACAGAACGAAAGCTGTGTCTGGAACAGGCAGGTACTGGGTGAAGGATATGAAGAGGCTTCTGTGGCGTGTAGCCACAACAGGCATGGTTCTGGCATGTAAAGTACACGTTACCTTTGAATGCAAAGAAGCAACGAAGCAAAAAGCTGCAGACATGAGTGGAGAAGGGTGACCCCCCTCCCCCCGCAGAGCAGGGACCCAGCGCAGTCCCCTGTCATCCTGAACTGTTACCCGTCAGTCCAGAATGATGCTGAGACCTCTCAGGTTGCCGCCCTAAAGAGTAACACAACGGATGGCTAGCAAGGTAAGAGAGGGAAAGTGGGACGATACAGAGGTGTCGTGAGTCTGACAGGGAGCAAGAAATAAGGGGGAAACGGGGCTGGGAACACGTGGGCATCTAGAAAACCAGACAGGCAACAAACCGGCAATCTAGAAATCACCTGGCACAGAACGGGCGAAATCTCTCAGGTGAGAGACCAGCATTGTCAGACCTGTCACCAAACCATCAGACCCAGTGATGCCACTCAAAAAAAAAAAAAAAAAAAGACACCCCTAATCTAAGAGCATAAAACAGGTCGAAAGAAAAAACAGAGAAAAGGTAGACAGTGCCCCCAGTAGGCAGGAGAAAGCCAGAGGGTCCCTCGTACTGTTCGAGAGGCCACCAAGGAAAGATGCCCTGCTGGGGACGGGGGCAGACGTCTGCTGGAAGGATCCACATCTGAGGAAGATATTACAAGCCTAGATAAGCATCGACAATGGAAAAGGTAGGAAACAAAGGCTGACCAAACTAAAGGAGAAATCCATACTACTCACAGAAGGGGAATTTTCCCACCTCTCTTGATGGATGATTTGTTAAGCAGACAAAAGCAAAAAAAAAAAAAAAAAAAATCAGAAAAGATATGGAAGTTCTGAACAATGCGGCTGATGGGTCTGCCTAACTGGCAGGTGTGCAGACGGCCCCAGACGGCGGCCGCGTGCGTGTTCTTCTCATCAGCGCACGGCGCTCACTCGCATGACCGCAAAGACTGGAAATCATGGAGGATGGAATTCTCCGGCCACAGCCGAATTAGGCTGGAAATAAAAACATAAAAACAGCCGGAAAATTCCCAGTTGCTTGGAAATTAAGCCATAGACCTCTAAATCATAGGTCAGAGAGAAGACATCACAAAGGAAAAGAAAAGGCAATGTGAGTGGCTTGCCAATGGAGACACAACATATTGAAATAGAATTCAGTTAAAGCAGTGCTCAGAGGGAAATTTATAGCCCAATGTGTGTATATTTAAAAAGAAGAAGGGCTGAAAATCAATTACCTAAGCTTTCATCTCAAGTAACTGAGAAAAAGCTAAGCCCAGTGAAAGCAGAAAGAATAAAATGATAAAGATATGACCAAAAAACAACAACAGTGAAATAGAAAACATCAAAGAAACCCACCATGCCAAATTTGATTCTTTAAAAAGAGGAATAAAATGGATATATATCCTACAAAAAATGATCAAAGGGGGGAAAAAGGAGAGGAAGCATAAATAATAGCAGGAATAAAGGGCATTAACAAAATTAGGAGGGGATATTATGAATAACTTTGTTAGCAAATTTCATGATTTAGATTCAATGGGCATATTTCCCCTTCAAAACACAACGTATCAGGATTGACAGATGGTATTGGATTTGATCTAAAGAATCTGATATTTATTAACCATATTGTATCCATTATTAAAATATTTCTGACCAAGAAAACTCAAATCTCAAGTAGTTACATGGTGTATTTCCTGAAACACTGACTTTACACCAACCATTCTAAAGAGTAGGAAAGGAAAACCTGGCCTAAGTCATTTTATGAGGCCAATATGACCTTGCTATCAAAACTCCACATGAGAAGAAAGGAAAATAATAAATTGATTTCCTTCATGAACATGCGAAAATATTGGCAAATTGAATCCAGTGATACATAAGGATAATAATAATGTATTGGGACCATATGGGGTTCATTCTAGGGGTGTAAAGTAAATTAATACAATTCAAAAGCTAATGTATAAAAAAGAGACATTAGTTCATCTCTGTTAAGACAGGATTTTAAAAAATCCAATGGTAGACATTGATGAAAAGCTCTTAGTGATTTGAAAGAGAAGTGAGTGGCCTTCCTTAAATGGTGAGGACACAGAGTAAGCATCAGAAGCAAGAACCGGACTGATGCCCACTGTCAATACTTCTGCCTAACACAATATTGTCGTTTATTGGAAATGCATTCAGGCAAGAAAGACAGATGACAATATAGGAAAGAAAGAAATCAAACTGTCATTATTTGCAGATGCCATGGCTACTAGTACACAGAAAAGCCAAATCAATCTAACCATAAACTCCTAGAATTAAGAAGGGCATTTAGCAAAATTACCAATTATATTTTTATATACCAGCAACCCAATTTTGGAAAACAAACATCTAAACCCATAATATTTATGATAGCATTAAAAATATCCAAAATCTAGATAACACCTTTGCTGCTTTTGTCCCCAAGATGTTTAAAGCTTCCGCACTGAAAATTACAAAATGTCTTTCAAAGGAATCAACAAAGACCTAAATAAATGGGAAATAATACCGTGCTCATAGATCGGAAAACTAAATATTGGTGTTTTAATGTCGATTCTCAAAATAATCAATAGTTGGTATAAATTATGCCAAAATCCAAAGATTTTTCACCAGCAGAGGAGGATAAAACAATCTTGGAGAAGAACAGAACTGGAAGATTTGCCCTGTCAGATAAAATGACCAACTTATCTTACAGTGACTTTTTTCTGAGGAGGAGACTAGCACTGGGGTGGAGGGCAAGTGTGTTTTAGGTTCAAATACGTTTGCTACTTATTACTAAGACAATGTAATCATGATTACTTGGGTAGGTAAAAATGATATTTCAAGCAAACAATGGAAGATTTCCAAAAAGCACATTTCCTAGGCAAATAAATAAAACTTCAAAATATTAAAAAAGTTAAAATTATACAAATGACATTAGTTTATGTTGAAGGATGAAAACATGAAATTATTAACAAAGTTCTAAGTAAAACATTCTTACCAACTGGTAATTAAAAATTATACCCATATACATCTGAAGAAAAAATGAAAAAAAAATATTATTTAAATTCTAGACTATCAAAAAAATAATGAAATTGCTAATGACTAATAGGTTTCTACAAAGCTGTCCGCAAATATAAATTCACAGCCGTAAATGCTTTTGTTATCCAGCAAGAAAAAAAAGATCAGAACTTTGAAGTCAATGAGGTTTTTTAAAAGTCCTTCCAAGGAAGATTAAAATAGTGGAGATAATAGCAGAAAATATTAAATTAGAAAAGAGAAAAGTAAGACTTGATAAGTAGATTAAGACCTATGAGATAAGTAAATTAAAGAGCCAAGTCTTTGAAGAATCCAACACAACTAGATGAGACCAATCTGTCTAATCTAGTTAGAAGGAGGGAGGGGGGATGAGAAATATCAATTAATCAAAACTTTAAATCATGTAAGAAATAAAACAAATACGTAGTCAATTTTAAAAATTAACAAGGAATTACGTGCACTGTTGTATGCTAATAAATCTGAATGAAACAGATAAATGATCAAACTTGACATTAAAAGAACTATATAGTGTGAGTAAGTCACTCTCCCTTAGAAAAAAATATTGAAAATAGGGAAGAATTTCTGCCAGACTCAGGCACTCGCATTGAGGAGACACTGTAAATTTTAAGGCATGATTAATTCTAAAATTATGTACTCAGTTTTAGATATTTATAGATTTGGAAAACTTGCTAAGTAATTTTGAAAAATATATAACTCACCATGTGTTCCTCAAACTATATTAAATAGGCATAATATACAAAAAAGAAGATTCCATGATCTCATGGGGTTTAAAAAAAAAAAAAAGGTCATGTTCAGTAAAGCCAACAGAATCTTTAAATGAAGAACAGCTCAAAGTCTTAAACATGCAAAACGTAAATTTTAAGAAGGGAAGGAATACAATCTGTAGCATGTCCCAATCTTATTTGTCAACCAAAGAACAATTTCAATCTGGAACTATCTCTCGGGGGTGGTGTTCTGGGGAACATCCTTCAGGAAAGTCTGCTATCAAATATAAAACTCAGGCAAAATCAAAAATGAAAGAGTAACCAACAAAATTCGGCTGTATGTTCAATCAACAATCTCCGAGGGTTTGATACAGGAAGGGAAGAATGAATTAATATAATACAAATATTTAACAATACACAATACATGAATAGGCTCCCAAATATTATCTGCATAAATGTTGAAATATTATACAGGAAATTTTAAAATGTATCCTTAATAAGAACACCCAGTAAATGGTAAAGGCTTTTAAATGCATAAAGACATAAAAGTAGCCCATGTGACTACTTAATAATTCTATGCATTGAAAATATAATAAACAAGATTAAAAATCAAACAACAAATTTTGAAAATATTTGCAACAAATGTAACAAACAAAAAAGGATTTTTAAAAAATCCTTCGCAAAGGGGCACCTGGGTGACTCAGTCAGTTAAGTGTCCAGCTCTTGGTTCGGCTCATCTCAGGGTGGTGAGATGGAGCCTACGGCAGGTTCCATGCTCAGCTTGGAGTCTGCTTGTCCCTCTCCCTCTGCTCCTTCTCCTGCTCTCTCTCTCTCTCTCATAAACAAAGAAACCTTTTTTTAAAAGCTCTCCACGAAGAGATCATTTCAAACAAAAATTGACAAAGGGCAACTCACACACGAAGGATTACAAATGACAAAATTATTTAAAAAGTGTCCAACCATACCACAATCAAAAAAATGCCAAATAAATACATTACCAGTTTTATCTGTAAGTTGCAATAACACATGCATTGAAAAGCACCAGAAGGAACTTGTCTCAGATTAATCCTCTTACAAATAACAATTGTAAACTTAGACAAAGTATAAAAAACCCATCATTTGAGGAAACCAGAGGATAGCCAAATGCAAACCGAAAGTGCAGAGGATTGCTTTTGAGAAGAGAGCTGCACTGGTAGAGATTCATGTTTATATAACCTTTTGCTGTAGAGAAATCCCCAATCCTCATGGTTCAGGACAGCTAAAACTGAAGCCAAAAGTTGTAAGTGTTGTGGTTTGAAGGATTAGAGAACAGAGTTTGGAGCGCCAGAAAAGTTAGAAATAGATAGAATCCTGGAGAGGAGAGCCACAGAGAGAGAAGCCTCCAAATGGGCATACGAATGTGGTCCCATCGGCAGACAGCTGCACTGCACGGGCTCAGAGGAAGCACCGAGAAGCCCCGCACAAAACTCGAGCTGAAAGGCTGATATAACCACGCAGATATGACAGCCGATATCCACGGTAGGTGAGGCAGAATTTGGAGTTTTTGTCAAGCAAAACAGATTGCTTCCAAGGACAAATTTCAACATGATTCAGAAGATAACAGGATCCAGATAATCTACAATATACCGTACAGGATGTCCGCTTTGTGAAATACTTCAAGAAATTACTTGAGTTATGAAAATAGTCAATAGAAATTGGCCTGAAGAGTACAAAGAAGGGCCATATGTACCCCAATGTTCATAGCAGCAATGGCCACAATCGCCAAACTGTGGAAAGAACCAAAATGCCTTTCAACAGATGAGTGGATAAATAAGATATGGTCCATATATACAATGGGATATTATGCCTCCATCAGAAAGGATGAATACCCAATTTTTATATCAACATGGACAGGACTAGAAGAGATTATGCGGAGTGAAATAAGTCAAGCGGAGAGAGTCAATTATCTTATGGTCTCACTTATGTGTGGAGTATAAAGAAAATCATGGAGGGCATCGTGAGAAGGAAGGGAAGGGTGAATGGGGGGAAATCGGAGGGGGTGATGAACCAGGAGAGACTGCGGACTCTGAGCAACAAACTGAGTGGTTTGGAGGGGATGGGGGTGGGGGGTTGGGTGAGCCTGGTGGTGGGTATTGAGAAGGGCACGTACTGCATGGAGCACTGGGTGTGGTGCATGAACAATCAATCTTGTAACACTGAAAAAATAAAATTAACATATTTGGGGGAAAAAAAAAGAAATTGGCCTGAAGATGACCTGAGTGTTGGAAATAGAAATAAATTTTATAACAGTAGCTATTATAAATATGATCAGGGATTCACAAGGAAATATAGACACAATGATGAAACAGATAAGGAATCTCAGCAAGAAAATAGAAAATACACCAAAGAACCAAATGAAAATTCAAAAACTGAAAATACAGCAGCTGAAATGAAAAACTCACCAGAGGGCACAACAGGAAGGGAAAAAGTAAGAGAGGACTGTGAGCTTGAAGATAAGTCGGTAAAAATGATCCAATATGAAGAAAAGAGAAGAAATCAATTTTTAAAAATGAGTAGCCCCTCAATGCCATGTGAGGCAATATAGAACACTGTAACACAAGCATAATAGGGGTCCAGTGGTATAGAAAAGAGGGAATGGGGGAAAAAATGAATGACAAAAATGGCCCAAATCAACTAAAAATATCAACTTACAAAATAAAAACCTTGGAACATCCCAAGCAAAAAGAATACAAAGAAAACCAACAGGGGGAAATTATAGTCAAACTGCTAAAATCCCGAAGTGAAGCGTGATCTTGAAAGCAGCCCAAGAAAATGACAGATGACATACAGAACAGTGGTGTGAATTGTGGTGCTGACTTCTCATCACCAACACTAGAGACCGGATGACAATGGATCAACCTCTGTAACTCCTGAAAGAAAAAAAAAAAAGCAAATCCAAAATTCTGTATAGAACTTATCCATCAAGAATGAAAGAGAAGATATTTTCGGATAATAGAACTGAGAGGATCTGTCCCTAGCAGATCACCACTAAACCAAATGATGAAGGACATTCTTAGGGCAGATGGGAAATTACACCAAAGGGGACCTCACATGTGCCGTGAGGGATCAGAAGGAACAAAAATGGCAGAATTGTGGGTAAATACAAAATCCTGTCTTCCTGGCTCTCAATTTCTGTAAACTTTATTTATTTTTTTAAGATTTATTTTATTTAATTGAGACAGAGAGAGAGAATGAAAGGGGAGAGGTCAGAGGGAGAAGCAGGCTCCTCTCAGAGCAGGGAGCCCAATGTGGGACTCGATCCCGGGACTCCAGGATCATGACCCGAGCCGCAGGCAGTCGCTCAACCAAATGAGCCACCCAGGTGCCCCCGTAAACTTTATTTTTTTAAAGATTTTATTTTTAAGTCATCTCTACACCCAACGCGGGGCTCGAACTTATGACCCTGAGATCAAGAGTTGCATGCTCCACTAACGGAGCCAGCCAGGCACCCCTCAATTTCTGTAAATTTTCAAGGAAAAACTGCGCTGTCAGCTTAACAATATAGGCAGATACAAGGTCTATGATGATAATCACAATCGCACAAATAGCAGGGGAGTGGGAATGATGCAAACATTCCAAAGCAGCTCGAAGTCGACTGGCGAACTAAGGATGTATACTGACGTCCCCAGGGCAAACTTCGGTAGAACACAAAGAGGTCTAGCTAAAAATCCAAGATAAAAACCAGATACAATGAAGTAAATTAAGTGGACATTAAAGAAAATTCAATTAATTCCAAAGGAGGAGGATCACAGAACATAAAAGAAAGGAGACAAAGAGAAGGCGAACAAAATGGCACACTAAGTCCAACCACGTGAACAACGACATCTGCGATAAATGGATGAAACATTCGGACTAAAAGGCAGAGACTGTCGGACAGGATAAAATGAAGACCCAACTATAGGCTGAGGGCAAGAAACCCACTGCAGATATAAAAACACATATCAACTGAAAGGAAAACATTGGGAAACAATATAACATGAAAATAATAGCCTATCAGAGAGTTGAGGGACATTTAAGAATATGAGGCACTTGGGTGGCTCAGTTGGTTAAGCGACTGCCTTCTGCTCAGGTCATGATGCCAGGATCTTGGGATCAAGTCCTGCATTGGGCTCCCTGTTCGGCGGGGAGCCTGCTACTCCCTCTCCCCCACTCCCCCTCCTCCCGGCTTGTGCTCTCTCTCTCTCTCTCTCAGATGAATAAATCTTTAAAAAAAAAAAAAGAAGAATATAAGATGAAGTGGAATTCAAGACCAGACCACCAGGAAAACGAAGAGGGATATTTCATAACGCGAAAGGGTCAGCTCATCAAGAAGTCATCCCAGACAAAATGTGTGTGCCCCCAACAGGAGCTCTGAGATACGTGGGGTGAATACCCCCACAACCAGCATGAGGAATGGATACCCCACAACAGGTTTTAACTCTTTCCTCTAAGACCTGGCAGAAGCAGACAAGAAAATCGGGGAGCATGCGGAGGACCCACAATGCTTCCAACTCCTTGATCTATCTGAAAATTTGCAAACCCTCCCGCCAAAGCTGCAGAAGATACATTGTCTTCAAGTGCGTCTAGAACATTCGTTAGGACAAACCACATGAAGGGACATATAATAGAACAGTTCCCAACAAATTTTCAAAAGATTGCAAGTCTATGACCTGCTTGTAAGGATACAATTTAATAAAATTAAATCAGAAATAAGTAATAATATTATTACATCTAGAGAGGCCCGAAATACATAGAAATAAAGCAGCATACTTCAAAAGTAATCCATTGGTTGAAAAGGAATCACGAGAGGAATTGCAAAGTATCTCAAACAGAATAATAACAAAAATACTAATGAGTTTTGCAGGATCTGGCTAAAGCCATGCGTGGGGGGAAGTTGAAAGTTCTAAATTCTTAAATTAGAAAAGAGGACGCAGTGAAAGTCAGTGAAGTCAGTCAGGAGTTGGCAGACTGGGTCTTGTGGGCCAACCACACATGTTTAAAAATAAAGCTTTATTGGAACCCAGCCACGCTCATACATTTATGGATTACCCTTACTGCTTTCACACTACAGAGGCACACAGGAGCTGTTGCAACAGACGAGATTGTCCACAAAGCCTAAAATATTTACTATTTGGCCGCGTGATATAAAGGGAAACAAATATTTTGTCTTTGTCCTGGTTCCTGGCCCACAGCCCCTAAAGCCCGTGGGATCTCCAGGGGGATGAGTGTGTCTTTTGTGTGCGACTGAGAGGACTGGAAGCTGGGGGCCCTAGGAAGCTTCCGGCTGGGGGCTGGTCCACAGAAGGACCGAAATGCCAGCGGAGGTTTGGGATTTAAACCCTACCCCTAACCTGCGGGCGGAGAAAGGGGCAGGAGCTTGACTTCAACCGCCAGTGGCCAATGATTTAATCAATCATGTGTACTTAACAGATCCTCCGGAAGAAATCCCGGAGCAAGGAGGTCAGAGACCTTACACCCTCATTGGCAAACACATCCCCGTGCCGGGAGGCTGGCACACCCCAAATTCGCGGGCCCAGAAACCCCCGCACCCTATGCACCCCTTCATCTGGCTGTTCATTTACTTCTTTTATAACAAAGAGGTAGATGTGAACGAAACACTTTCTTCAATTCCGTGCGCTGTTCTAGTGAATTATGGAGCCCGAGGCGGGGGTCTCGGGAGCCCCTGCCTTGCAGCCGCGGTGGTCAGAAGGACAGGTGACAGCTGGGTGGTCTAGGGGACCGAGCCCCAGCCCGTGGGGTCTGTCAGAACGGAACTGAGTTGTGGGACGCCGCGTATTTGGTGTTACGGGGGAAAACCTCCTCCTTTGCAGAAAAACATTGCCAGTAAATCCCCCCCTTCAAAAGCGAGTAAAAGCAGAGCCACTGAAGCCGAGAGAGGGAAGGAAATACTAAAGATACAAGCGTAAGTAAGTGAAAGGAAAAAAAAAAATAGAGACGATAAACAAAGCCAAAAATTGGTTCCTTGAAAAGGTTAATAAAATAGATAAACTCCTCCCTACTCCAGTAATCAAAGGAAAAAAGAGAAAAGCAAAGGACTAAGATCAGGAGTTAAGAAGGGAACATCACCAAGGATACAGCAGGTAAGGAGATGTCACGAACAACTTAATGTAACAATGTAGTGAAACCGACATATTTTTTGGAAAATGCATCACAAACTGACATAAGATGAAATAAAATCTCAATAGCTCCCTGAATTCATCATCAAAAAACCTTCCCACAAAAAAAACTCCAGGCTCATGTTTTCTCAGATCAATTCTATGGAACGTTTTTTAAAAAAATTAACACCAATTTTGCAGAAGCTCTTTCAGAAATTACAAGAGGAGGGAACACTTCCAAATTCATTTAATGAAGCCAACATTATCCTGATACCTAAATCTGACAAAGGCATTACAAAAAAAAAAAAAGACCAATATTCGTTATGAGCATAGATGCATGTCTTTAATTAAATAACAGTAAAATGAATATAGCAATTATATATTAGCAAATTATATTAATTATATATTAGCAAATGAACAGTAAAATATTTTTAAAAAGAGATCACACTGTGATCAAGTAGGATTTATTTCAGGAATGAAAGGTTGGTTTATATTTAAAGACCTATCCAATGTAATCACTTTGCTCACTCCAAGGAAAGAACAACTCTGTGATCATCTCAATAAGAGTGGATATAAAGCATTTGACAAAATTCAACACCTATTCAGGATAAAATGAAAAACTCTGGACAGACTGCAAATAGGAAAAATTTCTTCAGGCTGACAAAGAACACTTACTAAAAACCTAGAGATAACAAATGTCATTCTTAATAGTGAAATATTGGACACTTTCCCCCTGAAGCTGGAAACACTATTATTCATTATTGTACTAGAGGTCCTAGCAGGGCAATAAAACCAGGGAAAAAAAAATAAAAGGCACACAGTTTGGAAAGAAAGAAGTACAATGTTACTTAATCACAGATAATTTTTTGTGTACAATATTGCAAAGAATCTGCAAAACAATAATTAGGACTAATCGGTGAATTTTTTAAGATGCAGAATTCAATATCAAGATACCAAAATTAGTTTACGAGGACCATAGATTTTTGACTTATAATAATAATAGGACAATGACCTTAGAATAACAGTTCCATTTGTAACAGGAGGTTTAAATTGAAAATCAGGAGGTTAGTTTACTGAAAGTTAAACAAGACCTCTGTACTATAAACTGAAATGTAATACTACTTTTTTATTAAAAAAAGAAATCTTTAGAAAATTTAAAGAAGGGGCACCCGGGTGACTCAATGGGTTAAAGCCTCTGCCTTCGGCTCAGGTCGTGATCTCAGGGTCCTGGGATTGAGCCCCACATCGGGCTCTCTGCTCAGCAGGGAGCCTGCTTCCCCCTCTCTCTCTGCCTGCCTCTCTGCCTACTTGTCATCTCTCTCTCTGTCAAATAAATAAATAAAATCTTAAAAAAAAACAAAAGAAGGAAAGAAAACTTAAAGAAAACCTGAGCAAACAGGAAGATATAACATGACACAGATTGGAGGTCTGGTGTTGTGAAGGGGTTAACTCTCCCCAAATTGGACCACAGATTTAATGCCATCCCCATCAATATCCCAGAAGCATTTTTGTGGAAATTGCCAAGTTAATATTAAAATTACGTGGAAGTGCAAAGGACCAAGACCAGGAGAGCAATTCTGGATGAGAAGGATGAAGCCAGAGGAATGGCGACATCTGATTTCCGACTCGCTCTTAGGCTGCAGTAACGGACCCCGCAGCGTGTTTTGGAACAAGTGTAGACAAATGGAACCAAAGAGAGAGTCCTGAAGTAGACCCGGGCCTGCCTGGCCCATTGAATTTTGAATGACACATACAAGCAAGTCAATGCGGAAGGGATCATATTGTAAACAAATAACGTTGAACGAAGTAGATGAGCACACGGGAAGAAATGAGCCCCACCCCACACACCCATCATTCTGGGGTGAGTCATCTATGTAACCCTGAGAGCTAACACTGTGGTGCTTCTAGGAAAAAAAAAATGAGAATGATCTGATGACCTTGGAGAGGCAAAGCTTTCTCAAACAGAAAACAAGCAGCCCTAAAAGAAAAAAAAATTGTTAAATTTGACTTCAGCAAAAACAAAAACTTCTGATCTTCAAGAGGGGTAATTAAGGAACTAAAAAAGACAAGGGTCATGCTTGGGGGAAAAGACTTGCAGTTCGTGAATTGGCCAAGGGACTCGCACCCAGAACATATAAGAAAGTCCCACAAACCGCTAATAAAAAGATAAAGAATACCACAATAGGCAAAATACTTTAACATACACTTGCGCAAACACAAAATACAAAAGGCCAATAAAAACAGGCACGAAAGGCGCTTGACACCATCCGTCATCAGGAGGCTCGAGCAGGAGCCACAATGACACGAGATGACAACGCACGCGCCCCAGACTCGGTAACGGTGAAAAGGCCACGTGTTGCGGAGGACGGAGCAACCAGGACTCGGCACCCCCTGTGGCAGCGGAAATGGAAACCATTCTGGAAAACAGCCTGGCGTCTCTTACAAAGTGAAGCACGGACCTACCCTCTGACCCAGCGAGTCCGCCCCCTGATATGTCCCCATAGCCAAGAAAAACGAAAACACATGTCCCCAAAGAGACTGTGTAAGGGTGCTGACGGCAGCCTTATTCCTAACAGCCAGATCCTGGAAACGGCCCAGGGGTCCACCCTCAGGGGCAAGCGCTCTGCCCCAGAGGCGAGTCCGCTGTGACCACGTGCGATGACAGGGAAATGTCTCGAAACCATCACGCCGGCCCAGAGCAGCCAGAAACGGAAGTGCCTGTCGTATCCCTCAAATCGAGGTCAGGAACAGACAAAACTCACCCGTGGTGATAGCGAATTCCACAACGGTGGCTGCCTAAGGGTCGGGGGCTCCCTGGAGGGGGCACGAGAGAGTATGTTTCGTGACGGACGTGTTCACTATGTTAATTAGCCTGAAAACGACATGGGTGTATATGTTCTTCCTCTTTCCTCTCCTGATTCACTTCCACTTTTTCTTCCTTTTCTTCCTGTCCTTCCTCCTCCTCTCTCCCCCCTCCTCCTCTTTCTCCTTCCATCTCTCTCATACACCCTGAAAACAAATATTGAGCTCCAGCCCCTAGGGCTCACCCCTCATTTCATGTCTGAAACTATTTTCTGTATGCTAGGCTCGAGAGAAAGAATCAACGTCCTGGGCATCACGTGAGCCAAGTTTCTCCCGCAGGAGGGCAAGCTACAGCTACGAAAAGTTACAGAACAGGGGCAGACCCCCACAGCATTGCACTGGAATGCAGTCAGCAGCTGTGACTGCCGAGAAGGCGTTTGGAAGCAAGCTTGTCCTTCCGCACACGGATGTGGAAAAGCACGTCAGCCAGTCCTGCTGGCAGACAGGGCCCAGGAGCGAGGAGTCCCCGGGGTGCTGAGCACACTTAGGGCCCAGATCTTGGCTTCTAAATACCCTTCTGCACTAAAGAAACCAGGGCTTCTCATAAGGCTCTTTCCAGAGAGGGTGAACATTAGCCTGAAACCTTTGGTGCCAGAAGGCAAGAATGTGGCCAAAGAATGGGGGACGTGTGGTGAAGGACGCTGGCAGGAGCTTCCTGGGGCTCCCACAGGCCAAATCGGGGACGATGCAAGCATCCAAACCATGGGTGGGAATGATGGGTAGGAACTGTTTCAACTAAGAACCTGTGAATCCAGACAAACAAATAAAAAGTGAACAGACGAATTGCTTACACTGGAAAGCCAACCAGTAAGTGCAGAAATAATGGCCAAGCTAGAATGTCATACAAACAAACAAACAAACAAGCGGAAAGAAACGCGTCAAATTTGGTCTGAGGGATGCATTACAAGGGATTTGAATTTTCTCCTTGAGTCTCACCCAGAATTTCCAAATTTTCTTCAATTACATGTAATACTTTTCTGATCAGACAGAATGAACGTTAGCAAAATGACAAGTAAACAGGGCTCGATCATGTCAGAGAGAGAAGTCATCCTGGAATCTCGCCTCCTGTGACATCGGCTCAGCCTGTGGGCTGGGTGTGGTCTGAGGGGAGCCACCTCGAGGCCCACTACTGTCTGCGAGGGGGGCTGCTGAAGAGAAAGGCTCCCAGGCCAGGTCTGAGAAGACCCAGGCTCACATCTCCCTTCTGCTCACCAGTCAGCCTATCACCTCCCTGACCCTCAGGCTCGTCTTCCTTGAGACGGAAATGGGCTTCACACCTACTTCCTGGATTTCCATGGAGACCAGATGTGACAGTGAATGTCGAAGACCCTTTGTCATGGACCCCACGAGCTCCTGCGTCTCTCAGGGCAATGGAGCCCCTGAGTGGCCCATAAAACCCCGATCCCCACCATGCTCAGAGGTCAGGAGGCGGGGGAGGGTGGCGGGAGGGGAAGCTTGAAGGCACCACTTCTGACCTCTGCAGAAAGGCCAGAGCTCAGCACAGCCTGACCAAGAGTCCCACAGCCGCCCAGCCCACGGCCCCCTGCCCCGACCACGGCTCCTGCCACCCACCTGTCCGGGCCTGCAGAATTCTCCACCGCGTTTGGGTCTGAGCTGTTCACTTCCTTCCCTGGGCTGGGCTCTCCCTCCTCCTACTGCTGGACTTGGCTGTAGAGCTCAGATTTTGGACCCTATGTCCCTGAACCAAGGCCTTGCAGATCTGCACCCAAAGCAAGGGGAAGGCGGGTGTGCACTGGCAGCCCCTCAGGCGCAGGGAGCAGGCTGAGACTCTGTTTAACTTCCTAAAGAGATTTCTGAGTTATAGAGAGACACGGATCCTGACAGCGAGGCTGTACCTCTCCACAGCCAGCCTGGTAGCCTCAGATCATAGGCAAAAGTACTGGGTACGGTGTGCGGGTTGTGCACTGAGCAACTCTGGGAGGCTCTGCCTGGAGGTTCTCTAACGCAGCCCGTGGGCTGCCCGTGATGCCGGTCTTGGCAGCAGGCGGCTGGCAGTGGGGACGGCAGCCCAGCATCAGGAAAGTGTGTGCTGGAACGAGGGTGTGGAAATTCTTCACGGCATGGCGAGGACACAGGCGGTGCTGAGGTCTGCTCCCTCGTGCCCCTGGGCCTTGGCTGAAACTGGTAAGGCCACGCAGGGCAGAATCAGACACTCTCACTCTAGACCCTGCACGCCCAGGGTCAGGCTGCCTGGAAGTGGTCGGACAGCAGCGGCTGACATGGGGTCTGGGGCGGAGGGTCCCCTGGAACCTCAGACGCTGCCCCCACCCTGGGACCCTGGGGCCCCCGCCAGGCGTCTGGGTGGACGACGCACAGAGGTGACTTTCTGGGGCATGAGCTCAGTGACGCAGCGGGAGGCGGGTGTTACTAGTAAGGACAGTCCGTGTAGCACCCACGGGATTGGAGACGGGGAGGGGGGCCCCAAACCCAAACACAGCTGGGTGGGGTTGGGGTATAGGGGGGAGGCTTGGACTTCGGCCAGCCCGCTGCCATCCGTGTCCCCAGGCCCCCATCCGTGCCCCCGGGCTCACGGGCACCCAAGCATTCAAGCCCCCGCCTGCCGGCCCAGAGCAGCGGCAGGGCCCTGAGACAGCCCTGGGGCCCGGGGGTGCGGGGCGCACAGTGGCAGGAGCCGTTCCTGGGCAGAGCTGCCCCCACGCACCCGGGGGCATCAGCGAGCATCGCCAGGGTCCCCGGGCTGGAAAGGGCGTGGGGGGCTGGCCCAGGGTCTCCCCCAGGTGAGCTCTGGGGGTCTGAGTTCCCCTCCCCCAGGCCCTGCCCAGGGTCCCCTGGTCTTGGACGTGCCCCCATAGCTCCAGGCTCCGCGGCCCCCAAATGAGAAGACTGATGAGCACAGGGAGCCCCGAACGCGGCTGCCAGGGGCACTCCGGTCTCGCACAGCGAGGAAGACCGTTTAATTGCCATTTTGCGGGGCCCTTTGAAGTGGAACATTCTCCAGGAGGAAATTACACTTGGGAAAGAGACGAGGAATCTCTAGCTCTTTCAGGCAATAACATGATCGCGCTGTCAAGACCCTCATCAGAACCCAATCTGATCGCTTAATTGCCAATAACCGGCGAGGGTGGGAGGCAGCGCGGGGCGGCCGAGGGCCTGTCTGACGTCCGCCCGCCTGGGAGGCCGGCGCCGGCGCTTCCAGAAGGGCCCAGAAGCCTCATCCTCCGAGACCCTGCTCAAGGACCCTGCCGGGGACTCCATAAAATTTTATGGAGTGAATGAGCTGGCGGAGTTGGGCCGGAATAGTGGCAGCCCGGGGACGCGCCCCGGCCGACTGCCGAGCCCCGAAGTTCTGCGAAGGGACGTGTGGGCAGACGGGCTCTTGTGGGGGAAGCAGCCGGGCCGGTGCGGGGCCACGGGGCCACGGGGGCTGAGCTGACCGCAGGCCCGGCACCCCTTTCCTTTGGAGCGGGGGCCCACCTCACTAGGAGAGCTGCGCGCACGCCGCCCCCGGGGGGCCGCCCGGCTCTGCCCGCGGCCGGGAGGGGAAGACGCGTGTGCCTGCTGTCCAGACTTGCGTCCCCACCACATGTAAGTGGTGAGAGGGCTCCCGTGTCCGTGTGGACGCGTGCGTGTGCATGTGAGTGCATGTGAATGTATGCGTGTGCATGAGAGGGCTCCCGTGTCTGTGTGGATGTGTGCATGTGCATGTGAGTGTCTGTGAATGTATGCGTGTGCGTGAGAGGGCTCCCGTGTCCGTGTGGACGCGTGCGTGTGCATGTGTCTGTGAATGTATGTGGATGCGCGTGCGTGAGAGGGCTCCCGTGTCCGTGTGGATGTGTGCGTGTGCATGTGAGTGCATGTGAATGTATGCGTGTGCATGAGAGGGCTCCCGTGTCCGTGTGGATGTGTGCGTGTGCATGTGAGTGTCTGTGAATGTATGCGTGTGCGTGAGAGGGCTCCCGTGTCCGTGTGGACGCGTGCGTGTGCATGTGAGTGTCTGTGAATGTATGCGTGTGTGTGTGCGTGAGAGGGCTCCCGTGTCCGTGTGGACGCATGCGTGTGCATGTGAGTGTCTGTGAATGTATGTGGATGCGTGTGTGTGAGAGGGTTCCCGTGTCTGTGGGGGGCGTATGTGCATGTGGACATGTGTGTGCACACGTGGGTGAGCAGTTGTGTGTGTGAGTGTGCCTGTGTGTGCACAATTGGGGGTGGACCACTGCAGCCTACAGGGCAGCTCGCTCAGTGCAAGGCCTGTGCTCTCTTCAGTAATCGGGTCGTAATCTGGGTCGGGGCAGGGGCTGCGGGGCTCGGCCACGTGGTGTCTGGGCCCAGTGGCCTCTGTGGGTCCCGTTTCCGCTGAAGCAAACTCCCTGGGAGCCGGGGTGGCTCAGCCACCAGCTCCGGCCATGCGGGCTGGGTTCAGTGACCCCAGGACCAGGAGGGGTGGGTGAGGGCGCAGGGGCCAGAGTTCACGTCTCACTCCCAATCAGAGCGCCTAGTTGCCCCCCCCCCCCGTGCTTTCCAAAACAAAACTTCCAGGCCCAGGGGAGTGGGGTCGGGGGGCCAGGAGCCCATCTGAGCACATCATCCTCCCTCGCGTCTCTGGGCCTGAGGGGTGGCGGGCCACAGGAGGGCTGGGAGGCTTCTAGAAATGCACCGTGCCCCTCATCTCTGTGCAAGGGGGAAACTGAGGCCCGGGGGCTGACTGTCCGTGTGCCGGCAGGTGGATGGGCCGGAACTAGGGCGGGGCAGGCTGCCCCCTCCCGCACCCGCCCCACCCCCCATCCTGCGCACCTGCCAGCCCGTGGCCCCACCCCCACACCTGGTAAGGACAGCGTCCAGGCCCCTCTGGGCGGGTTCGGAGGGGCCAGCTTCGGAGGGGCCACTGGCAAGTGGCCGAGGCCGGGCTGGAGCCAGCTGGGTCTGACCGTCCTGCTTCTCCCCTTGACGCTCAACGGAAGGGGCAGTCAGGCTGGTGGCTGCAGTCCTGACTGCCCATGGCCTGCCGAGCACCGTGGGCCAGCCCCTGTCCCGCACCCAGGGGCCACCTCGGACGAGCTCCTGGGCCTTCCCACCCAGAGGGCCGTGGTCCAGCCACTGATGGCTGCAGAGGGTCCCCCCGCGCCCTCAGATCTGCACTGAGAGGGGCCTGGCCCCATGCAGGCGCCTGTCCCTTCGTGCAAGTGTGGCTCATCAGAGGGTCAAGGGTCTGGGGTGCTGGCTTGACCTGGCCGAGCTCGGGGCCCTACCGGGAGAAGGGGGCAGCCGTGCACTTGCCTCTACATCTCAGACAGGCCCATCCCCAGCGGGGGTCCCCCGCCCCAGGCAGACCCGCAGGTGCCCTCATTTGGGCTGCATGGCCGCTGTGAGACCTGGGCGAGCCGCCTATCCTCTCTGGGCAGCGCTCCCTCACGGTGGTGACCTTGCGATGGTGCTGGCTCCCGGGGACTCTGCTCCCGAGGGTCTGCGTTGTGTTAGGGCTCAGCAAGTGCCAAGTCACTGTTTCTAGGTCGGCCGGGGAGGGGGGTGGGGGAGCCCCGAGCGGGTCTCTGCCAGAGGACTCTAGCCTGGGAACGACCTGCAAAGGGGAAGGAGCGGAGGGAAGCTGCCCAGGCAGGAAGCCCTGGGTGGGGGGCTCCCGAGTCCGGGCCCCCTCGCAGACCCAGCCCTTCCGACTAGTGCCTCTGGGAAGACGGGCCAAAGTGCTGAGTTGGGGGGGTGGGGGGGGCAGGGGGCTGCATGAATATTCATGATGGGCCCTGAGTATGAAGGCGGCCGGTGGGTAATGAGGCTGCAGGAAAGGAAGCAAGCCTGTGAGCGATATTTTAAAATATCAGCCTTAAAACATCAGCCGGTGGTGCCCCGGCCTCCTGGGTCCAGAGCTGCTCAGCTGTGTGCACGGCCTTCTCCGTCCCCACGCCCCGAGCGGCCGCCGGGGGTCGGCCCTGTCCCCCACGGCGCACTGGGAGGCCGGTTGCCGGAGAGCCGGGGACTGGGGCGGGCACCAGCCAAGGCCGTCCAGCGTGCCCCCCCCCCCCCCCCCCCGCTCTCCTCCCTCACACAGATGCCGCACGGCAGGCAGAGTGGGCAGGAGGCGCCGTGAGCCGGCAGAGGTGGCGGGGCGGCCCAAGCCGGCAGGCGGGGTGAGGCAGTGGGCCTCTGCCGGCAGCGACAGCACACGCTCCCCCGGCCTTCCAGTGAAGCCCTTGCTCGCGGGGCCTCTGTCTCCCCACCAGGAGCCCCCACCCAGGCCCGCTCAGAAGGGAGGGAGCGAGCCAGGCCGTCGAGCCGGATGAAGGAGGGCGCCGGGCCCCCTGCCGAGTGTCAGGGTCCCTGGCCTGCCTCCCTCACCCCTCCACTCTGCGGGAGGCCCAGCCACACCGTCCCCTGGAAATCTCCCAGGATTGCCAGGCAGAGGGGCCCCTGGGCTCCCCGTCCTCATACCTCTATAGCCGCAGCATGCCTGGGCCATCCCTATCAGGTTGGGCACTCCTGGGGGCAGGCACCGCAGACACGAGACCCCCCAGGCCCCATCCGGCTGCTCGCTGTGCACCTGTGGGCACCCCCACTGCTCCAGGCCCTTCGCCTTTGGGGGACACCGGGCGGGGCCAGAGTGAGTGCTCCCTGCAGGAGGCCCCAGGACACAATCAATACCCAGTGAGCCTTTCATTATGAGGCTCTTGATTATTCAGTGGTGACTCCAGGAGGCTGAGTGCGCTTGCCCTAAACACCCCACCCCCCACACTGGGCTGGAGCGCAGCATAAAGCCGGACAAGGACCCCCGAGCCCCCAGGTGAGCTGCGGAGGGAGAGCAATGCCCTCTGGGGTGCGGGCGGGTGCCCAGGCTGGTGGGGGAGAAGGAAGCCAGCAGGGAGGGGTGAGGAGGGAAGCGAGCTGCTGCCCCTCCCTCGGGGCCCAGACCCTATGCCTCCAGCCCCAGGCCGAGGGATCCGCATTCCCCCCACAGGTGGGGCCCCCCAAGGTCACCTGAGTGCCCAGGCAGGACTGGAGCCCTGAGAGCCCCAGGCGGTTGGATGCCCCCACAGGTGGGGGACGAGGACCTCAGCCAGGTCCCTGAGATCAGACCAGGAGGGCCACCAGGGTGCCGCTGTGGTCCCTGAGGGTCTCTGGGGACCCTCACGGGCCGCAAGCCCCTACTGCTCTGGGCCCCACGATGGTGGAGACGGAGGCCCCCTAGGTGGGGGTCCCCCCGGGTCCTTCGGTGCCAAGGGAGCCCATCGGCCGCTCCTGTCTGGCCCTCACACAGACTCTCTTTTGTCTCAAGGGCCCAGCTCTGCTGGGTCTCCCAGCGGGCCCTGCCTGGACCTGGCCCTCGCGGTGAGCCGAGATAGCTCTGTCCCTCTACTAACAGGTCCCAGGACGCAGTCTCTCCCCCGCCGGAATCTGGGTCTCTGCCCGGCCCACGGGGAGGGGTCGAGGGCCCATGGCCAGCCGAGGCTCCCAGTGGCCCAAGGCAATGTCTCCAGATGCTGTGGGCTGAGTCTTGTGCGAAGCCCAGGTCTCGCATCTGTGCAGTCTGTGCGCCCCTCCCCAGATCCGAATGTTTAGACTCTAATACCCAGAATGGGACCTTATTTGGAAGTCGGCTTGTTGCAGACACACTCAGGTAAGTGAGGATGAGGTCATGGGAGAAGGGGGGTGTCCTTGTAAAAGGGGAGATAGGGCCACGGACACATAGCGATGGAGGCAGAGAGGGGACACCAAGGGACTCCAAGCCGGGGAGCAGCCAGAAATGGACACCCCACAGCCTCAGAGGGAGCCAGCCCTGGGGCACCCTGACCTTGACCTTCTGGCCTCCAGGACTGCGGCCGACCTGCTCCTGTGGTCAAGCCCCCAGTCTGTGGCACTCTGATGGGGAGACCCAAGCAAGCGAGCCCTCCAGGCCGGGGACGGGCGCAGGGTTTCAGGCAGCACTGCTCGGGATGTGTGCCACCAGGCCCCCCTTTCTGAACGCACAAAGTTCCAGTGACTGTTGGGGAAACTGAGGCTTTGAGAGGGGAAGGGAATTGCCCACAATACCCACGGGTCCATGATGGGGAGGTGGGCCTGAATCCCAGCCCCCCAACTCCCACCGGTGCCCAACCTATCCTTCCTCCCAGCTGCACTGAGGGCGCCTCCCACCTGACAGCTGGAGGGACTGAGCCTGAGTCGCCTGGGGCCCGGCACAGAGGGAGGGGCCGCCAGGCTGCCGCCAGGGGGTAGACTCCCCGGGCCATGGGCTCAGGTGAGGCTCTGAGCAGGGCGGCGCAGGAGGGAGCCCCGAGGACAGAGTTGTCAGGAAGGCTTCCTGGAGGAGGTGTCCCCGTTGGGCTGGGGGATGGGCAGGGTCGGGCAGCATTTCTGGGGCAGAGCCGGCAGCCAGCGGGGAGCAAGGTGGGCGGCAGAGACCTGGGCAGCAGGAAGCCTCGGGCAGGACGACAGCCACACACTCGCCGAGGCCCCGGCCGACCGAGAGAGGCACGCAAGCTCCGCCCGCGACGAAAGCCCAGGCCGTTAATTCGTGTTTTTAATTACAGAATACAGAGCGCCTTATCAACATCCTGTTCCCCATGAAAACACGAAGCCGTTTGCGGATTCGGGCCCAGGCCTGACCAGGTGGCCTCCTCCCCCGGCCCTCGCGGCCTTCCTGCCCCTGACAAGAGCATCGCCTCGGGCGCCTCTTGGCCCCTGCACCCTTCCGTGGCCACAGCTCCCTCCGTGAGAAATGCCGCGGCATACAAGGCCGGGGGGCCGCCGTGGGGGCTCGCCCTCCGCGGCGGCCGCCACTCCCCGCGGCCCCCTCGCGCTCCCCCCAGAGGGCCACATGGTCTCCCCCAGGCCAGGGGGCGGTCAGGGCTGACCCCCTCCCTAGCCTGCGCCCACGTCTCCGGCAACCCTGGCGTCCCCTGGGGAGCCCCGGGGCTCCGAGTGCCGCCGCACACCTGGGAGCGCCGCCCCGGCCCCGCCGAGGACACAGGGCACCTGTAATGAGAAGGTCAGGCGGGGCCTGTGGAACCTTCTGGAGTCGGGCCTGTCCTGGGAATGGAGATGAACGCTGACCTCCCGGCTGTGTGGCTTTCGGCCACCGCCCTCTTGGAACCTGCTTCCTGCTCCGTAGAATGGACCCGGGGCGCGGGAGTCTCTCCCCCCGGGGTCCGGAGACTGTGGGCTCCATAGCCCAGCAGCATCCGCGTGGATCGGCTAAGGAAGCCTGAGTCAGTGGATGAGTGGATGAGCAGCAGGATGGGGTGAGGACCAGCTTCCCGCTGGCCCTCCGGGAGGACAGCACGGAGGAGGCGGGTCTGGGAGAGAACCAGGTGGAAGGTCCCAGTGGCCAGGGCCCATGGGGCCATTTGCATGGCTAAGTGAATCTGGGTAGTTGTTATTCAGGAATTACACAGTGTGCGGGGTGAGGGGTCAGGAGGCGGGCCCCAGGGGAGCCCCTTCCGCTGAGGTCTGCAGACTGAGACCGTCGATGGCCTAATGCAATTACTTACTTCTGTCCCCCCAGCTGGACCCCTATGCCCAGCACACTCACTTTCAGTGTCCTTAGAGCAGCGAGGGTGGGGTGCCCTTCAAGGTCAGGCCTGCCTACCCCAGAGCCGCAGCCGACTCAGCAGGGTCTGTAAGAGGTCTGCCGGACTCATACTCCAGCTGGGGAAACTGAGGCCCAGCCCGCAGGCCCCTCTCCCACCTCGCACAGCACATTGCAAAGAAAGCCCCGATGGGAACCTGGTGTTCTTCCCTCACTTCCAGGCCAGACCCTGCCTCTCCGTCCCCTCAAGAATCATCAGGGGTCAGAGCTCAGCTCCAACCACAACTTGAGACCTCCCCTCCCCTAGACGCTAAGAGTCACCCATTGGCTCTTCTCCTGCAAGTGGCCTCCCCAGGGCAGGCCTGGACCGCTCTCCGCGGGGGCCTGGACCCAGTAGCAGACCAGGGGCTTAGGCTCCGGCTCAGAGACTCCGGAACTCACCTGCTGAGAGGTTAACTCATGGGCTAACTCATGGGCTCCTGGGCGCCCCCACCCACCCCTGCTCCCGGCCTCCCCCTACCCCCTTGCTCCACATTCTCCGTCCCTTCCCAATTTGCCCAGAACCCTCCATGTTCCCAGCTCCCTGGGTCTCCCTGCAAGCTGTCCTTCTCCCTCCAAGACCCTGACCCATTATTTAAGTCCCAGCTGAAATGCCCCTCCACGGACAGACCCCCTTTCTGCCCCCCAGCCCATTTCCCTCTGCAACCTGGCTGTGCTGTGTGGCCCCAGTCTGACCCCAGCGGGTCTGTCCCGTGGTCTAGGCCTCGGGTGCATTTTCCTGTGCTCCAGGCATGGGTGTCTTCGTAGGGGAGCCACCAAGGTTCCTCAGAACCTATGCCTGTTGGTATTGGGACAGCATCCCTTCATTTATTTATGTGGGAGGAGGCCGCTCAGATCAGGGAGGGCGGAGGGAGAAGCACTCCTGGAGCAGAGGATTCTGGGCCTCTGGCAGCATGCGTGGGGTCAGCTCAGGAGGAATCAGCCCCACACGGGAGACCCCAGCCTCCTCCCCTTCCTTTGGCACAGAGCCGGGACACGTGCACCTGCCTCCCCCCATGTCCCAGGAAATGTCTTCATGAAATATTGATCAGTTCGCACCAGCCTTGGGTTGTGGGAAGAAAGGACAGGGAGACTTCTGCATGTAAATGAGATGTGTTCCTTACTTCTTTAACCCTTTCCTGCCCCGGCAGCTCAGACACCTCCTCGGGTCTCCCCAGGAAGTGGGCAGGACGGACACGCAGACGCGGGGCAGACTGGCTAAGACGGCGCCGTGTCTCTGCCTCTGCCAGCCGGCTGCCTGGTTGCTCCTCTGTGAGAGCCAGGGACCCGTCAGCTCCCCCGCCCGGGGCCGGGGCCAGGCGACGCATCTCAGTGGCGGCGGCTTCCAGCCAGGCCTTGGCACCACGCCATCAAGCTTCCGTCTTGACTTTTAAATGTCATAGTCCTATCTTGAGAGTCACGCTGGTATCAAAAGAGGCCTCTTCAGACTGGGTTCCAGCACCCAGGGCCCTGAGCACTGGGGAAGGGGCCGGAGTAGAACAGGCTGGCCTTGGTTTCCACACTTGGAAGTTGGTGAGGTCACTGTACCTGCCCTTAGAATTGTGGTCAGGAGAAAGTGGGGCCATGTATGGCTAGCACAGTGCCCCTCCCTGAAAACCAGCCAAAAAACAGCATCTTTCCTTACTGAACGTGGACGGAAGGAGGGATAATGAGTGAGTGAATGAATGAGTGAATGAATGAGTGAATGAGTGAACGAGTGAATGAATGAGTGAACAAGTGAGTGAACGAGTGAATGAATGAGTGAACAAGTGAGTGAATGAGTGAACGAGTGAGTGAATGAATGAGTGAACGAGTGAGTGAGTGAACGAGTGAATGAGTGAGTGAATGAATGAGTGAAAGAGTGAACAAGTGAATGAGTGAGTGAATGAATGAGTGAACAAGTAAGTGAATGAATGAGTGAATGAACGAGTGAGTGAACAAGTGAATGAATGAATGAATGAATGAGCGAGTGAACGAGTGAGTGAATGAATGAGTGAATGAGTGAATGAATGAGTGAGTGCACAAGTGAATGAGTGAGTGAATGAGTGAACAAGTGAGTGAACGAGTGAATGAATGAATGAGCGAGTGAACGAGTGAGTAAACGAATGAATGAGTGAATGAATGAACGAATGAATGAGTGAACAAGTGAGTGAATGAATGAGTGAACGAGTGAATGAATGAGTGAGTGAACGAGTGAATGAGTGAGTGAATGAGTGAGTGAATGAGTGAGTGAACGAGTGAATGAGTGAATGAGCAAGTGAACGAGTGAGTGAACGAGTGAATGAGTGAGTGTATGATTGAATGAATGAATGAATGAACAAGTGAGTGAATGAATGAGTGAACGAGTGAATGAATGAGTGAACGAGTGAATGAGTCAGTGAATGAATGAGTGAACAGTGAGTGAACAAGCGAATGAGTGAGTGAATGAATGAGTGAACGAGTGAGTGAATGAATGAGCGAGTGAACGAGTGAGTGAATGAGTGAGTGAATGAATGAACGAATGAATGAATGAATGAGTGAATGAGTGAACAAGTGAGTGAACGAGTGAATGAGTGAGTGAATGAATGAGTGAATGAGTGAGTGAACGAGTGAGTAAATGAGTGAGTGAATGACTGAGTGAACGAGTGAATGAATGAGTGAGTGACCGAGTGAAGGAGTGAGTGAATGAATGAGTGAATGAATGAGTGAATGAGTGAACAAGTGAGTGAATGAATGAGTGAACAAGTGAGTGAACGAGTGAAGGAGTGAGTGAATGAATGAACGAATGAATGAGTGAACAAGTGAGTGAATGAATGAGTGAACGAGTGAATGA
>CM052797.1:125161844-125190345 GCA_028533885.1 Nasua narica
TCATTCACTCGTTCACTCATTCATTCACTCACTTGTTCACTCATTCATTCGTTCATTCATTCACTCACTCCTTCACTCGTTCACTCACTTGTTCACTCATTCATTCACTCACTTGTTCACTCATTCACTCATTCATTCACTCATTCATTCACTCACTCCTTCACTCGGTCACTCACTCATTCATTCACTCGTTCACTCATTCATTCACTCACTCATTTACTCACTCGTTCACTCACTCATTCACTCATTCATTCACTCACTCATTCACTCGTTCACTCATTCATTCACTCGTTCACTCATTCATTCACTCACTTGTTCACTCATTCATTCACTCACTCCTTCACTCGGTCACTCACTCATTCATTCACTCGTTCACTCACTCATTCACTGACTCATTCACTCGCTCATTCACTCACACTGATTCACTCACTTATTCACTCATTCATTCACTGACTCATTCACTCACTTATTCACTCACGCTGATTCATTCATTCATTCACTCACTCATTCACTCATTCATTCACTCACTCATTCACTCGTTCACTCACTCATTCACTCACTCATTCATTCACTCACTTGTTCATTATCCCTCTCTCCATGCTCAATAAAGAAAGATGCTATTTTTTGACCAGTTGTCACCACCGGGCACTGTGCTAGCCTAACATATCCCCATTTCATCCTCTTAAACTTCAGTAAAAAGAAACCAAGAAGTCAATTAAAATGGGACAACTATGCGAACAAACACTTCAGCCCAATCATGGATGGCCGATAAGATCATGAAATGACCTTGTTAGCCATGGGACAGATGCAAACCACAGGAGATCCCATCACACCCACCAGAACGTCTAAAGGGAAGAAGACTGACCTACCAAGTGTCGGCAAGGAGATGAAGCAACTGGAACCCCCAAGCCTTGCTGGTGGGAAAGTCAAGATGGCACAGCCACTTTGGAAATGGCGTGGCGGTCTATCAAGTAGACGAGCTCACACCGGCTGTATGATCCAGCCGTTCCACTCCCAGAGAACGAAAACCACGGGTCTATATGAAGATTCATGTGCGAAAGTTTGTGGCCGCTTTCTCTGTAATCGCCCAAAACTGGAAACAATCCACATGTTCATCAACTTGTGAATGCCTAAGCCAATTGCATATATTCAATCAATTGAATACTCTTTCCTCATAAACGGGAATGAATTGTTGATACTGGCAACAACATGAATCTTGGAATAATTTTGCCGAGGGAAAAAATGAGGATATATTCTATGTTCCCATTTATATAAAATCATAGAAGATACAAACTGACCTACAGTGACTGAAAGCATCTCCATGTTTGCCTGGGCATGGGGCTGAGGGTGGAGAAGGAGGGTGGATTACAAGGGGCACAGGAAGTTTGGGGAGTGACAAGTATGTGCTTAATTGTAGCTGTGGTTTCACAAGTGTCAAATGTATCGAATTTTAATTTATTTTTTTTTAATTGTCATTTTTATAGAGAGAGAGTGGAGGAAGGGGCAGAGAGAGAATCCCAAGCAGACGCCATACTGAGCCTAGAGCCCGACACAGGGCGTGACCTCAGGACCCTGAGATCGTGACCTGAACTGAATTCAACAGTCAGATGCTTAACGGACTGAGCCACCCAGGCATCCCTTCAAGAGGATCTCTTTACCCTGATAAGGATGATCAAACCCCATGGAAAACAGAGTCTGTAATGAGAAAATTCCACACCCCCCTTGAGATCAGTTCCGTCTTTACTCTTCATGTATTACTGGGAAGCACAGATGGCAAGAGAAAGAAATATATTTTAGAGTCTGGATAGGGGAAAAACTAGACTATCGCTATGTGCAGACCATTTTCAAAGAGAAAATTCAGGGTAATTTAGAGACAGCTATTAAAATGAGAGAGTTTAGTGAGCTGTAGAATAGAAATTCAGCATAAAAAATTACTGGCAAAAATTAGAGAAAGTAATATAATAAGATGCCATTAATAGTTATTTAGAAAGTACAGTTTCTAAAGTTCTGTGTCATAAATATTGTGCAAGACCTTTCTAATAAGAATTTTATTGGTTAAGGTTTGTGGGAAGGCATGAAAGAAAATCAGAATAAATGGAGAGATATACCATTTTCATGAATGGGAAGATTCAATAACAACAAACATTCTCTTTTAATTGTCCTAAAGATCAAATGTGTTTTCAATCTGTATCCAAAATGGGCTTTTCAAGCTGATTTACAAAATTAAGACACACAAGCAATGAACCCAAAATAACCAAAACAGACCTGCAGATGAAGGGGAGGGAGAATTACCCAACAGGGAACAAGACCTGTTTATAAAGCTACCGTTCTTGCGAGTATGATGTGGTTCAGGCAGGGATGGACCCGTAAAATATTTAAACTCCAGCAAGAGCGAGAGCCACACCCATTACATATGCGCACCTGGAATGTGGTCGAGTAGGCGGGTAAGGGCGAGCCGGCACCATCTGTGGCCACCACGGAGCACAGACGCCTCACGTCATAAAGAAAAAACAAAGTACAGGTGGGTGAAAACTTGCACATGAAAATGCCAGACTGCCAAAGATAACACAAGATTTCGTAACAATAGCACAAAACAGAAGGGAAAGTTTGGCGTATCAGACACATTAAAATTTAAAATTCTGTTCAGCAAAAAGACACCATCAATAAAGCAAGAAATACAAGCTTCAGTCTGGGAGGGTGTCTCTGCCACCCATACAACCAGTTAAGGATCACCAGCTAGATACATAAATAATTCCTGAAAATCAATAAGAGAAAGGCAAGCAACCCCATAGAAAAAAAAATGAGCAAATGATAGGGAACTATAAATACAAGGAGAAAACAATGTGCAATAAATATGTTCAAAAGGCTGCTCGACTTCACAGCCGACACCAGGAAACACAAATTAAAACAACAAGATGCCGTTTTTCACCCATTAGAGGGTAAAAAATTAATATGTCTGATACCACAGAGCGTTGCGGTGAATTTGAGGGAATGGGAGCTCCGCCCACAGCTGGCAGGCGTGTAAATTCGCACAGACACTCGGACAGCAATTTGTCAACACTGAATGGTAATGATAACGATAGTGGTTAATACTTGCTTAGCACTGAGGACCCGCCAGGCACTGTCAGAAGCTCCCTGCTCAGATAAATTCAGGGAAAGCTGGAGACACTGGACCTGCGGGCCAGCAATCCTCCCTGCGGTGGGGGGTGGGGGGGGTTCCCCTCGTCCGCCGCCCCCGCAGACACAGACGAGGCCGCTGGTGGGATGGCCAGCGGGGACACTCTGGGACTTCCTTAGTGGGGAGCGGCCAGTCTCCCGAGCCTTCTTCCCACCACCCAGTAGCCGAGTGCAGTTGTGGACTCTGAGCAACAAACTGAGGGTTTTGGAGGGGAGGGGGTGTGGGGGGTGAGCCTGGTGGTGGGTATTGAGGAGGGCACGTATTGCATGGAGCACTGGGTGTGGCGCATGAACAATCAATCCTGTAACACTGAAAAATTAAAATAAAAATATTTGGGGAGAAAAAAAAAAGGAAAGAGTTTGTATCAGCCGGCAGAGATGAATTTCCAAAGCTTGAGTGCAGTGAGAAGACTCAAGTTGCAAGTATTTCCACACTATTGGACGGTCGATGCAAACTTTACGACACATAAACTACGGTTTGCGGACATGTGCACGCGATATAAATGTGCAGGGGACGTGTGCTCCTCAGGCCTCTGGGGGCGGTCCCTCGTCTGCAGGAGCCCGGCTCCTCCGGGAAGGGAGCGCGCGAGCCCGGGGGATCTACCCGTGTAATTCACGCCAGAAAGCACCGGTGCAGACCCCGCCCCCACTCCCGCAGGAACAGATCTCCGCTTGCGCTAAAGTCTGCAGCAAGACCAGACCTCCGCGCTCACCCTTCCAGGCGCCCTGCAGCCCCACGGCAATGCCCCGCGCGTTTTGAGAGCTCTGAGAAGAAAGGAAGAGGCAGAATTGTGATTTGCTAACAATATAATCAGGTACGGCAAATCCAGGGGGAAAACCAGTAACAAACTAGTAAGAGAGTTTAGTAGGACGTCAGAGACAAGGCCAGCATCGAAAGCCCAGAGCTATCTCACGCCCACCGGGACTAACCACCGAGAAGCCCCTGCCCCCACGTACGATAGCGGAAAACCTGCAAAACATCTTGGGGGAGAACCCGGCAGAAATGCACACACAGCCCGTGTGAGGAAAAGTGCAAACTCTACTGGCAGACGCGGAAGAAAATCGCAGTGAGTGGGAGAGAGGCCCTGTCCTTCGATGGGGAACGTGAGCCCCAGAAACATCGGTGCTCTCTGTCCCCCCGCGGCCCCTGCATGCAGGGGCTCCCGTGACACCGCCGCCACCCGCACTCACCTGGAGAAGAACAGGCTTGCGCAGAGCCGGCCCACGCGCGAGGAAGAACAGCGCGGCGCAGGGGAGCGCGCGGCGCGTGTGCGAGCAGGGAGGACGCAGGGAGCGTGTGCGCGCAGGGAGGACGGCGCGGCCCCAGGGCGCGTCTGGAGCAGGCTGCCCCCCGGGAGAGATTACCCGTAGATTTCTGAGTTGCAAGCAGATAAACTCTGTGGGTCGAAGACATGGACGTAAAGACGCAGACACAAAGATAACCAGCGGTTGATTTCACCGGTCTTGGGCGGTGGGCAGCAACCTACGGACTGGTTTCCCCCACGGATCGGAAAGCAAGGTCAGGGATGGATCCTTTCCAGCGCTGACGAAGGTGGGGGAAATCGGGCATCTCCCGTGCACGGGAGGGGATCTCCCTTGTGGCCTTCTCAGGACACGACTGGGAACATCCGTGAGAAACACCCCTGGGCCCCCACCCTGAGCCTCCCCACCCGGCCAGGGTCTGCTCCAGGGACGATCGCCACACGCACGCAAGAATCTGGAAGAACTGCAGCCTCCTGGAAACAGGAATAAACAACCGAAAAGGTGAGCAAAGAGAAGCAGCTTGTTCTTCAGCAGCAGAGAAGAGCTCATGACCCGGGAGCACCCGCTCCAGGACGGAGAACGAAGCCGCCGTCTGCGCGGGCCAGGGCGGAACCCCGAGACTCAGGGTTCCGCACGAGAAGCCCACGAGATACGCACGATTCCACTTGTGCCACAGCAAAACCAGCCGTGGTTTGTACGTACACGCGTATGCACGCGCGTATGGGCGCGCAGGAACCAGCCGAGCCCCTGCACGCTGCTGTGGGGAGGACAGCCTCGCAGGGAGGAGAACCTCAAGGGAAGGGGAGCCCCGTGGGGACGGGAACCCGGTTGGGACAGTCCATGGAGCCCCGTGGGGAGGAGAGCCCCGTGGGGAGGGGAGCCACCGAGGGGAGGGGAGCCTGGTGGGGGTCTCTGCTCCACAGGCACGCAGGGTGCGTGACTCGAAGGATTTACAGAAACGACTGTGGCAGGAGGAGGACATTGAAAGAGGCCCTGGCTCTCGGGTCCGGGGCTCACGAGAGAGGCCATCAGAGCTGCAGGTGGGGACGGGTCTCCGGGAAGAGGAAGAGGAAATTCTGCGGCCGGGAGGGCCCCTGAGCGTGAGGAGAGGCAGGAGCCCCACGGTGAACCAGGGAGCAGCTGCGGACAGAGGGGCAGGTGGACGCCTGGGTGCGCGGAGACATTGAGGGGCAGCCAGGGCTTCACTGAAGGGCTGGGGGGGACAAGTGGGATGGGACAGGAGTCCCTGAGACTCGGCAGGGAAGTTCAAGTTCAAGCCTGGCCCTGGAAGCAGCCGGTGGAGTTGGGGAGGGCATGGGGGCAGGCAGGGAGGTGGCACCAGTAACGTCCACATCTGGGAGGGGAGGGAAGGGGCGTGACGGGCTAGGGTTGGGTCTTGTGCCTGCCTTTGCCTTGGTAAAGTCGAGCATCACCGTGAGAGCCCTGGGGCAGAGAGGGGTGAGGGTTCGGGAAGTGGGGGAGAAGGAGGGTACGTCCTCCGTTCCTCCAGGACGTGGGGCTCCGTGAGGGAACAGAAGCCCCCCCATCGAGAAGGGAGGTGCAGGACGAGAGCGGAGTCGGCGTCACACGGGTCCAGGGACAGTGCGTGAGGTGCCCTGAGACGGGGTGGGGCTGCCGAGCAGGATTTGGGGCCCGCAGGGGCCAGCGGGCGGTCCTGGTGGAGTGATCTTCCCGGCGCGTCTTGGGGGGCCCTCCAGGCAGCCGCGAGGGGTGGGGCGCAGGAGGGCAGGGTACTTCCCAGCGGGTGAACGAGGGGCCGCGGGGCAGTGAGGGCCCCCAGGGACGGTCGGCGGGAGGAGCGTGCGGAAAGGGGGCTGGGAGTCTGATTGGGGTCAGAAGGCGCGGCCCCAGCCACTTGGCCAGAGCTGGGCGCACCGAGGTCGTCCCTGTGGAGAGACGGCGGATCCGTGTTGGGGGCTCACGGGGAAGGACGCCACTGAGATCGGTGGCCCCAGCCGCCCCATCCCGCGGGAGGCATGCGGGTCCCTCCCGTGGGGAAGCGTCGAGGCATGCGCACACGTGGAGCCCCAGGACCCCGATCCCCGAACTCACACATGCAGGTGGGATCCACCAACCCCTGGTCGTCCTCCCCCGAAGGGCTCGGCGACTCTGCCCAGGTGCTCAGGCCGCCCCATCCCGACCAACGCGTGTGGGCCCAGACCACGCGGGAGAGCGAGCGGGGCACCGTGTGGCCAAGGGCGGGGGCTTGGGGGTGTTCCCCAGTGGGCCGGTGTGAGCACGGGGGCGCGGCAGACCTCAGCCTGAGGCCACCAGCCGGGAGAAGTGAGGCAGAGGTCCCCCGGCCGGAGGCTGGACACGCATCATAGCCAGACGGGCTCCCCAAAGCAGACTGGTCACGTCTGGTTTTAGAAAGAAACTTCGGGGCCCAAAGTGGCCAGAAAGAAGCCCTGTTTTCCACAGTAGCTGTGTCTGCTGCCATGCCCATGTTGGGGGGCATCAGGGAGGAGAACCCTGGTTGGTGTGCGCACTCAGGGAGCGGAGGCAAATGGGGGGTTTCTGAAGTGTGGGGTCAGCCTTGGGGACTCTGCCCCACGCCGGGCCAAGTACATGCTCCAGGGCAGGATCGACTCCGTGGAACCGGGCAGGGATCCTTTGTAATTGGAGGCGCAGCACCCCCTCGCTGGGATCCATCCGGAAGGCAGCCTGTGTTCCCCATTCCTCACCAAGAACAGTAATTAGAATGCAAGGTCATCTCCATATAATGCATTATGACTTTAATATCAGTAAACTCCCCTTAAATATTAGATGCAGTGAGGAAATATTAGTTAAATTATCACAGACTAATATGATCAGTTTCCTCTAGGATAAAATGTGATAAATGGGTTTTAATAAACTGAGGAGAATTATATGCGTCATATTCGTGGTTCCTGTCAATTTTATTTAGAGTAAAATGCCATTGTGATAATTAGTTGGGTTTTACTGTGTTCATTAAAAGCTTTTCTAATGACCGCTTGGAGGAATAAGTAAAATTAATTTCTTTCTCGAACATCGGAAGAATTTATCAAACAAACAAAAAGCAAATTCCAGGGCAGGGTGAGACAGGGTGGGCCAGTGGCCCCGGAGCAGGGGGTGGCCGCGGGGACTGCGTTTTCCTGTCTCTGGCTGGGCCCGGCCCAGGGCTGCGTCCCCAGAAAGGACGAGGCCAGGGCAGAGACTACAGTGGGAAGGCTCCTCCTCCAGGCAGCACTCCTTGACTGTCCAACCTGGCGCCCTCCCGCCCAGCCTGTGCTTCTTGGTCCCCAGGGGCGGATGCCGGCCTCCTTCGTGCCTGTGGCCGCGAGGGATCCAGCTCAGGGAAGGGCACTCAGGAGGGCACAGGGGCCAGGAGCTGGGGTCTTGAGGCCACTGTCTGCCCCAGCGTGGAGGAAATGTGGTCTCCAGGCAGGAGCTGTAGCTAGAGGGGCTGCTGGGGGAGCCCCAGGGGTGGACGGTGGGCCAGGCAGGCCGAGCACAGCTCAGGTGGAGGAGAAAAGCCGGCCGGGCTCGGAGAGGTCACATCCCTGGACTGAGGCCACACGGAGGGAAGTGGGGACCACACCCCGAGGCCATGCATGGTGCTAAAGCCACGATCCTTCCTACCCACCTGTGCCAAGTATGCAGGTGTCAAACTGGGGGCCTGGGCACTCGGGGGTGTCGGGACGAGCCCGACCTCGCTGGAGAGCACGCTCACACAGCCCATCCGTGCACACGTGTGCTCAAGCACACAGCCTCCCGCCTCTGCCAGCTGCGGACGTCACAGTCCACACCTCGGCCCCCGGGTCCACACCTCGGCCCCTGGATGGCTCTCTGGTCGCACATGGCCCACCCAGGACCATTGCATCGGTTTCCCCCATCTGGGGCCCCTGAGAGCAGCTGCAGAGCCTGGGGGCCGGGCAGGTGGCCGTCTGTCCCCTACAAGAGGGCACTTTGTGTCTGGTCTCACCGCATTTTCCCTGTCCTCCGACCCCGGGGGGTTATGGGAGGTCTTGGGGCAGGCCAGCCTGGCCGGCCTGCGCACGTGCTGCCCTCCCCCTCACTGCCGGCTCCCGGCTATGGCTCAGCCACGAGCACGGACAGGAGGGGCTCCTTCCCGAACTCCCCAAGTGACCGCAGAGCTGCCTGTGGGGTCCTCTCCGAACGCCTGATCTGTGACCTTCAGCCTCTTGGGACGTGGGCACGGTATCCCTGCGGGACTAAGGGGCAGACCCGGCACCTGCCTCGGCTCCCCATCTGCGGCTCAGCCCCCGGGAGTGCGCTGGCAGGGGCTCCCTCTGGGGCGCTGGGCAGGGTGGCGCCCACATGCCCACTTGGCCTCTGGCTTTCCAGAGCCTTCTCGGGGGGGGGGGGGCTGCATGGAGGTCCTGGCTCCCCAGCCAGCTCCATCCCAGCCGACCCTACCTCACGGCCATGACCCTGGGCAGCCGCACAGGCCCCGTCAGGGCGGCTCAGAGAGGCCAGGGACAAGCAAGCCGCCAGCAGCGCTGGGGGTCGCAGGCGCCCTCTGCCTCCTCCCAGCAGGCGCTGGGCTCTCCCTCTCCAGCCTCTCACTTTGCCCTTGGCGGGGGGGGGGGGGGGGGCAGCTGAAGGGGCCGCTGCCAGGTGGCTCACCCCAGCGCACCACCCAGGACAGAGACGGGGTGCCTAGCGCCTTTGCGGGCTGCCTGCAGCTCCTCCACTGCCGGGGGGACCAGCATCGCCTCCCTCCCTCGCCCACCACCCCAGTGCAGGTGCGGCCCTGCGTCTGCACCCCTGCCCACCAGGCCCTTACGAGAGGCCCCAGAAAGCGCCCACCCCTCCCCCACAGGAGGACCCAGCGGAAGACTCTGCCTAGGAACCGGGTCGTGGGCGCTCGCCTCCTGCCTGACCCGGGCTCCCAGCCACCCCGTCGCCCCGTAGCCCGGGCGCTCAAGAACACTTGCCTGCTCTCAGAGGAACTTGGGTTCTTCCAAGGAACGTCTCAGCTAACGAGCAGGGCCGGGACGCAGGAGGCTGGGTGCCGGAGGGCCCGGCCGGCATGCACAACACACAGGTCGGTAACTCAGAAGTCAGGATGCTGGTCACAGCCGCGGCACGCTGCCCCGACCGTGGCAGCCCCCCCCCCCCACTGCCCCAGAGCCTGGCCTGGGGATGCGTCGGGCCCGGGGGGGGGGGCAGGGAGGGGTTCTGTGCTGGAGTGACTCCAGCCCACGGGTGATCGAGCTGGTCACTCGTCACCAGGAGCAGGACCTCGCCCGCCGGCTGGGCGAGGGGCAGACCCCGTCCGTTAGCCGGGGGGCAGCGGCCGTGCGCGTTAGAACCAGCCCGGAGACCAGGTAGAGGCCGCGAGAAGGCGCCAGGCGGGCGAGTCAGTCAGGGCCCCCTAATTGGAAAGCAGTAATAAAAAGTAATTGAGTTTAATACATAATTTAGATCATTACCCGTTAAGTTAATGCCTCCCGCTTAGGTGTGGGGAGAAAATTATTTATCTGGTAGACGGGGAGGATTTCATTTGTTTTTATAATGGAAGGCTCGCCGATTGACTGTAATAAGAGCAGTTTGTTAAATCAGAGTTTGAATTGGTGCATAGATTGGAAGTTCATGTGTTAATTTCTGACATGATACACGCAGCGTTTCCTCCTCCTCTGGAAGCGGCTGGTTTACGGCCCCGCGAGAGCGCCCGTCGTGCTGTCCACGGCAACGGAAATCAAGTCGGTCCCGCAGGTGTCTCAGCAGAAGGCAGTTCGGCTCCTGACTCCTTCCTTATTCTCTCTTAAAGCAGAGACGTGAACAGGGCTCTGCTGCTTCTTGGAGGGGCCTTTCCCTTCTTCCCGTGGCCGGTGGCCGCAAACAAACGCTCCTGCTAAATACGCAAGGGGAGCTTCACGGTCATTGCTCATGCGGGTCTGGCCCTCTGACCCTTGTCCACGCGTGCGGCCGGGCCAGTCCCCGACTGCTCCTGGTTCCTTTGACGGCCTCGAGGCAGGACGTCCCCCCGGACCTGTACCCCGGGTCCCCAGGAGAGCCCCTCCAGCTCAGCCCTCCGTGTCCCCACAGCCGGGCGCTGCTGCGACCACGTCCCGCTTCCCTTGGGAACAGCCCAAGCAGGGAGGAGTCACGGGTCCGGGGCGCGGGCCTCCCGCTGGGAGACAGCTGGACGCCGGGGCCCCCGGAAGGAGCAGGCCCCCTAAGAGCCATGGGAGCTGGGAGCCGTGGAGTCCCGGGGACGTCCCCCCTGGTGTAATATCAGATCAATAAGCTTAACTGGGAAACCTGTGCTTTACATGAAATTATAAAGATAATGGGTACAATCGATTTTTTAAAACCTGGGCCTCTTAAAACATAAGTACCTTATTGCTAACAGGGCCCTGTCTCCCCTTCTCTCCACCAAGGGCCCCGGGGACAGGCGAGGGGCTGCACGCCTGGTCCTTAAGGAGGCAGGCAGTTGTGGGGAGGGTGCCCTTCCATACTCCCAAAGAGCCTGCTGCTGCAGAAACTTCCAGAATAGTCATCTCCAAAGGCTCTACAAGCCCAGGCAGGCATGACCTTCGCAAAGTCTCCCTGAAACCCAGGCCGCGGACGCAGCTGGGCCGGCTCTGGGCCAGGGCGGCCAGGGGCCCGTCCTGGAGGAAGGTCCAGGATGGCGGAGAAGAACGTGCCCCCAGGCTGGGGCCGCGGGGAAGGCCAGCCGAGTGGCTCTGGTCCAGACTGTCCCCGAGCTGAGGCTTCCCTGGGGTCAGGCAGCACGGGAGAGCCAGAGCGCAGGCTCGGGGGTGGGGGGCGGGGGGCAGGCGCCTTCCCGGCCCGAGGACGGGCTCCGCTCCGGGCCGGGCCCCAGCCTCCCCAGACCCCTGCAGCCCCCGGCCGTCCCCCCACCCCCGGGCTCGCTAGGCCCGCTGCCCTGCCCCGAGGGCTCTGGATCGGGGCGTGTCTGCAGCCCCCCTCCCGTCTGACCGTGGCGTGGTGTGCGGTGGCCCCAGCCCAGCCCCCACACTCCTGAGGATGACCTGAGAGTTTGGGAGAGAAACCTGTCCTCACTGTGTCCCGTGTATCCCTCTGGGTCCTGCTGCGGGTCAAGCCCAGGCCTCGGGCCACCGAGGCACCCGAGTGGGGTCACTCGGCGGTTCGGAGACAGGGTGGGCAGGCCTCCAGCTGGGGGGCCTCCCAGCCCTTCCCCGCAGGGCCAGGAGTCACTGAAGCGCAGGGGTGGGAAGGAGCCTCCCTCCAGCCGCGGGGGCCAGCAGCAGGCTCGCCAGAGTCCGGCCTGGGCTCGCTTGGCGCTGGCGGCCCTCCCTGCCCTTCCACACAAGCCGCCGTGAGCGCCGCGGGCCCGGAGCCCCGAACACGAGGTCACAGCCGGGCCCGGCGGCTGACCTGGGAGCGCCGGGTCGCGGCCAGGGCTCCAGAACAAAGGGAGGAACGTGTTTACAAATTGTCTGAGGAAATTTAAGTTGCCAACATTGGCATCAGGCCTCGGCTGCCAGGCCTCCCGGATTGGCGGGTAATTTATGAAGATTGCTTTACCTGGGGCTGCGCTGGGCTGTGCCTGCAAGTCATTCGCACCAGGCTCATTTCGGATGCAGCCGAAGACCCCGTATGTCACTATGACAATGTAATCACAGAGCCACATTAAAAAGTCATTATTGTTTAGAATCCAGCTTGGTTTGAAAAACACTTACTATAAAATTCAACAGCCTTTGTAAATTACCAAAAGGTTTACTCAAGAACACTAGGTGCCGTGATTTAGACGCGGAACTTACCACTTTATTGATTCAGTGGGATTTTGTCGGTTCCTGCATTTGTGGGGGATGATTAGTGAGTAATCAGAGTAATAAGCTGCTCCGTGTCGCTTCATAAATAATGATGAATTGAATTCACATCCTCAAATTTCCCACCAAGTTGCTCCTGCTCCAAGAGTCTTGAGATCCGGCTTTGGGGTCGTTCTGCGGAGCCTTGTGGAAATTGGCCGCCCGGAAGGCAAGGAAGGGTGAGAGCTTGTTCCTCGGCTTGTCGAGCGTCCAGTCTCCGCGGGAGGGACTGGCCACCGCAGCCGCAGCCCCTCCGAGGAGCTCACGACGCACGGGAGCACACTGGCGAATCCGTGGAGGATTGCGGAGAAGAAAGGGGCTTCCTGTGGCTTCCTGTGTCCAGCCCCGTCACCCGTCGGCTCGGACGCGCCTTCACCGGCGGGCTCCTGTCCGCTCGTGGTGCCCCAGGCGCACGGCGGGGACCCTGCGCCACGCTCGGCCATGCCCCACGGGTGGGACAGGCCCTCGCAGCCTCCCCCCACCCCCTGCCGCCCTCCCGGCGGGACCCTCCCCGCGTCGCTGCCCCCGGCTCTCGGCGGGGCGCCTGAGCATGGGAACCGGATCAAACAGGAGTGGAGTTCCACTGAGCTGAGGAAAGGGACGGAAGTCGCACCCAAACTGAACCGAACTGAATTGATTGGGAGTAACAAAGCCTCCAGTTTGCGGGGCCAGGATGCCCGAGAGCAGCTGGCCGTCGGAAGCACACACTCCGTATGGAGGGCCACCAGTGTCCAGAGACGGGGTCCCACCGGTCCCCAGACCACCAACGGCATGGCGGGCTCCGAGGGGCCCAAAGCCACCTCCTGGGAGCCGAGGGAAGAAAGGCACTGCGTCCCTGGTCGGGTCCTGGCCGTGGGGACCCCTGGGGCACAGCCGTGACCAAACCGCTGGGATCCATGGGCAGCCAGCTGGTGACACAGGCAGGAGGATGCACAGGAGAGCTGACACCAGCCGGTGTCCCCCACTCACCGCAAAAGACCCCCTCGCGCAGTGCAGCCTCCCTGTCTGGGTTGGTGACGCTGGCCTTCAGCTCCCGCTGCCTCGGGGGAACTGCGGGGACAGCAGCTCTCTCGTCCAGCCATGGTCTTGCCGCCCGCCCGGCCGGCCAGTCTTCCCTCTGCACTGCAGCACGGCTGTGTGCCGCAACTGTCCCGCCCCCACGGGCCGGCCCAGGACCTTCTACACATGGAAACAGAATCACTGGGGCCCAAAGGCCCTCCCGCCCCTCCCTGGATTTGGGAACTTCTCACAGCGCTTCTCTGGGACGCGGACGCTCCCGGGAGCCCATCTTCTCAGACGGGCGTCTGAGGATCCGAGGTCGCGCTGTGTCTGGGTGGACGCCCACCCAGCGCCCTGAGGGGACACGGGCCTGGCCCTGCTCTGACCCGGGGGGCGGGACACAGCCGTCCCGTCCGGAATCCCGCGGCACGCTTCCCCTCCTGTCGCGATGAGCGTTCGCACCCACGGGGACGTGCCGCGAAGATTCGCCTGTGGTCACGATTCTGCCACACTGCCCGTGCCCCCCCTTCCACCTGCGGCCGGAGGAGGTGCCCGGCCATGTCTCTGGAACGTGCGCAGAGGCCGCTGCACGTGGGCACAGGGACTCGGAGGTAGGACAGGGCTGGGACTCGGAGGTGGGAACGGTCGGCCCCGTCTGGTGGGCGCCATCGAACCACACGAGCCCTTCGTGCCCTCGGCTGACCTCGGAGTCGGCGGAGGAAGGGGCAGTGCAGCCTGAGTGTGAGGACTGGACCGGGCCTTGCTGGCTTTGGGGATGGAGCAAGGCCGCCGTGGGCCGAGGGCTGTGGGAAGCTTCTAGAAGCTGAGAGCCATCTTCACCTGCCTGCCAGGGGGACGTGGGGGCATCTGTCCAGACATGCCTGGAATTGATTCCTGCCCACACCTGCACAAGCCCGGGGGACACTGGTCTCCCAGACCTTCCGGACGGGACCCCAGTGGGCGACACTGGTCGGACCCCCACCTGTGAGCCTGGGGCACCTCTGCTCTGAGGCTCGGACACACCCCTGTGGGATATTCTGCTCTGTCCAGTGTCCCTCCTCCCCCTCCCTCACTTCCTTCCCCGAGCGAGGCCCCTGGGGCCCCAGACCCCCACTCTGCGCCCCTCCACCCCGCCCCCCTGCCTGCACGCCACGCCCCACGCCGGCACCGCCTCCAGCCCATCGCAGCAGAGCCTGGCCGGCCGCTGAGCCGGGATCCTGGCTGGGAGGACACGGCCTCCCGGCCCGCGCGCCACTGCCACGCTGTCCCCGGACCCCGGCCTCCTCCTCTCCCGCGCACCCGTCGCGCTCCTGCACCGGCCTGGCGTTCATGCGCCTTGCCCGGCCCCGCGCCCACCAGCCCCGCCGCGGCCCAAGCCTCTCGCCCTTCTGATCCGCGGGCGGCCCTGCGCTCCGGGGCGGGGAGCGGCCTCTCTGAGCACCCGGCGGCGAGAGGCTCTCGCGGGTGTGCAGTTATCATTCGTGGACCGAATAAGGGTCCGTGGGGCTGGATTCCGCCATGGGGTCTGCGCGTCTCTCAGGGCCTCGTCCTCTTTCCTCTCGCCTGAGCGCTGTCAAATGTACCCAACTTCAGTTATGATGGTGTGTCTTGCTTAAGAATTGTTTCTTAAAGCCATAAAGCCATTTCTTCAAAATGCTTCAAAGTTCTGCGTTTCCGTGGAGGCCTTGCCCACGCCCCTCATGGCTCCCAAGGCAGTCTTGATATTTGGTGGAACTAGTCCCTCTGTTTCCTGCTCCGCCTTCAAACTTGACTCTTCCTGCTCCTTCCGTCCCCTCAGACGCAGTAATCTACCTGATCGGTCCCGAGGAGGAACGGTGTTAGGATTGTAAATGAAACTGCGTTTCGTTTATAGGTTTTTTATAGGGGAAAATGGACATTTAAAATTGAGTCTTCCTATTCATGGTCTTTCTCCAATAGTTAAACTTGCATCTATATCCCCCAATAAAATTTTAATATTTTCTCATTTGAGATTCCACACATCTTTATTTACCGCTAGGCAATGAGCAGTATGGTTTTTTTCTATTGCATTTTCCAATTAGTGTTGGTGATTGGGTAGCTGTGCTATGGGTTTTTATATCCCCTTATATCAAACCTTATTAGTTCTAATTGTAAAGTTTCTTGGGCAATGTGTCTATGGAGAGAGTTATGTGGTCTCCACAAATGAGTCTGTGTCTCTCTCCAGCCCTTACCGGTCTCTTTGCTCCTTGTCTTGGGACACCGGCCAGACCATCAGGCTGTGAGGGCAGTCACATCCCTGGCCCCTGACTTCGGCGGGAAGCCAGGAATCTGAAGTACCTTTGCAGTGGTTGTCCTTTGTGAATTAAGGTAGTCCTTGCGTCTCTGAGTCCCCAGCATGGAGGGGGTGGAGGGAAATTCAGGCTACATCCTCTGAAATGACCACCAGCTTCTCTCCTGAGACTCGGCCAGGAGGTGAGTCACACGCGGGGACCCCCCAGCAGTACATTGTACACTTGCGTTCCTGGAATGAAGCGTGCGCGGTCATAGCGACTCCCTCGGTCCTCAGTCCTGGTGTGTGACCGGTCAGGACGGCCATGTGCCCGCCCGCGGCTGCCCACTGCCCGGCCCCCAGACCCCTGGTCTGCCTTGCCCTCTGCCCAGACGGCTCACCAGAGAAACTCTAGGAGGAGAGCGGACCCATTATCCAAGTATTTATTGCCCAAGACACTCCTGTATCACGATCAAACTACTTATTTCTGTTCAGAGCAAAGGGTGGGTGGAGATTCATCTGTTCTCCCAAGAAAGCAGGCTGTTACCGATGGGCTCAGGATCCAGGGGTCCCACGGTCGTCCTGGGTCCTCAGCTGCACTCCTCCCCTCAGGCCCGGCCTCAGGGCTCACCTGCCCTGAGCTGCTGTCACTGCCCTTTCTCGAGGATGAAGCGTCTCCTGCCCAGCCCTTCCCCGCCGCCCCTGAAAGGGCTCGGGTTTCCCAGACGACGGGCCCAGCAGCAGAGCCCAGCAACGGGCGGGGCTGTGGCCCCTCTTCTGGGGCTTCCCACATTCTATCTTTTTTCTCGCTCAATGCCCTCCCACCCCCAAGGGAGAGGTGCAGTCCACGCTGAGGACATGAGCTGAATTCACGCGTAACTTTGGGGTGCCTGGCTCTGCCAGTGGGGAGCCGGTCGGAAGCGCTCGGGGCTCCGCAGCTCATTAAAGAGATCTGGAGCCGGAGGACGGCAGCGAGACCATGGAAGGGTGTCTGATCGCTCAAGTGACCCCAGGTTAAGGGTGAGTCCGTAAAGGAAGAGAGGAAGGAGACAGTAAATGAATCCGTTATTTCAAAACCAAAACAAAACCCAACCCTACAGTATCGGGATGAACGGCGATTCCCCGAGCCTCCGTCCGTCTCTCCTTGACACTGAGGACCTTGTGCGAAGGTGTTCGGACCGTGTCCCAGGAGGTGGCTCCCCGCGTCCCTGCATTTCTCATTATTCTGCTCCAGTGGTCCCTGACAGGTCACTGCTGTGGGGACAGAAAGCTATCCCTCCGTGGCACTTTGTTTCAGAATTTGTGACTCACAAAACATTAAGTGACTGACGTTCAGAACGCGTCGTCCTTGGTGGAACCGGAGACGCACCTCCCTCCGCCAGTCCGACACGGGTGGCTCCGGCCTCGGCCTGTGGCGGCAACCTCGTCTTCTGATCTCAGTCAAGAGCACAGACTTTGGGTGTCTGGGAGAGGTGTGACGTGACTTCCCAGGTTAGACGGTGGGCGGGGGTTCTGGAAGCCTGGCACTGTCCCCTCCACTCTGCCTGCCCCCCTCCCCTGCGGTGGGTGCTGGCTCCGGGCCCCCGGGGGCAAGAGGGAGACACTGAACGACTTAGGGGGTCCTCAAGAGGCCCGATGCCCGTCGTTCTGTTACTGGAGTTAAAAAGAATAATTTCAGTGAATAGACTGAAGGATGTTACGATCACTGTTTAGATGCAAATCAATAGCCTGGAAGATGAAGTATAAAAAATATGAGCAAAGAGCAAAAATATGAGGTAGAAATCATGGCGAAACAGATAAAGAGCTTGGAAGATAAATTTAAGAGCTCAAATATGGGAAAAATTAGAGATGTTTTATGGAACAACTCTCGACTAAAATTTGCCTGATGTTTTTCTAATGACTGACCATGGGTTCTGGGCAAAGAGCCCCTTTCACTGCACGGTAAGAAGGCTACAGGCGAACATGACTGGCCGCTGCTGCTTTGACCGCAAGGACCCGGTTGAGGCCGTGCTCGGCGGGCCTCTCCCCTCCTTCACCTTAACCTGTACTCTTCTTCCCATTTTTCAAACGTCACTCCTTGGAGGGAAGCCACCATGAGCAGCCCACACTCAAGGGAAAGGAAGAGGGAGTATGTACAGAATTCCTTGGAAATCTTCTCCATGGGACATTTGGTTCTTCTCCCCAATGTATGTATTTATTCAGTCACTTAGATCGGTATGGACTCACAGGTATTTATTTTATGCTTTGGGCTATAACCTTGTACTACTTTATTTTAATGCTCAAGTTATTCCGGCTTTGGCCATCAGAAGCTCTTTAAGTTTGGGTCCTGTGTCCCTTTGACAAAATTCCATCTCTGTGGGGTTCTTCCCTACTTCTCTACTTTCTGCACTACAACATGCCCAGGAGCGTCTTGTGTCATCACTGACACAGCCCTGCAATCAGCTGTTCCTTCAAGATCTCTGGTTCCTTTTACTGGAGAATTATACTAGAAATTGTACTAGAAACCAAGATCCAGGTATTAAGTGTGCTTGTGGTGACTGGGACATCCCTGGAAACTCTGAAGTTGAAAAGTTCATTAAGTAAAATGAAAAATTCACTAGAGGGGGTTAACAATATATTTCAGCTGGCAGAAGAATCTACAAACTTCACACTAGATCAATAGAGATTACCCGATTTGAAGAATAGAAAGGAAAAAATGAAGCAAAATGAACAGGGACTCAATGAAATGTGAAATACCATTAAGCACACCAATGTACATGCAACGAGAGTACAAGATGGGAATAGAAAAAATGCTTGAAAAGTAATGGCTGGAAATGTCCCAAATCTGATGAAAAATATTAAATTCATATCCAAGAAACTCAATATTCCAAGTAGGATAAACACAAAGACACGCACCGAAACACGTGCTAATTAAAACATCGAAGACAAAGACAAAATCTTGAAAACAGCAGGAGAAAACAACTCATCACATACAAAAGAACCCCAATAAAATTAACAGCTGACTCAGAAACATTGGAGACCAGATGGCAAAGAGATGAAATGTTCGAAGTGTTGAAAGGAAAAATCTGCCAACTAAAAGTCTCGTTTCCAGCAATAGTATCTTTAAAATATGAGGGCGAAATAAAAGTATTCCCAAATAAAAAGACAATTAGTTGCTAGCAACTCTGCCTTACGAGAAATACAAAAAGAAGTTCTTCAGACTGAAAGAAAGTAGCACAAGATGGTAACATGGTAATTCGAATCCACACAAATAAACAAAAGTGTCTATAGAGGTAATTAAGTAGGTAATTACAAAAGACTATAATTGCATATTTCTTCTTCTTTCTCTTGACTTAGAAAGCAATTTCATAAAACAATATGTTGCATTTGAAAGCCTGTATCCTACACATGTAATAGATTTGATAATAACAGCACAAAAGTGGGGGGGAAGCTCTATTGAAAGAAGGAAAGGACATGAGATATGAATTCAAGTCCACAGGAAGAAATGAAGATGATAGAAGAGGCTCCATAAGGTTAAAACAAGAAGGCCCATAAGTATATACTTGCCTTGCGCTCTTCCCTCAGCTTCCTTAAAAGACACGATCATATAAAGGGATTTCACAATGTGCTGCCGGGTTTGTAACATATGTAGAAACAAGATGTGTAACAATAGACTAAAAAGAGGGAGTGAATGGAGCAATCTAAGAACAAAGTTTCTATATTCTGTTGGAACTAAGTCAATATAAATCTGAGCTAGATTCTGATAATCTGAGGTATATACTGTAAGTCCTAGGGAAACCACTAAATACATAATTTTATTGTTACATAAATTGTTAAATAATTCATGAGTCTTCATGTTGCATTAAAAAACATCTACTTTAAACAAAATAAAGCAGTAACAGAAGAACAAAGGAGTGAAAATGACATGAGACAGAAAACAAAAAGCAGGATGGCAGGTGTAAATCTAATTATATCAACAATAACTCTAAAAGTGAATGGATCAAACGATCCAATCAAAAGGCAAAGATTGACAGATTGTCTGAAAAATAAACTGAGATCCAACTATGTGGTGTCTACAACAGACCCATTTTAGACTCAAAGATACAAATAGTTTGCAAGAAAGGATGCAAATGGATACAAGTGTCAGTGGCTGCACTAGGGTCAGAAAAAAACCAACTTAGAAACACAAAAAACATTACTACACATAAAGAGATCATTTCCCAGCAATAAAAGGGCGAATTCATCTGAGAACTATAAGCACGTCTGCATTTAGAAGTACACGCAGGAGGAAGAGTTGAGACGGCAGAGGAGCAGGGACCCTAATTTTGTCTGGTCCCTGGAATTCAGCTAGATGGTTATCAAATCATTCTGAACACCAGAGAAATAAGTCAGAGATCTGAGAAAGGAGTTCCTGCAATTCTACAAATAGAAAAATGACCACTTTTTGGAATATAGGAGGCACAGAGATATGAATCTCTGGCGATACATCTGAAATTGGGGGGGGGGGGCGGACAGGAGCTTGCTTAAGGAGGCTTCCGCAAAGTATAAGCAGCAGAGCGCAGAATCAGAACTTTTTAGAGTCTACAGGAGGGGACGTCCCCACTGCTCAGGTGGTGAAGTGGGGTGGAATCCCAGGTGGGACAATGTGGCCTCAGGACCCCCAGGGTCACAAGAAGGACAGAGGCGCATGAGTGCAGGAGAGTTCCCAGGCATTGCAATGGGGAAGCCGGTTGCAAACAGTGAGCCCAGGGGCTGGCTTTCTGCTCAATGTTGCCTTAAACTGCAAACCATAGCATGGTAGGGTCACTGTTCTCAGGGCAGGGGCCCAGCAAGAGGCAGAACCATGGCGAGACCCCCCGACCCTCCCGCAGGTGGAGTGGTGTGGCATGGGTGCAAGCGGCAGGACTCCATAAAGTGCGCAGACTCCAAACGGCTGGGGGGGGGGGGGGGGTCATGCGCCCGAGATAAAAATGCTTGGTCACAGACTGGGTGAGCACGGAGTGTGGACGGAGACCAGGGAGACAGGAGTGATTGACTGCTTTCCTCTGGGGGCACACTGAAGAGTGGGGGGCCACAGACTTTCAGCTCCAGGCTAGAGATGGAGCACGGCAATTGTCATCCCCCAAATTGGTGCTAAAAGATTTCAGGCAGCAAAACAACCACAGAGAGCAATCCAGAGTGCTTACACTAAGCCCAGCCCCCGCAAGGGGGGTGCAATTCCACCTGGGCAGAGACACCTGAGAATGAGTGGACTCGCCTCCTCCCAGAAGATCAGCAGGACATCTGGCTAATACCAAGTTACCAACCCTAGAGAACTGCAAAACTTCAGCTCCTGGGAAAAACTGTATATAGCATTTGCGGGTTACTCTTATTATTCTTTAGTCTTTCGGTTTCAGGTTTTTACAGCTATTTTCTAATTTTTTCAGTTATTTTCTATTTTTTATTTTATATATACATTACATATATGTATTATTTTTGGTTTCCTTTCATTGTATTTTATTGTATTTTTGTGTATATATACGTTCTTCTTTCTTTCCTGTTTTGAGACCTAGTCTCTTTTATCAAACAAAACAAAATACACCCAGGATCTAGTTTATTGTTTTGTTCTGGTTTACTTCTTCTTTGATTTCATCTTGTTTTGTTTCTGTTTTTTGTTTGTTTTTTTGTTTTTGTTTTTTGTTTTTCTGGTTAGTTTTGTTTGTATTTTTCTGGTATTGTTATTTTTGTCTTTCTCTCTTTCTTCTATTCTTCTCTGGACATAATGATAAGATGGAGACATTCACCCCAAAATAAAGAACAAGATGAAGTACTTATTGTCAGGGATTTAATTAATATAGTTATAAGTAAGATGTCAGAATTGGAATTCAAAACAATGATTATAAAGATACTAGCTGGTCTTGACAAAAACATAGAAGACACTAGACAATCCCTTACTGTAGAAATAAAAGAACTAAAATCTAACCCAGCTGAAATTAAAAATGCTTTAACTGAGACGAGGTAAAAAATGAGGCTCTCACAGCTAGAATAAATGAGGCAGAAGAGAAGTCAGTGATATAGAAAACAAAATGATGGAAAACAGGGAAGCTGAGAGAAAGAGAAAAAAAAAAAAACTACTGGATCACAGAGGGAGAATTCAAGAAATCAGCGATACCATAAAGTGAGACAATATTTGAATAATGCAGGTCCCAGAAGTTGAAGAGAGAGACAGGGACAGAAGTTTGATTTGAATGAACTGCAGCTGAGAACTTCCCTAAGCTGAGGACGGAAATAGGCATTCAATTCCAGGAAGCACAAGAGAACCCCCCTCAAAATCAAGAAAAATAGATTAGACCTTGACAAAGAATAGTAACGCTTGCAAATTTCAGAGATAAACAGCTCAGGACAAGAGCTACTTAACCTAAAAGGGTAGACAGAGAAGGCTGGCTGCAGAGCTGTCCACAGAGACCTGGCAGGCCAGAAAGGACTGGGATGAGAGATTTAGGGTGCTCAATAGAAAAAACATGCAGCCAAGAATACTTTATCCTGCAAGGCTGTCATTCAGAATAGAAGGAGAGATAAAGAGTTCCTAGGACAAACAAAAACTAAAGGAATTCTTGAACGATAAACCAGCCCTACAAGAAATATTAAAGGGGATCCTTTGAATGAAGACAGAGCCCAAAAGTAACAAAGATTAGAAAAGAACAATCTATAGAAACAATGACTTTACAGGCAATACAATGGCACTAAATTCATAACTTTCAATAATTACTCTGAATGTAAATGGACTAAGTGCTCCAATCAAAGGCACAGGGTATCAGAATAGATTAAAAAAAACAAGATCCATCAATATGCTGTCTACAAGAAACTCATTTTAGACCCAAAGACACCTCCAGACTGAAAGTGAGGGGATAGAGAACCATTCATCATGCTAACGGACATCAGAAGAAAGCTGGAATAGCCATTCTTATATCAGAGAAACTAGATTTTATTTTTTTTTAAGATTTTATTTATTTGACAGAGAGATCACAAGCAGGCAGAGAGAGAGGAGGAAGCAGGCTCCCTGCCGAGCAGAGAGCCCGATGCGGGGCTCGATCCCAGGACCCTGAGATCATGACCTGAGCCGAAGGCAGAGCCACCCAGGCGCCCCGACAAACTAGATTTTAAACCAGACTAATAAAAGATGAAGTAGGACACTATATCATAATAAAGAGTCTATCCAACAAGAATATCTAACAATTGTAAATATTGATGCCCCTAAATAGGGAGCAGCCAACTATACAAACCAATTAATAAAATTGAAGAAATAGATTGGTAATGACACAATATTGTCATTGTGTCAATGAGGGGATATTAACACCCCACTCACAGCAATGGATAGATCATCTAAGCAGAAGATCAACAAGGAAACAAGGGTTTTAAATGACACATTGGACCAGATGGACATCACAGATATATTCAGAGCATTCTATCCTAAATCAACAGAATATACATTCTTCTCGAAGGCACATGGAACATTCTCCAGAATAGATCAAATTCTGGGTCACAAATCAGGTCTCAACTGGTACAGAAAGATTGAGATTATACCATACATAACTTCAGACCACAATGCTTTAAAACTTGAACTCAATTATAATTTGGGAGGAACACAAATACATGGGGGTTAAAGAGCACCTACTAAAGAATGAATGAGTCATCCAGTAAATTAAAGAAAATTTTTTTGAAAATACATGGACACAAATGAAAATGAAAACACAACAATTGAATGAAGGCAGTCCTAAGAGGGAAGTATGCGGCAATATAGGCCTCTCTCAAGAAACAAAAAAGTCTCAAATACACAAGCTAACCTTGCACCTAAATGAACAGCAAATAAAGTCAAAATCCAGGAGGAGAAGAGAAATAATAAAGATTAGAGCAGAAATCAATGAAACAGAAATTAAAAAAACACAGTAGAATAGAACAATGAAACCAGGAGCTGTTTCTTTGACAGAATTAACACGATTGATAAACCGCTAGCCGGACTTCTCAAAAAGAAGAGAAAGGACCCAAATAAATAAAATCATGAATGAAGAGGAGAAATCACAACCAACACCGAAGAAATACGATTATAAGGTAATATTATTAGCAATTAAGTGCCAACAAATTAGGCAATCTGGAAGAAATGGATGTATTCCTAAAGATGTATAAACTACCAAAACTGAAACAGGAAGAGAGAGAAAACCTGAATAGACCCATAACCAGCAAAGAAATTGAAGCAGTCATCAAAAAGCTTCCAACGAACAAGAGTCCAGGGCCAGATAGCCTCCCAGCAAAATTCTACTGAACATTTAAAGAAGAATTAATATCTATTATTCTGAAGCCAGTTCAAAAAATAGAAATAGAAGGAAAACTTCCAAACTCATTCTACGAGGCCAGCATTACCTTGAGCTCAAAACCAGACAAAGACCCCACCAAAAAGGAGAATTACAGACCACTATCCCTGATGAATATGGATGCAAAAATGCTCACCAAGATCCTAACCAATAGGATCCAACAGCACATTAAAAGGATTATTCACTACGACCAAGTGGGATTTATTCCTGGGCTGTAAGTTTTGTTCAATATCTGCAAATCGATGTAATACACTACATTAATAGAAGAGAAGACAAGAACCGTATGATCCTCTGAACAGATGTAGAAAAAGCATTTGACAAAATACAACATTCTTTCTTGATAAAAACTCTCTGCAGTGTAGGGATAGAAGGAACACACCTCAGTATCATAAAAGCCAGATACAAAAAGCCCAAAGCAAACATCATCCTCAATGGGGAAAAACTGGGAGCTTTTCCCCTAAGGTCAGAAACACAACAGGTGTGTCCACTCTAACCACTGTTATTCAAGTTGGTACTGGAAATCCTAGCCTCAGGAATCAAACAACAAAAGGAAATAAAAGGCATCCAAATTGGCAAAGACGTCAAAATTTCACTCATCACAGATGACATAATATTCTATGTAGGAAACCCAAAATATTCCACCTTAAAATTGCTAGAACTGATATAGAAATTCAGCAAAGTCAGTTATAAGGATATAAAATTAATGCACAGAAGTCAGTTGCATTTCTATACAATAACAAAAGGCAGAAGAAAGAGAAATCAAGGAATCAATCCCATTTGCAATTGCACAAAACCATAAGATACCTAGGAATAAACCTAACCGAAGAGGGAAAGGATCTGTACTCTGAAAACTATAGAACACTCATGAAAGAAATTGAGGAAGACACAAAAAATGGAAAAACATTCTACGCTTGTGGATTAGAAGAACAAATATTGTTAAAATATCTATGCTACCCAAAGCAATCTACATATTCAATGCAATCCCTATCAAAATACCATCAACATTTTTCACAGAGCTGGAACAAACAATCCTAAAATTTGTTTGGAACTAGAAAAGACCTGGAATAGCCAAAGAAATGTTGAAAAAGAAAACAAAAGCTGGCGGCATCACAATTCTGGACTTCAAGCTCTATTACAAAGCTGTAATCATCCAGACAGCGTGGTCCTGGCACAAAAACACATAGATCAGTGGAACGGAATAGAGAGCCCAGAAATGGACCGTCAGCTCTACGGTCAACCGATCTTCAACAAAGCAGGAAAGAATATCCAATGGAAAAAAGACAGTCTCTTCAACAAATACTATTGGGAAGCTTGGACAGCCACATGCAGCAGAATGAAACTGGACCACTTTCTTACATCATACGCAAACTCAAAATAGATGAAAGACCTCAATGTGAGACAGAAATCCATCAAAATCCTGCAGGAGAACACAGGCAACAACCTCTTTGACCTTGGCCATAACAACTTCTTGCTCGAAACATCTTCAAGGCCAGAGAAACAAAAGCAAAAATGAACTATTAGGACTTCATCAAGAAAAAAAATGCTTCTGCACAGCAAAGGAAACTAATAGGCAACCTACAGAATGGGGAAAGACATTTGCAAATGTGTTATCAGGGCTAGTATCCAAAATCTATAAAGGACTTATCAAATTCAACACCTAAAAAACAAATACTCCAGTCAAGAAATGGGCAGAAGACATGAACAGACATTGCAAAGAAGACATCCAAACGGCCAACCAAGTGGCCAATCCCCACGAAAAAGTCCTCAACATCACTCACATAAAGGAAATACAAACCAAAAGCACAGGGAGATACCCCCTCACACCAGCTAGAATGGCTAAAATTAACAACTGAGGCGGGTCCTCCGTGGCAGAGCAACCTATGGCTCATACCAGCCGTCCCTGTCCCCCAGCTCGGTGTCCTCACCCTCAGACAGGCCGTGGCCGGTCCTGCCAGGACACCCAGGGGGCCTCCTGCTGCCGTTTAGACCAGCCACCTTCCAGACCCTGCCTGTGCGGCCGGCCCCCTCCCAGGGGAGGTCCCATCTGCCAGCTCCTGGCGTGGGGCCCTCGTCGGCCTCCCAGCCACCAGGCCCCCTTCCGAGGGACAAGGCAAGAGGGTGGGAGTGAATCGGAGAAAGCCACGTCCTGCTGCTGCCCGAGGAGGAAGGCACGGTGGTGCGGGGGCCCCCAGGAGTTTGCTTCATCCGAGGGGAACGAGGGGTCCTTCCTCCCTGCGCCAGAGGTCCCCACACACAACTGTGTGACTTCGGGCACGTTACTCAGCCTCTCCGTGCCCCGTTGTCTTGCGGGGAGTGGTAATGCCTGCCCACCAGGGTCGTGGAGACTGGCGTGCACGCTGTGGGGCACGAGGGGCAGCCCACTAACGGGCCGAGGACCACGGGGCAGGGACTCCTGGAGCCCGGAGGCTGTCTCACTAAGTGCGACCCTGGGTGGGCCTCCTCGCCCCGAGAAGGCCCCAGCTGGCCGGTGGCCGTGGGTCCTTGGGGAGGGCACAGGGACGGGCCTCCCCAGAAGCCGTTCAGGTCACAAGAGGCTGCTCTTGGGACCGCTCAGCCCCATGCAGTGCCCCCAGGCCTTCACCCCCCAGCCGGCTCCCGCGCACCTCTCCAGAATCCGGGAAACAGGCTGTCGGCCCCACTGGACCCAGGCCCCCAGGCCCAGACCCGGGGCCGGGGTTCCCTCCGCAGCCCCGGGGGCCTGGCCCTCCTCCTGGCCTTCAGGGTCCCGCTGCCTGTTGCAGGAAGGGCTCTGGAGCGCAGGTGGGTGTGAGGCCGCACATTTCCCACATGAGGGAGGCTGGCGGGTGCGGGTAAGGGAGGCCGGGGGCGTCGGGCACACAGGGTCCCCACGGCACATCCAGAAACCAGTTCAGCATTAGTTAGCCCTCGACGTGCCCCCTCTGGCTGCCCTGCCCTGAACTATTTTTCGGGTTGACTCATGTCATCCACTCCCCGGAGAGCAGGGGGTCGGAGTGGGCTCTCCCACAGGGAGCTACGGGCAGTGGAGGACACACACTCTGGCCAGCAGCCACCCCACATGGGACCCGGCCCTGCCTCTCCTGGAGAGCAGTGGGGAGAGGGGAGGGGATGGGAGGGGAGGGGAGGGGAGGGGGAGGGGAGGGGAAGAGGGGAAGAGGGGAGGGGAGGGGAGGAGAGGAGGGATCCCTGGAGGCCGGCCCGACACCCTGGGAGCAGGGGCAGAAGAGCCCCCCCACGCGGCCCCTCACGCCGTCTCCCAAACCCAGGAACCACAACCCACAGGGGAAAGACCAACAGCCAGTGGGTGAGGGGCTCCCACAGTCACTTCTCCAGGGAAGCCCGTCAAAGGGCCAGCAGGGCTGTGGGAAGAGGGGCACCCGCGGAGCTGCCGGGAAATGCGAGCGGAGAGCAGGCTGAGGCAGCGCTGGGTGCCCACCGGGAGTCATTGGCACAAACAAGCAAAACCAGGAAACCACCGGGGTTGGTGGGGGTGTGGAGAGACTGGGTCCCTCGCGTTGATGGGGGCTGTGCGGGGGGTGCCGGGCCGCTGCGGGAGCCTGCGTCGGCGGGGCGGGGGGACACGGACAGGGGACAGGGGACGGGGCGCCGGTAGCCCTGGGCAGAGACCCAGGCCGCACAGACACTGGTTCGGGAAGGCCACGGTGGCTGACCCAGAGCAGCCCCAGGGTGGAAACAACCGTCTGCGGGAATGGGCGAATGGAAAGGGACGTGTCCCCAGCCTGGAGGGTTTTTCCCAACCAAGGGCTGTGGGCAGACTCAGGATGAAAACAGGCCGTGGAGGAAACCCGGCACAAAGGGCCACACAGCAAGGGGCCCTTTACCAGGAAGCAGGTGGCGCGGGCAAATCTGTAGACACGGGCGGGGTGCGCGGCGGCCAAGGTCAAGGGCGTGGGGGGTGATGGCTAACAGACACAGGGGTTCTTTCCGGGGTGACAAAGCTGTTCTCAAGTCAGACTGGGGCTACAGGTCGGTTGCCCAACTCTGTGAACACAGCAAAACTATTTAGCTGTGCAGTTAAAAAAACTTCTGGGAGCACGAAAGAGAGAACCCCATTTCACAAACGAGGAAGCCAGGCTCCGGGTCGCTCCGTGAAAGCTGTCTTACCCTCTGCCTGACTCGTGGGCAGAGCCCAGAGGCCACGGCCACACCCCCGGGGCCGCGCCTGGGTCACAGCCCTGGGCAGGCAGGTGGCCCAGGAGGACCCGGGCAGGGACAGGCATGGGGACCCTGGACCAACCCAGGGCCATCACAGACCTGCCTCCGCGTCTTCTCTCTGGCGAAGTGTCGCGGAGGGGCGCCCAGGGGGCTCAGCAGTCCGGAGTCTGCCTCCGGCCCAGGTCATGGTCCTGGGGTCCTGCGATCGAGTCCCACATCGGGCTCCCTGCTTCTCCCTCTGTCCCTCCTCCTGCTTGTGCTCTCTCTTGCCTCTCAAATAAAATCTTTTTTAAAAAGTATCACAGAGACTGTACCTTTCCAGGCACAGGGCGGGGGTGGGGTGGGGGCCGCCAGATGGAAAAAAGAAAGCCCTAAAATCTGGAGCCAGGATCACCCAGGGCACTTTGTGCCAAGGCCCTTGATTTTTTTCAACTTTATTCACTGACTCTTGGGCAGATGGGCGGGAAGCCTGCGGGCCCCCGCGCCGGGGTCTGGCCTCACCTTGC
>CM052797.1:125190845-125218745 GCA_028533885.1 Nasua narica
CCAGCCCCGGCCCCACCTCCTTGGGCTCCTTCCTGGCGGGGGCGGCCACGCGCTCCTTGGGCTTGGCCTCCGGGAAGCAGAAGAGCCGCTCGATGCTGGAGAAGTCGGGCTCCACGACCTCGGCGCCCAGGCTGCTCAGCAAGGCCCACATGGAGCTGTGCTCTGCAGGGGCGGGGTCCCCGGTCAGGCTCACGTCGGGCCCCAGGGCCAGGGACGCCCTCCAGTCGCCTTGGGCCGCGCGCACGCCTACGGACGCACGCATGCCCGTGTCCCGGCTGGCGGGAGACCCGGCCCTCTCTCAGGCCTTGGCCTTGAGCTTCTCCGCTGGGCATCAGCACCCTGGGGCCCGGGCAGGGCAGGGGCCGAGGCAGCAGAGGGACATCTGGGCTTACCGGGCGCGTGCGGGAGGAAGAGTCTTCATAGGTGACCTCTGGCCTGTTCCTGCCCCCGCCCCGGCCCCGCCCCCGGCCCGACCACCCAGAAGCTGAGCCCAGAGCAGAGGCTGACCCTGCGGGCAGGGGAGCACAGGCACAGAGGGTGCGGCCTCGGCCCAGACTGGGGTGCACACAGCACAGGAGCGTGCGGGCGCCAAGCGCCCAGCACGGCCCAGCCCCCGGCCTCGGAAAGGAAGCTGCTCTGGGAGACTGGGGGGTCCTCACCTTGGGCCACATTGGACGGCAGCTTCTGCCAGTTGAGCTTCTTCATGCGCAGAGTGGGAGGGTTGACTCGCCGGTGGCTTGGGACCAGGGCAGAGCCCAAGCCGGAGCTCACGTGGGCCACAATGATCTCCTCCCCACCAACCGCAGAGGCGTCAGAGGCACCGGGCAGCGGTGGGGGTGGAGGGAGGCCCCCCTCCAGGCCAGGCAGTGGGGGTGGTGGAGGGCACCCCACGCCCGGGAGTGGGGGAGGTGGGGGAGGGAGGGCCCCGCTGGAGCCAGGCAGCGGGGGAGGGGGCGGAGGTGGGGGGGCCGCGGCCCCCAGGCCCGGTAGTGGGGGCGGTGGGGGCGGTGGGGGCGGGGGAGGAGGTCCTGCGGGGCATCCGGGAAGCGGGGGAGCAGGTGGGACCGGGCCAGGTGCCTGCAGCTGTGGGGCCACCGTGCCGCGCTCCCCGTGCAGGCCGCTGAGGTCCGCCTCGGGCTGCTGGTCCTCCACACCCGCCTTTGGGGCGCCGCTGTTTTGGGGCGTGCTGCCGTTCCGGCTCCGGCCTAGGTCGGCCTGGACACTCTTGTGGGCCTTGTTCAGGGCACTCGGGCGTGGCCGCCCCTTGCCGGACAGGAGCCGCTCCACCAGCTGCTCCAGGGTGCACTCCTGGACTGGGGGGGCATCCGGGGTCAGGGCACAGTGGCCCAGCAGGAAGGGGCAGGCGAGGGGCCAAGGACCCGTACCCTCCCACGCGGTCTAACACCCCACTGTCTGCGGGCCGGGCTGGGGTCAGGGAGGGGCGTGGCCGGGGTCAGGGAGGGGGCCGTGGCTGGGAAGCCCCCACACCGCCTCGCCTGCTCACCATCACCGGCCAGGAGCACGGCCCGGTTCACCAGGCTCTCCAGCGCCTCCCAGAGCAGCTGGCTGGAGGGAAGGGCGGGCTCCAGGTGCAGGAGGCCCTGCAGCACGGACAGCAGCCTGGCTGACGCAGGGGAGCAGCTTACCTGGTGGGGAGGAAAAGCGCGGGTGGGCAGCCGTGCCCATCCCGGGGCAGACTGACAACGGCGGGCTTCAGACGGTCAGGAATGCCCCCCCGGTGACTGCTCTGTGCCTCGCAGGGGCCCTGCGATGGGCCGGAGCCGGGCAACCCGGACGGCCACGCCGGTGACACTTGGGGTTGGGGGTCGGACACCTCTCCACGCTGGGGGCTGCCCCACGCAGGGCGGGAGGTGTCCCTGGTCTCCACCTGCCTGAAGCCAGCGGGACCCCCTGCCCGACTGAGACCACCCGAAACGTGTCCAGATGTTTCTGGGTGCCCCCTGGCGACTCTCGTCCCCTGGCTGAGAGCCGTGGGCTCAGTGGACAGGCGGGCCCGGCTTGAGGGCCTGAGCTGGACCAGAATGCTGCCTCCCGCTGGTCTGGAAGCTGCTGGGGCCACTTGAGGCAGCCGGCCTGCTGGGGCCCAGCACAGCCCAGCTACCTCTGGTCTTTGGGTTGCTGTCCTCCTGGGTCCCGCGGCCTGGGCTCCGGGCCAGTGCCGTTGAAGGCGTGCCCCCAGGCTGCCTGCCCCAGCTGGGGGCTCCTCCTGCTCCAGCCCCCTGGCCCCTCGCTGCTCCCTGCTGGGGCTGCAGATCTGGCCCCACGGCTCTGGTCGGGGTGGGGTCTCCCGGGGCACAGAAGGCAGCCGCGTCAGAGTCCTGGACACAGTCCCCCTGCTAGCTGGGCCCACCCCCGGCTTACCTTGTGGAACAGAGAAGCGAAGACCTCTTGGTGGCTGCTCATGTTGATGCCCCCGCAGACGCGCAGGAGCTCCTCTTCATCCTCTGCCTTGGCCTCCTCGAAGGCCTCCAGCTGGATCAGCAGGTCGGCGTCCTCCAGGTCCCTGGAGTGAGAGGGGCCGGGCGGGCTGAGGCTGCTGCCCCCCCACCCCCCACCCTGGACAGACGCACAGACAGCCCTGAGTGGGGCCGTGCTGGGCACGTGGCCCCTGTGGCCGGGACAGTGGTCCTGCCAGGGGCCTGGAGGGCGTCTCAGCTACGTGGGTTCCCACGTAGAACCCAAATAGGTTTGAGTTTCAGGAAACCGGCAAGTGCTAGTTAGCGGATGTCCTGTGAGCCATCCGGGGTATGCCAACAGGGTGTCCTGCGTTGTATCTGGCAGCCCCCAAGACCCTGGGTGGTGCAGGGTGGCCCGTCAGGCAGTATGACAGACTGTGCCGTCTCTGGGACCTGCGTCCCGCGGGGTGGGCCCACGGGGGCTACTCCCGGAAGGCCCCTCTGCCCATCTAGAGGTGCTGCTTGGGACCCAAGGGAAGGGTGAGCCCCACCTTGGAGAACAGTGATGGGGACTCACCGTAGCCGTGTCAGAATGTCCAGCAGCTGCAACCCTGGGAGGGGACAGTGGGGTCAACAGGCTTCAGGGGCTGCTCTGGTCACCCTCCATCCTGGGTGGCTTGTGTCTTCCGATGCCTTCCCCTCTGCTCTCTGCCTGGGCTCATTCCCACTGCCCAGAACGCCCAGCCCGTGGGGCGGGAGGGGGACTCTGCCATTCCTGCCGGTGCCAGGAACACTCTGGGGGGCACCCGCCATCGTCCCTGCTATGTGGCCATGGCCACCACTGGCAGGACTGGAGCCGGGGGGCCTGCCTCACACAGAGCCACGCAGGGCTCAACGTCCGGGGCCCCAGGGTCCTGAGTCCACCAGAGGGGACTTCCACCGGGGTCCCGCAGGGGGCGCCAGGCGGGTGGGGGGTGGCTACCCGTGAACTCCCCGCGCAGCTGTGTGCGGGTGCGGAGGTCCTCGGGGCCCAGAATGATGGCATTGATGATGCTGAGCAGGGTGACGACATAGGGCACGTTGTCACTGTCGGAGAGCTCGTTCATGATGACGCTGAAGCGATACTGCTGATTGCACACCGTCTGCGGGGCGGGCGGGGGTCAGCACGCGCCCCGGCCCGGCCCAGCCCCGGGCGCCCCGAGGCTCACCTTGTAGTGGTCCAGGGCGTCCAGGGTCAGCCCGTGGCCCTCGGGGGAGTAGATGCACAGAGCGGCCAGCAGCTCAAACACCTGCTTCTTGACCATCACGTTGGACGTGTCCAGAGCTGCCGAGGGCCGGGGAGTCTCAGCGGGCCCCCCTCCATCCCAGGCCTGGGCTCTTCCTGCTCTGGGCCACCCTTCCCTAGCCCTGCCTGGCTGAGCCGAAGCCCAGCTCCAGCGGGACACGCAGGGCCTCCAGGTGGACACCAGGGGGCGCTCTGCACCAGCCCACCGCCGCATCAGGGGCTGCCCCCCCCCCCACACCCGGGGACTGACCCCCTCCTCCAGGACCAGAGAGGCAGACCCCGCAGGGACGGTCTGCTTGGGCTGGGCCTTAGTCCTGAGAGTGGTCCCTGCTGGCTCTGGGCCCAGGGCCCACACCGGCACAGCTCCCCAGGCTGAGCCCAGGTCTTCGCCAAACAGCTTAGGGGTCTCCTTGTCGTCATGATCCCATGCCTCCCACCTCATCCCCCGGGCTGGGAAAGGTTTGGGGGTGCCCCTTAGCTGGCTTTGCTGGGAGACCCCAGAGGACTCTACACAGGCATGTGCCCACCCTCACGGGCCGGCTCACTGACATTGCCCCCTCCTGGAGCTCCAGGCATCGATGGGACCTGGTTGCTGCCATAGAGCAGCACAACCTGGCAGGCCAGGGACACACGAGGACCCCTGTTCACTAAGGGCCACCTGAGGTCACTCCTCAAGGTAGGAGACTAATGCTAGGTGCAGCCTGGGAAGGCTTCCTGGAGGAGGTGACCATGAGTGAGACCTTAAGGAGTCAGCAGGTGCACAAAGGCACAGAGCACCCTGAGCAGCAGGTGGGAGTGGGGCACAAAATGTGTAGCGGTGTGGGTGTGGCAGGAGGTGGAAGAAAATGCCGCCAGCTGTGAGTACCAGAACCGAATGGCGGCGGTCCCGCGAAGGTCAAGGGGCTCGGAGCTGGGTGGAGCGTAAGCAGGGCTACTCGGGTGGACTTGTGTTTCTGGCCCAGGTGAGTCCGGCTGCCAGAGCATGGACCAGGGTGGCAGGTGGGGAGAGCGCGGTAGGCCAGAGGCGGGGAAGGCGGCGGGGCGCACACAGGCACTGGGCTGGACGGGAAGTCACGGAAACAGAGGGGGCGGCTAGGTGCCGCTGGTGGAGGACCGTGGCTCCGAGCTGACCTGGAGGTCTCAGACCTGGGGCGAACGGGCACCTGGTTCCTCCTCCAGGAAGCCCTCCCTGCTGCCCAGCCCTCCCTTGCCCTCTGCGGCCGGGGGCCCCATCCTGAGCTCGGGAGGGCCATCTGGGCTCCCCCTCCGCGGGCCGCGGCTCACCCAGGGACAGCTGGCGCACGTAGGCCTGGTTGCTGAGGATGTACTCGATGCCCTGCTGCGAGTTCATGACGGCTCGCACACAGCTGACGCAGGTGAGCTGCAGCAGGGCGTCGGCGATGCGGGCCACCCCGCGGCCAGACAGGCGCGCCAGGGCCTCGAGCAGCAGGTCCAGGCCGCTCTGCTCCAGGAACTGCACCATCCAGCCGCCGTCGCTGCTCTCCAGGCGCTTGCGCAGGCCCGAGTAGTTGACCACGGACGGCATCTGCAGCAGCCGGGTGCACAGCTCGGGGTCCGCACTCTCCAGGTTGGCCTCCGTGGGGTCCGAGTCCTGCGGCCCCAGCTTCTCTTTGAGCGCCGCCCACTTGCGCTGCGCACCCTCCTTCACGGACATCTTGCTGAACTGCGGGGCCAGAGGGAGATGGGCTGTGAGCCCCGGCCTGCGAGGGGAGGCGGGGTCCTCCACCGCGGTGTCTCCCTCTGCCCGCCAACCGGGCCTCTCCCGGGGGTCGCTGTGCCCTCGTCCCGTCAGGGCCACCACCGCGCACGGGCTTCTCACGCGCCCCCCGACCGACCGCCTCCCTGTCTGCCCCAGGATCTCGAGGCGGCTACACTGGCAGGAACACCGCTGACGCAGTGGTGATGATGCAACAGAAGGGGCGCCTCTGGGGCTCCCTTATCTGGTCCCAGAGCACTTCCCCTGCTGCGGGGACAGGGTCAGATAGGGAGAACCGGAGCAGCAGTTCCAGACCCTGGGCACTTGGGGGCTGCCCACAGCCTCAGGCGTGTGGCTTGGGAAGGGGCTGACTTGAGGGTCATGCCCGGTGCCCATTCCCATCACGAGCAAGGCCGAGGCCCCGTGGGGAAGCAGCCCTGCCAGGCCCTGGCCTCCGAGGCCCTCAGTTGGTCGGTCTGTGTGGGCAGAGGACCGGATGTCTCCCTGCACCCTTGGCATATGGAGCTTTACTGCAGCCTCGACAGGGGCCCCCCCAGAATGGCCCCCAACACCTGCCTTTCCCCAAAATAGGACAGGCCGGCTGTGCCTCTGTGCCTTTGCCACCCCCACCAAGCTCTGCTCCTCGGGGCCTCGGCGGTGACGCTGTCCTCGCCACAGCCCCTGGGGACTGGCCTCAAAGGTCAGGGGCGGCCCAGGCTCTCCTGCGACCATGTATGGCTCGGGTGTTGCATTCAGTGCGTGAGAAGGACAGCACGGAGCCGCTTCTCACGGGAGAAGAGGGAGACGGAGCCCGAGAAGAGGGGCACGGGAGGACCGCTGCGCCCCAGGCCCTGGCCTCACCACTGCCCACCCCAGCCCCCCAAGTTACAGGAGAGGAAAGGGGGTGCCCCTGGAGAAACTGGGTCACATGTCCAGAGCTGGAAAGGGCAGAACCGAGGGAGCCTGGACCCCGGGCAGACGGTGGCCGGAGGGAGGCTGGCCGTCCAGCCCAGCCTTCCTCTCAGGGCTGCTGGACCCGGAACGTTAGGGGGAGACTCCAGGGGCCATCGGAGGTCTTACAGGAGCCAGAGGCTGAGTGGGGACAGGAGCCCAGGAGCCTGTCCCTGGCTTGGGTCACGGCGGGCATTCCTGGAGGCCCCGCTCCCCTCTGTCTCGGGAGCGTCTTGGGAGTACTCCTTTGTGCTCCCCGAGCCCCCACCCCCGTGGGGGATGGCCGGGCATTCCAGCAGCCCCCCACCCAGACCCTCATCCTCCTGGCTGACCGTCACGCAGGCCCGTAGGGTGCCCCAGGGAAGCGGCACCCCCCCTGGCTGAGGGGAAGAGAGGCTCCAGCCTGCGGGTGCCCCGACTCTGGGCCCACCGGGAGCATCCTGGGAGGCAGTGGGTGTGGGCGTCCCTGCGGGGGGGTCGGGGTGTCCGTCAGCCATGGCTGCCCCCTCCCCCACCATCCACTCACCCAGATGCGCAGGACCTTCCGGCCTCCTCTGCCCACCCACTCCAGGCCCTGCCTCGGGCTGCCCCTCGCACTCCACTGGCTTCGCATCCCCGCGGACCGCTGAGCGTCCAGCTGCGGGCTGCGGCTCTGGTCCCTCCTGGGCAGCCTCCCGGGGCCAGGGGAGGGGGCCGCTCCCGGCACCATGAAGAGCACCGCAGAGCGGACTTGGCACACGCTGCCGCCCACCGTGGGGGCTGCCGCTTAAAGACGCAGCCAGGAAGGACCCTCCTTCCCCCGCCCCCATCCCCGCCCCACTGGCCTGAGTCCCTGTTTCCTTGGCACAGGCTGCGAGGCCGGGGCATGAACTCTCCCAGGCCAGGCCTCCAGCATCTTAAGTGTCTCCTCTAGCCGGGAGCCCCAGGGGTCTCTAGATGCAGGAAACAACCTCTCAGAGACAGCCACCCGGCCCCAAGCGCCCCACCTGGTGCTGCCCGGGCCTCCCTGTGTGTCGGCAGCTCACTACCCCAGGGGGCCCTACCTGCAGGGGGAGAGCAGCCCCGTCTACCTGCCTGCCCATGAAGGGTGCTCAGCCGTGTGCCCTGGGGCCGAGTTTCACAAGCTGGTCAAGCCCCTCCATGCGTGCGTCACGCGTGTGCACCACAGGGACGCAGACTAGCACACATACATGGCCCACATACGTGATGGAACTCGTACCCACGTACACGAGTGCCTCGCACTCAGGACCGTGATCTCAAATACATGGCAACCGTCCCAGGATGCACGGCGTCGCTCCCCACGCGCACACACGGTCTACACGGAGAGAACAGGGCGCGTCCACAGCGACAGTGACCACGCACACGTGTCATCAAAGGAGAAAGCACTCCCGCCTCCCAGGGCAGGTGGTGGAGACCTAGTCTCTGCCCTGGGCGCTCAGGAGGGACGGCCTCTGCCTGTGTCCGTCGGGGGGGTGGCTGAACATTTCTGCCGGGGCCCCAGAGGGAAGCAGGCATTTCCCGCGGCCAGAACGGCGCGGGGAACCGCCCTTCCTGGCGAGCCGGGACCTGCGTGGGAGACCGAGGCCAGACGCTCCCCGGATGGGGCTCTGCCCCTCTGCTCGGCTCTGTAAAGGGACAGGTGCGGTGGGGTTCCCAGCGGATGAATGGGGCCCGGCGGGCACCGAGGGAGCGCTCAGGAGCCCTCCTGGCTGTCGGATACCGTCCGTGGGCCGCCCGGCCCCACTCAGCCCGTGGGCTGGGCGTCCCGCAGCCAGCCGGGCCTGGCGCCCATTCGGGCCGGGTCGCCGGGACTCCCAGACTCCGCCTAGCCGGGGTGGGGCGGGGCCACCCGCTCGGGAACGTGATCTCGGGGCTCCGCACCCCATATGGGGCGGGGCCAGCCTGCCGGGGGCGGGGCCACCCGCTCGGGAACGTGATCTCGGGGCTCCGCACGCCATATGGGGCGGGGCCAGCCTGCCGGGGGCGGGGCCACCCGCTCGGGAACGTGATCTCGGGCCCTCCCACCTCACACGCGGGCGGGGGCAGCGCACGAATTTGCCTTTGCAGAGCCTTTTTTGCAGCCCGCACCACCGGCTGAAGAGCACGACTGTCTTCCGGGGTCCAAGCCCCTGGTCGCTCAGGCTGCACCCAGTCTGCCGGGTGGCTGAAAGGTGAGGGGCGCCTGAGCACCCCCAGGTACCCCGCAGGCCGTCGGCCCGTCCGCGTGCACCAGGGGAACGCTGGTGGGCGGGGGTCTTTTGCAGAGGAAGATACTGGGGCTCTGACATGACACGAACATGCTCTCAGCATGTTCCCCAGTCTTCTTCAGCGCTCAATTTTTTCTACCAATAAAGTGGGGTTCCCACTGGGGCGGGGTCGCGCCTTCCCCCTCAGAGCTCTCCTGGGTCAGCTGACCCAGGTGTGCTGCTTCATCCCAGCTCACCCAGCCCACGCGGGCTGCCCTGAGGACCTGGAGGGGACACAGACACCCATCTGCCTTTCTGCCCACGCCCGGCCAGCCCCCCACAGCAGTGCCAGCCCTCCCATCCGGGCACCCACGTGCCCGGGCACCGGTGCTGACTCATGGGGAGCCACCGCCCCTGCCTGGCAGGCGTCTGTCAAGCGCAGTGTGGTGTTCCTGGGGGGACAGGGGACAGGGTCGAAGCTGCCCCCGACCCGACCTCTGAGTCCAACCCCTGCCATGCAGACGGAGAAACTGAGCCAGAGAGGGAGGGCCTCCCGAGGTGGGCACCGAGCACCAGGCGGGGTCCTGGGCACGGGTCCCCCCGGGGTGGAACAGTATCGTGGGGTGGGGAAGCCCACACGAAGTGCCAGAGCTCGGCCCCCTTGGGGAGCAGGTTTGGTCTTCTGTTCCTGGATCGCTGTGAGGGCTGGGGGACCCAGCGGGGGGGGAGTGAGGGGTAGGGGAGGCACCGGCTGGGGACACGGGCACCCGGGAGAGGGGCTGGCTGCTGTGGGGAGGCAGCTTCAGGGCGGCCCTGCCAGCGTCAGCACAGGGGCCGCGGTGCTTCTGGGCCCAGAGCCAGTGAGGGCGCGGGGGCGGGGTGCAAAGAGTGAGCTTGTCTTCCTTGGGGAAGGCGGGTGCAGTGGCGGGAGCGGGGTTCCGGAACTGGGAGGCAGGGGCTGCCACACTGTATTTTTAGCTCCAAATTTTTCCACTGCCTGGCAACCCTTGTATTGTGTTTCCAGCAGCAAATTCCCTGGAGCTCAGGGGCAGCTGGGGCCGGGGGGGTTGGGGGAAGCCCCTGTAGGATTCCTCCTCGGATGCCCCCTCCCCTCCCTCCCATCACCTGGGCTCCTTTGGAGCACGCACCACCTTCCCCACCAGGCTGTAAGCCCTTACGGACTCCCGTGCGGCACCCTCACGGGCTCGCCCCGGGCCGGGGGCGCGGGCACAGTGGGCCTTGAGGAAGGAGGAAGAGCGGGGGGGCCGGCCCGCCGCCCACCCATCCGCAGGCACAGAGTGCGGAGGGCCTTGGCCACGGGTGGTGTCCTCAGGGGTCCCTGGCTGGTCTCGCATGCGAGGAGCACTCCAGCCCACGGCAGCCTGCAGTCCCCGGACGGAGTGCAGGACTGTGCCTCCCAGGCCCTCACCTGACCGCCCCCCAGCGTGCGAGGAGGCCTGCCGGCCGGCCGGCACCCCACCAACAAGACAGGCAGGGCTGCTGGGGGGTGGGGGGCAGCAAGACCTTCGCGGTGCTGCTGAATTAAAAACGGAGACAGGAAGTAGGACACCAAGTCGTACTGTGTAGGATTTCTGGCATCCAGCACGTCCCACCAGACACACGCCTGAATGCCAACAGAAGTTGCATCTGGGGTGAATGTGGTCATTCTCATAATGAGAAAGGAAGAAAGAGCACAGTGACAGAAAGGCCCACGGCCTCTGAGGGGCACTGGGCTCAGCGCAGGTCACCGGGGAGGCAGGGCAGAACCCACGGGTCTCCTCCGTGAGACTACAGCTACGCAGGGAGGAGGGGGACCGAGGGGGCTGGGCTGGGCGGGCTGGCGCTGAGAGCCAGGCAACCCCGCTGGTCAGGGAGTCACATCCCGGGTCACATCCTGGCTTGGGCCACTGTGGCCCGGCATGTGGGGGGCACGTGGGACTGCCGGCAGGCACACGGTGCCCAGGCCGGGCCTGTTTGCATCCTCCACGGGCCGCAGCCTCTGGCGCTAGGAACAGGAGCGCGTGGAAGCCGCAGAGGGCTGCCCTGGTGTAGAGGATGGACTTGGGCAAACAGGAAACGCCTGCTAGAGGGAGGCGGGCGTGCTGGGGCTGCCCCTGCCCTGGGCTCCCTGGGAGGGGGGGGCTGTGCGTCTGCATTTCTGAGAAAGGGCTGGGGGTGGTCTGGGCGTCCCGCCCCCGGGGGACAGGAAGGGCGGAGGCGCCCACGCCAGGAAGCCGGGCTTTCGCTTCCACCTGGGCGGAGGGCTCACAGGGACTCGGTCTGCCCGGCCTCCCGCTGTCGCCGAGCCTCCATCTCCCCGGCTGGGCGGAGAGCAGGGCCAGGGGCTCCCTGGAGGGCCTGGCCGCCTGTGACCTTCTCGGGGCTCGGGTCCAGCGTTGGCGGCCTGAGGTGGGCACAGGAGAGTGGCGCGGGGAGGCCAAGGGCCACGGCGGCCACTGTTGCCACTTTCTGTGGCTGAGCCGGTTCTGTCAGCGATTGCCTGAGGGCAGTGATGGGCACAGACCTGGGTCTGGGCGTGAGGGGGCGTGGGGGCTGGCCGGCCCCCAGGTGGCAGGGCGGCGTTTGAATCTGGGGCCTCTGGACCGCAGGCCCAGCCCCTGACCCCACCTTCTACCCGCAGGGCCTCCCCGGGGCCCCACGAGGACCTCAGCCTGGCCACCAGAATCCCTCCTGCCTGGGTTCTGTCCCCCAAGATCAGACACAGCTCAGATACCTCCTCCAGGAGGTCCCCTGTCCCCCCTGGTCTCCCTGCTGCCCTCAGGAAAGGCCTCTCCCAGCCTGGGGGGACCCTCGGTGCCTTAGGCTTTGGGTCCCGCAGTGTGTGCTTATCCAGGCCTCAGGCTGGCAGGGCGGGGCTGAGGACTGCCCAATGCCGGCCGGCAGTCCCGCCCCGGGCCCTGTCCCATGTCCCAGTCCCAGGAGAACAAAGCCCGGATTGAGGGTGGGGGAGGGGCCGCCCAGCACTGCCAGGGGCTGCAGTAGGGCCTTGGGGGCAGAGGACAGCTCAGCTTCTGGGTGAGACCAGGCTCTGCGGCCTGGCTGTGTCCCTGGGACAACCCACGGGACTTGCGGGGCCCTAGGTCCAGTCCCACATGGAACAAGCACATCAGTGCCAGCCCCCGAGCCCGCCGGCAGGTCCACGGGGCGCCGTCCGTACACCGAGCCCTGGAAATGCCCAAGTGCCCCCCCATCCACGGCGCCCACCGCCGCCGCCGCCGCCTTGGCCAGGGGCCAGGGCCAACATCGAGCTGGGCGGCAGCCCCCACTTGGTCCCTGGGCCCCCGGGCTCGGTGGGCGAGCGGCACCGGGAGGGCCAGCACCAGACGCTCCAGGCCTCCCTTGCCAGTTGCCAAGGGCCAGGCCCGTGGAGGACTTGCCAGGATGTTCTCGGGGTGCTGGGTCGGCTGAGCCAGGCCCCCCGCCGGCCACGGGGCCCCCCTGGCCCGCACGGTCCCTCCTGGGCTGCACCCCCACCTCCACAGTGGCCCGGAAGCCCCAGACAGGGCCGTGTGTGCCTCCAGAAGGGTAGGATCGCCTCTGGGCCCATGGGGCTCCTGTTCTCTGACACTCATGTCTCTGCGTGTGGGAAGGTGGAGGCAGGCAGGGAGGGGGACAGAGAGGGCCCCCCACCTCTGGCCGGCAGAAAAGCAGATGTTGGCCTTCCTGCCCTTGGGCGCCAGCCTGCATTGGGGAGCAGAAACGGGGACCCGCGCGTGGGGACACGGATGGCAAGGAAGCAGGCTGCACAGTGAGGCCACACCCGGGGCCCGAGAGGACCCAGGAGCAGGCAAAGATGGGGAGACGGAGGCCCTCTGACACAGCTGGCCAGGGCCCACGCCGGCATCCAGCTGTGGAAGGCTCTGCCCGATGACCCTCGGTGGCCCTGGCCATGCACCCCAGGCCATGGGGTCCCCCAGGCCATCCACCTTCCAGCCCCTCTTTCCCCACTTGGGCCCAGCTCACAGGGAGCGGGGTGGGGGGTAGCTGCAGCAGTGCATGGGTGGGAGGGGGCCGACCAGGGAAAACTGCAGGGAGGAGGTAGGGCCGGGTGGGAGGGCGGCATTCTGTCCTGCGGAGCCCTGGGGGAGCCCCTCTGTGTGGTCTAGCCATCTGAGCATCTGTGGGCCCCCCGCGGCCAGAGGGCCCGCTGGCTCCTGGGGTCCAGCTCAGCAGGGCTGCGGCCGCTGCCCATCCCCGTGAGCGGCTCTGGAGTCCTGCAGGTAGGCGCCCCGGAGCCTGCCCCCTTCCCTGTAGGGAGCCCCCGGGGTGCTGCCTGGCTGGGACAAAGCTCTCCTAGTCCCAGAGGGGCGGTGCTGGGACCCTGAGGCTCCTGTGGCGGTGATGAGGGACACGGGGCCAGCCGTGGCCTCCATTGTGCTCCCGGGGCCAGCCCATTCTCCCCTTGAGCCCGGGGCAGCACATCCTACGCCCTGCACTCGGGCCCACTGGAGCAGTGAGGTGAGCACAGACGCCGATGCACACAGTAGGGGCTTTATAAATGCGTCCCGCCAGAATGGCAGGACTCTAGGACCCAACAGCCCCAGGCCTCGATTCCCCTCTTCTGTGAAATAGACAAGAATCACAGTAGCGCGCCTCATCGGGTAGACATGAGGGTTGGAGGCCGTGGGGTGGGAACGTGGCAGGCTGGCTCACCCCTTCCTTCCCTCATTCGCTCCTCCTGCACCCAGACCCTGCTCAGGACCTGCTGCCATGCGCAGGCTGGCCCTCCGGCCCGCTGTCAGGGGGCTGCTGTGCACCCGGCAGAGGGGGGGGCCCGAGAAGCCTCCCCCCCAGACAGCCCCTTCCTTGATCGCCCCTGGGAAGGCGCAGGCCGGCCCTGCCCCTCTGCTCCGCCGGGCTGGGGAGGAGGCTGGGGGTCACTGAGAGAGAGCCTCCCTTCATCCTGGAGTGTTCTCTCTGCCTGGGGCAGACGGGGCCGCCGAGAGTCCTGGCCCCGCAGCCACTCAGGACTAGCCGGTCACGTGTTTGGAGCTGCAGTGGGCAAGACCTTCCTGCTAGGGGGAGGCTGGAAGGCAGCCGCAGAGTCAGACCCTGCTCTCACACCTCCAGCGACGGGGAGCTCACCCCCCCCATGCACTCCTTCCTAAGGTTGAAACCAGCCTCTTCGTCTTGGACACCCTGGGTCCCCCAGGTGTGGTGCTGTCTGGGGATAGCCCCGAAGAGACCGGCTCCTGCCTGGCCTCAGCCTCAACCCCCCCGGAGACCCACTTCTGTCCGCTGTCCTGAAAGAGAGGTGGACGCGCCTTCCCCAATCCACTGTGTCCCCTGGGCCTGAAACCATGCAACTATGAGACGCCAGCTGTGTGCAAGCGCAGTGCGGGGAGGAACCCGGCAGCTGGGTCAGGCCGCATCCCCAGACTGTGGGGGGACTCTGCCTTCTGGTTCCTCCTCGCGGTGCCCTGGAGAACACTCCCTGCCCCTGGGCGGCCGCGCCCCCCCCCCCCCCCCCCCCGGCAGCGGCCTTCTGTCCCTCCACTGCCCTCGGGACCTGCTAACTTCTCCAGCCTGGAAAGGCACGGTGCCCTGACGAAGGGTGAGCAGAGTGTATGTGAGGTTAGCAGCTCCCGGGTCCTGGCACGTGAGGCGTGCGCGACGAGCTCCGACAGCCATCAGCACCTCCACAAAGTGGGGGGCCTCACTTGAGAGTCAACGCTCTGCTGGAAAGCGGGGCAACCTTGACAGGCAGGTTGCCTGGGGGGGTCGCAGGAGAGCCCCCGATCACTGCGGTCCTCTCCCCAGCAGGGCCCCACGCCCGGTCTGCTAGACGTAACGAGCCGTCCACCAGCCCCGAGCTCCTCGGCGGAGACGGAAGGTGGGGCCCGGGCAGGGCTCAGCTGGGGGCTGGTGCCCAACTGGCTTTTTAAGTCAAGAGTTGATGCTGCCTTGGTGAGGGAGCGGGGGCAGGGAGTGAGAGGCCCCAGACCCCACACCGGACACGGACCTGGATACTCAACACCCCTTCCGGAAGGCTCCCTGCCCTGGACGGCGCCGTGAAGGAGTTTGGGGCATTTGCTCTGGGTCTCTTCCTCCACACGGGCAGTGACAGGGAGGAAGTCCACGCCTGCATCCTTCAGGGTGCAGATGGGGAAGCTGAGGCCCAGAGCAGGCAAGTGTCCTGCCCAGGTCCCACTGCCTGAGGGAGCAGGAGGCGGGGCTGGTGGGAAGGGAAGTTCCCAACTCCAGCTCCCCCCTCCCAAGGGGTGCACGACCCAGGCAGGGTCACGGCCATCCCCGCCCACAGGGACTCCCAGTGTGGCCGGCTAGGCTATGCCCGGCTCAGGGGCACTAACCTGTGGTCACAGTGGGGGGGGGGGGGGCGCCAGCCACGTGAAGGCTGGGGCCCTAGGTTACAGAACCTCAGGAGGCCAGACACACAGCCCTGCCTGCCCGAGCTCCCCAGGAGCAGCTGGAGGCTGATGGGGGCACCGCTGGTAACCCCAGTTCCTTCTTGAGGTCGCCCTCATTCCTCACTTCCCTCCTGGGGGGAGGGTTCAGGGTGGGACTGGAGGAGCACAGAGCCAGCCTCCCACCCCCAGGTTTGCCACCCCTGAGCAGATGGGGGCTGGTGCCCCAAGGCCTGCCTGTGGGGGTGCCAGGGCCCCGTGTGCGCCCACCCGCGCCCAGGTAGCTACAAGACATAGCAGCACAGGCGGGACCCCAGGCCGGAGCGCACCTCGCGTGGCTACCCTGGCTGCCGACGCGGAGTTGGAAGTTTATTTTCCCAACTGTGGCTGATTCATGGTCAGGATGTGGCGGCCGCGGGGAGGGGAAATTCTGGGCGCAGCGGGCGGGGCGTTGGCGGGGCTGACCCTTGGCGCACCGCAGTGGCCGGTGCGTGCGGGCGGCGTCTCCGCGGGGGTCGGCAGGCCGGGTGGGCTGCGCCCTGCGGCGGGGGACTCCGGGGGCGCCGCCCGGGAGCTGGGACCCCGCCGCCCCGTGCCGCCACCTGGGGCGCACCGCCCCAACCCCCCTCCCCGGCCCCAAGAGCCCCCTCTCTCGGACTCAGTTTCTCCTGCGGCTCCTGGGGGGCGCAGAGGCGCGGACTTACCGGGCGGGGCCGCGGCTGCCGGCCCACCGCGGGCTCCGCAAGGCTCGGGCTGGGCTCGGCGCAGGCTGGGCTCGGGCTGGGCTCCGGCGGCGCCGGGCGCGCGGAAGAGGAGGTGCCGCCCCGCCCCGCCCCGCCAGCCGGCGGCCACGTGGGGAGCGGGCGCGGCCCGGGGCGGAGTCGGGGCGGGGTCGGCGGGAGGCCCCGCCCCGCCCGGCCAGGCTGCGGGCGCCTCCGGGGGCTCTCGCCCCGCGGGTCGGCACTCCCGCGCCCGCCCCTCCCCCAGAGGTCGCCCCTTCCGCACCTGCCGGCCTCGCTCCTGGCGGGCGGGGTGGCGGTGGGGGCGGCACTCGCGGGGCGGGGGCCTGGGAACGTCTCCCCACTTCAGACCCCCCGGTGGGCCGCGTCCCTGGTCTCGCCTGCGCGGGGTCTTCTCGCTCCCGACCCCTCGCCGGGTCCACCCCCACAGGCAGCGAGCCGTCGGACCCGCTCAGCCACCCGCTCAGGGGCAAAGTCCCCGTCGGCTGTCGGCTGTCGGCTGTCGGCTGTCGGCTGTCGCTCATCTGCCTCCGCCCCTCCCTGGGACCCCTGCTCTGGCCCCTGGGCCCCGCGGCTGAGGGTCCCTTGCGGCTGTTCTGCCGTGAACAGCGCCCCACCAGCCGCGCCAGCCCCTGCGGGCCTCCCAGCAGCCCTCCCAGAGTCCGCTGGGGGTGAGGGGTCTGGGGCAGCCCCGTGGGCCCTACCGGCAACGGGCCCGAGGAAGCCGCCCCTGCTCCGGGCGCGCGGGAGCGCTGGGACCATGTTCTCTGCCGCCCCCCTTCTTGCCCTACCTCATCAGTCCCGCGGTAGTGCGGGGCCTGGTCCACGAGCCCCGCATTGCCCCGGGCGGGGGCTGCCCAAAGCTCGCTCAGGAAGCCTGGCTGATGGGCTGGGGTGGGGCGGCGCCCCCCAAGTCCCTTTCGTCATCTAACCCTCAGTCAGAGCTCACGGGTTGCAGATGCCCCAGGCCTGAGGGCCCAGGGGACCATGGGTGCAGGAGGGGCAGGTGCAGGCAGGCCAGCCTCTGCCCAGCCCCTGCCCCCAGGGCCCTGCTCCAGGGCTCAGGGTGGGAGTCCGGCCTGGACATGACTTCAGCTGCCTCAGCTTCCCCACCTGTAAAGGGGAATGACGGGAGCCTCTAGAACTTGTAATTAGGGCAAGATGGGAACGCGGGACAGAGCATCCCTGTCCCCGGGCTTGTCTGACGAAACTTTCTGGAGACCTGTGGGATTCAGACCTGGGGAGGCGGCCGGGTCGGGGGACGGCCACGGAGGGGCAGGGGCGGAGGGCACGGCTGCAGCTGCTTGGGGGCCGGGTGCTTCCCCAGCCCTGCCCCAGCAGGATCCAGGGTGCGCCTCTGTCCGGTGGGGGAGGGCCCGTCAGGGGCGTGTGCAGCCTCAGCCCCCCGGAAATCTGGGGTGAGCCCCAGTGCAGGAGTGGCTTCTGGCAACGGGCCAGTGCCGGATGCCGGGCCCCTGATCCCCAGGAGAGCCAGCCAAGAAAGGTGCTTGCTGACTCTTGGACACTCTCCAACCTGGAGACGCGGGCACATGATGGCCACTCCTGGATGGGGACTCAGCAATTCTTGGAATGCACCGAGTCCTTGCTCGGGCCAGTGTGTCTCTGCCTGGAAGGCTGGCCGGCCTCCCCTACCCTGGATGAGGATGAGGCTCCCTGCCCCTCTGCTTCACCCTCTGGGCTTTGAGCCTCCGCCTGGAAGCCTTCCTGCCCTCTCCGGAGCTGGGTTTGGGGCCTCTCCACGCTCTCCTGGATCCCAGAGCCTGACACCCGGCTTTGGCAGGACCCGGAGGTGGGGCAGGAGACACCGGCTGGCTGACTCACCGCTGGCCCGCGCTGGCGCCCAGCTGCCCCCGGCTGTGGTCTCTGGGTGTGTTTGTTGACCTGGGGGCTGGAAGAATGTGGTGGAGGGAAGAGTGACCTTCTAGCCCCGGGCCTGGGCTCGGGAGGACCGCCGAGCTGGGAGTTCCCCGTCGAGCAGGGTTTCTGTGCCCGGCACCCCTGCTGTCACCCCCGGGGCCTGAGGAGGGGGCAGAATCCGGAGAATCTCACCCAGAGACTGGCGCAGGCGCCTGGCATGGTGGGGGTCCTCAGCGGGGAGGCCCCCTGCCCCGAGGGAGGGGAGGGAGACTGCTGGGGGCCGGCACTACCAGGGCGGCCTCCTGCCTGGGGATTTCTCCCTGGTGGGCCCTGGGACAGGGGTCCCCAGTCCAGACCCTCCCGGCCCGGCACCAGGGAGGGGGCCTGTCTGCTCTGCCCCCCGAGGGCTAAGTCAGGCCTTTACCCCGCCAACGGGTAAGCGGCCAGAGCGGCTGCAGACGGCAGGGAGAGTGTGTCTGGGTGGGGCTGTGTCCATGGGGTGGTGGCCGAGGTCGGGGGCCTGGCCGGATGCTGGCCTCACGGAGGCTTTTCCTCAGGCACCGGGCCCTGACCCAACACAGCTCAGCTTCGGAGGGCTCGTCCTGCCTTACCCGCGGACACACGCAGAGATGCCCCCAACCCCGGTCCCCATTTCTTCCAGTGACTCTGCACCCCCAAGCCCACCCCGACCCAAGCCTCATTCTGACCTGATTTCCCGCCCCCGCTCCGCCCCAGAAACCACAGCCAGGGCCGCACACACCGCCCGTCGGACCGCGGACGTTCTTCCTGGAGGCCACGTCCACCTGGCAGGTCCCTTCCTGGGGCCTGGGTCTCTTTTCGGAGCTGGGGGTGCACCCGAGCCTACCCCCAGCTCTGGATACCCCGATGCCCCAGGACGAGGGCACGCTGGAGCTCCCACACGTGGCCAGCCGCCTCTGACCCCTGGCCGGAGTCCGCGGGCCGCTGGCGCCCCCCACGCTCCGGCAGAGCAAGGGTGCCCTGCCCCCCGCCCAGACCGGCCCAGAGCTGGCCCCCGCTGTTGTCAGGAAGCAGAACTCGGGGACTGTGTGAGCTCCGCCGGCAGCAGGAAGGCAGGTGTGGGCGTTTCTCAGAGAGCAGCAGAGGTGAGAACCAGCCCAGCCCTGCGTGGTGGGCGGGCTCCCGGGAGCCCAGGAGGACCCCCGGGGGCCCCCAGAGACCCTGGGCAGCAGCCTGGCCTGCGGTTTCATTCCCCTGGACAGGCACCCAGAGTGCTCTTTATTGCTTTCATTTTGAAACATTTTTCCTTCTGTTTCCTTTTTGGGTTGCCCTGAGATGACCTCTGACCCTGCTTCAGAATGGAGTCAGCAAAAGTATGTCCGGCCACCGACCCGCCCAGCGACCCGTCCACCCTCCCACCTGTCCCCCATCATTTTGTTCACCCACCCATCCATCTGTCCATCTACCCACCCACCCGCCTTCCGGTCACCCTCCCACCTGTCCCCCTAACATTCCGTCCATCTACACGCCCACTGACCGGCCCGCCCACCCAGACACCCACTCGCCGTCCATCCCTCCGTCCATCTAGCCACCCTCCTGTCCCCCTACCCACGCGCCCACCGGTCTGTCCAGTCATCGGCTTCAGGGCTAGTTCTGCCTGGCGAGTAAGAGCCCGGGCCCCCAGCCTTGGCCCAGAGCAGCCATGGCACCCCGGGCACTCTGTGCTTGGCCATAAGGGCGCCACAGCTCCGGTCGCGTCCGGACGGGGAGCTGTATTGGGAGGCAGCTCCTCTTGGCGTCCCCGCCCCTCCCTCAGTGCCATGACCCCGAGGCCTCAGTACCTGCTCATGGCAGCCTCTCGGAGTTTCCCGAAGTTCCCCTGTGTCCCGGGTCCAAACTGCAAGGAGCACCCAGGCCCGGCAGTTGGTGCCGACTTCCGGGAGGCTGGGGTCCGGCACGGCGGCCCTGCTCGGGTCGCGGTGCAGGAGAAAGGGCCAGACAGTGGCTCTCGGAGGGACAGTGGCCGGGAGCGGCCTCTCCCCGCCTTCGTGTGAACACGCACACGTGCTCACAGGAGACTCCGTGGTTGGCGAGCTGGCTGCTGGTTAACGTGTGTTTATGACCCTAAAGCCACAGCCACTTGGGAGCATGCCCAGGGCCGCTAACCCCGTCCCCGACGGGCAGATCCCCAGCTGCGGCCAGAGGGGCCGACGCGCCGCCTCCTGCTGTCGGTCCACACCGGGAGCAAGGGCCCGTCGCGGCCTGTCCAGTGAGACGTTTTCTGCATTTTTGTCCTTTCATTGGCAATCTCGGTGTTGAAACGGCTGGGACGCGCCTCCCGGGAAGGCTCCCGTGTCAGGAGAGCGGCTGGCCGAGCTCGGAGCGCATGCGCACAGGTCCTTGAGCAACGCCGGCTTGAGCTGGCGGGTCCGCGTCGCCCGCGTCGCCGCGAGTGTCCCCCCACAATGCGGTCCCGTGCGGTAAATGTACTCTCTTTACGACTTTCTTGGTTACGCATTCTTTTCTCCGGCTTTGTCTATCACGAGAATACAGCGTGTAACACGCGAGCACACACGATGTGTGTTAGCAGGTGGTTTGTGTTTGGGGGTCAAAGTGATAGGGTTTTTCGACTGCGCAGGGCGGGCGGGGTCAGCGTCAGTCACAGAGGTCAACTGCACACTGAATAAGGCGTCTCTAACCCGAAACACACACGGAACCAGGTCGTGCGTTCATCAGCCGGTGACATGTGGGCCAGGGGCTGGCCGATCCCGAGCCTGAGTCTGCTAGACGCGAGTTCGCTGTTAGTGGTGACCAGAGGCCACCACCGCTGTGCCCAGGGCTGCCGAGACTGTGGGGGCCCCACTGCCGGGGGCAGGTGCGGGGACATCTGCTCTCCGCTGTCCTCTGCATCCGCAGGCCCTGGACCCTGAGCTGCACGGAGGCTGGGGTGCAGGACAGGCGGCCCCTGGCCTCCCCTGCCTGCCTCGGGGGCCACAGCTGCCCAGGGAAGGTCTAGACTGACAAGCGGGATGGGCAGCCCTGGTTCTGGGAACATCAAATGGAGCCCGTGGGAGGAATCCTTAGGGCTTTGAGGGTGAGGAGGCCCCTGGCCCCAAGCCCAGGGTGTGCACCACCCAGGACTTTTCCCACTTGCCCTGCCCTTGGCCTTGAAGCCGCAGATCCAAGGGCGGGTCTTCTCTTCCCTGTAGAGAGGCAGGGCTGGGGGCAGGGGAGAAGGGGAGAGGGCTCAGAGAAGCGAGGAGGGCAGGGAGAGGAGGGCATCTCAGCTGCTGTGTTGGGCTCTCCCTGGTGCCCTTAGGGGAGGGCACCAAGTCCGGAATTCCTTGCCGCTGGTTTTTGGCAGTGGACTGTGTTTCTTAGACACACGGTGCCAAGCCTGGGCCTCGTAGGTCTCAAAGGTTTTATTTTAGGGAAGGAGGTTGTGACAGAGGTACTTATGAACGGATTCGCGGTGGCGCCCGCCTCCTCTGACCCACCCCTCGGCCTTCAGCGCTGCTCTGGGCCCCGACACCGCAGCCACTCGGCGTCCTACGCCGACCCGCGTTCAGGTCTCGGCTCCGTGCTGCCCCCGCCACCCTCAAAGTACGCTGAGCTTCTTCGCCGTCGTGGAAAAGACCCTGCCTGCCCCTAAGCTGTCCCGTGGGGGGAGCTGACAGTCAGTCCCGCTGGGGGAAGGGGCTCCTTGGGCCCCGGCTGGCCTGCTCCACTCCCAAAGCCTCCCGGCCCCCAGGTCGCTGCCCCCAGTGCCGCCCCCTCCCCAGCCGCCGGTACCTTCCTGAGCGCCCAGCAGGGTCCAGCATGTACCGCTACAGCAGCCGGAGCTTTAAGAGCAAAAATAACCCCAAAGCTCGAACTGCAGTGCGGGTCTCCTGCGGACCCGGCCTCACCAGTTTCTAGGGTTCTGGCTCTGCAGGGGTGGCTCCCACCCTGGACTGCGCTGGTCACCCTGACCCTAACCCGACTCCCTCTGGCCCTTCCTGGACCTCCCCCTCCCGGCCTCTCCCTGCTGCTCTCGGCAGGTGCTCCCTCTGTCCCGCTGAACTTTGACCTCTCTTTCCGGCTTAGGCTTGCGTGTGGTTAGTCTGTGGTTTCCAGACCAGGTGTGGCCGAAGGGGTGCGGGGCCGGGGTGCGGAGCGGGGGTTCTGAGAGAGCTCCGCCCTGTCCTAGCTCTGCAGGGGTGCCTCAGCGTGAACTGCGGGCTGCCCCGGTGATGTGTGTACCCTAGGACCCCACCAGGTTCTCCCGGACTCAGTTCCCTCTCCAGGGAAGCCCTTTGGGGCCTCGCCAGGTGGCACCCCCGTTTCCTTTAATCTACCGATTCCTTATTACTTTAGCCGTATTTTTTAAGTTAACTGGAAACCTAGCTCTGCTCTGATGGGCGGAGCGCCGTGGAGCTCGGCCCGCAGGTGATCTCTGCGCGCACAGCCGCGCCCTTTGCCCAGGGGGGCAGCTGGCTGTTGGGGGGGCGCCCGCCAGAGCCCTTCTGTAGTTGCTCCAGACGCGTCCCCAGCCCGCGCCGGCCCAGCCGGGAGCAGCCACACCGCCTCGCGTCCACAAAGGCGAGGGACACGCGTGGCACTTCCTGGCCACGGCTGTCACGAGGTTGTCCTTTGTCTTTTTCCCATTTTAAATCGTTGTTGACTTACTGAGTACAGATGACTTCATGAGATCCCGATTCAAAGCCTGCGCAAGGGGGACGGAGGGGCCCCCTCCCTGCGTTAGCTTCTTGGGAGCCCTTCAGCCGAGCCGCCTGCCGGCAGCCAGAGCCATTGCCGGCTTGGGCGCTTGGGCCCTGCCCAGCCCCCCGTGTTTGCTCTCCGGGCACAGGGCCTGGCTGGGACGCGTGCCAGGGGATGTTTGCTGAGTGCATCAGCCTGTGGCTCTGTTTCCACGGGGTGGGGGGCCCGTGGGGGGCTGTGCCTCGCCCCTCCAGCCAGGAACCCTCCCCTCCCTGTTCGCAGCTCCCCCTCCGCGGTTCCTGCAGGCTGGGCCCCGAGCGTGTCAGGCCCCCGCAGGAGAGCGTCTCTGGGCTCCTGGGCTGATCTGGTGCCGGCCGGGGACCCTGCTGACCCCAGCTCACAGAGCCCGCAGTCTTCTTTCCCCTCCCCCCTTGTGTGGGCAATGAGGTGGCCAGGTCCTGCTCCCAAAGCCGCTGACTCGGGCCTGAATGGTCACCGGCCTCCGTGGAGTGGCTTTTGGTTGGGGGAGGGCGTGGGGGGGGGCAGGCTGGGTGTGGGGAGCGGTGGGGGGGGCAGGCTGACTGCCATCTGCCTGACCCGAGCAGCCAGGACTGGCAAGCCCAGGGGCCGCATTCTGGCAGTGAGCCTGCCCTGCCCAGTGGGCTCTAGGGATAGCGGGTGGTGTGGCCTGGCGGTCCCGCCCGGGAGCAGTGCAGCCGTCAGCCCTGGCCCAGATCCTGGCTCTGTGCTCTTTCGCTGCCGGGTCCTGGGCAGGCACCTGACTGCTTGGAGCTGGGGCCCGTGAGAGACCCGCCCAGGGCTGCGGGGGTCACCCACACCTCCGAGGCATGCCCTCCACCGCCGTGAAAGGAGAGGCGTGTTTTGGAGGCTGGGGTGGGAGAGGAGGCCCAGGGTGGGGGTGGGGGGAAGCAGCTCTCCACAAGCCAAGGAGCAGGGCAAGGAGGGCAGGGGAAGGGGCAGGGATGGGGAGGGGGACCTGCCTTATGGGGAAAGATCCCCGGTGCAGGGAGGGGGGCAGGGCGGCAGGGCCAAGCTGGCACGCGCTGGTCGGGTCTCTCCAGGGGTGGCTGGCCCCCTTCGCAGCCCCTTGGCAGGGCCTGCCAGGCCCGAGACCCAGGGCTTGGTTGTGCCTCTGGCCCCGCGTGGGCAGCTCCGCCAGGGCCTGGCCTTGTGGTTTGCTCAGCGTGGGGACGTGGGTCCGTGCCCGGCTCCAGGGTGTGCGGCGGCAAGCTCAGGGGGCAGAGTGTGGGCAGGAGCCCCGGGCCCCGCCCTGGGAGGGTGCTCGGAGCCGCGGGGGCATCCGCTGGGGGTCAGTGCCGTCCACCGTCTCGGGGCTCTGCCCAGCACGCGTCACCCCCTGTCAACGGTTGGGCACCCAGGACCCAAGGGGCTAAGACCTTGCTCAGGCCACACGGAGGGCAGGCGCCACGGCAGGCTTGACGCTCACACCTGGGTCCCCACCGAGCCGTCGGCATTTCCCGCCCCGGAGAACACCAGCCAGTCGGCACCCCGGCCCTGTGGGGTGCCCGCTCCCAGGCACGACCCCCACCCCTCCCCCCATTGACCTGGTCGGGAGGTGAGGGGGCTGTTTGTTATCCCAGACTTAAGGAACCTGAAGCTCAAAATCGGGGGGGGGGGTGCAGTACGCAGGGAGGAAGGCTCGGAGGGGCTGGAGTCTGCTCCGCTCTCAGGGGACCTTCTGCGGGAGCCCAGGGGCCTATTCAGACTTCCCGGGCTGGAAGGTGGGGTCCCAGTCCCGGCCCCGGCACAGGCCCGATGTGAGTGGATGCTCCCACGGAGGGAAGGGCCTGCTGTGGTCTGGGGTCTAGGGGCCGGGACCCCGCCGGCCCGTGGCCCGAGCTCCGTGTCGGCGGCAGTCACAGGAGTGGGGGAGGGGCGGGGTGACCGCCGGGGTCTCCCACCCGCAGGGAGCAGGGGCTCCTCATCTCCGCACCCGGGTAGACAGTGTGTGTCCACGTGCGCCCTTGCCCGGGGCGGGGGGTGGCTCTGCGGCATGGCCGGCCAGGATGGGGAGGGGAAGCGAGGGTGGGGTGGCAGGGAGAAGCGGGTGGGGGTCCTGCCAAACGGTCCTGGGGGCTTCGGGCAGGAAGAGCTGTCCCTGAGCTCTGAGTGAGGAACCGGTTCTGAGCCGAGGGGTCTGGGGCTTGTGTCCCCGTGGCCCGTCCCTGGGTGGGTCCGCCCAGCTCGGCTCACGTTTTCCTCGGAGGAGGCCGGTCCGTCTGGTCCCGGCAGCATTCCACCCTGACCTCTGGATCTCCTGCTACTGGAAACTGCTCTTGTACGTCTCCCTCCCTTGGGGCTCCTTCCTAGCCCTGCCCTCCCCCTCCACTGGGCCCTGTCCCAGGGTCCCTGAGAACCAGGGCTCAGCCAGGGGCAGCCCAGCCCCTGCCCCTCCCCTGCCCTACTCTCCACTTCTCTCTGCCCTGGGAAACGGGGTGGAGGGAGCCCAGAACACACGGTCTCCTGCTGCCCGGGGTGCTGGCGCCGGCGGGTGGGTGGGAAGTGAGAGGCTTCGGAGGGGTCTGCTTGGATGGGGTGCAGCTGGGGCCACGTGGGGTCAGCGCAGGCAGGGGGAGGGGCGGCCCTTCCCCACACAGGCCTGGGGAGGGGGAGTCGCGATTCTGCAGACCCTCTGCCCCGACTCTTCCCGGGGGTGGGGGTGCTCCCGGGAGGGGGAGGGCAGGCTGCGGGCTGCTGTGTGAGGCTGAGGAAGCAGCTGCGGCTGAGTCATCCTCCGGAAGACGAAGGAGGCCCTTTCCATCGCCATCTGTCTCCTTGGCAGGGAGAGGAGGAGGGGGCGCGCCTCACCCTGGCCTCTCCTGGGCCTGACGCAGGGAGGGGGGTGTCTTTCTCAAAGCGGCTCTCACCATAGCCAGCCAGGCCACCCAGGGGCGGGGGCTCCTGCCACGGGGTTTCTCCGGGAGGTCCCCTGGGGACTCCCCCACCCCAGTAAGGAACCCCAGAATCTGCCGGCCTGTCTGAGCTCAGCACAGGGAAATTGGGCACCAAGCCCCCTCCCCCAAGTGTTGTAGTGGTGCCGATGTCCCCTCCCCGGGGGCCTGGAACCTCACCCCACTCTGGGCAGCTGTGCGGGGGCGGGGCTGAGGGTAGCTGATGCCCCGCCCCCAGGGAGAATCCTGCAGGAGCTCAGACAGGCTCCGGGTCCTTGGGGCAGGGGTGGGTGGAGAGGGTGTCCTCTCTGGCTGGGGCCACCCCCTGGGCCGCCCTGCCCTCCCGCTCCCCTGCAGTTACATCAGTTTCCCCGTCCTGTTATGTGCGGTGGGACATCTGAGGCCCGAGACGGGAAGGGGGTTCTGGACCCCTAGTCTCGCAGGGGATCCCCCCAGCGGGGCTCCGGAGTGCGGAATACGGGCCCCATCCTAGCGGTGACGTCTGTACAAACACCAAGCGCTGGGAGCTGACTTCAGCCACCCTCCCTGCATGCCCCCTTGAGCCGATGTGCGGTGGGTGTGCCCCGAATCCAGGCCCTGGCTTCCCAGGTATGTTGTATTTCTCTCTGGGTTTCAGGCTCCTTGTCTAAGATGGGGCTGATGGGACATGGACGGTGCAGGGTGATCCCGCACTGCCCCCGACACATCCGAGCCAGGAGGAAGCCCCCGGACGGTGGGGCACGGCACCCTGGGCCCTGAGCGCTGGTGGGGGTGCCCACAGGGCTAGGCCCAGTCCCAGTGAGGGCCAGCCCTGTCGCCCTGCGTGGTGTGGTCCGGAGATGCGGAAGAAGGCAGGGGACTTCTGGTTGCAAGAAACCCAACTTGAAGGAGGCAAGGAGAGAAAGAAGGACTGTCCCCCCAAAGTCCTATGGAGGTAGGAGAGGGTCTCTTCCCGGCTCCTGTGTCATTGTTGCCCGGTCCTCGGTCCGCTTTATCCCTCCCCCCTCCACCATTTCTGCCAACAGCTCACTGCTCCTCACCTGGGGCCCTTGCAGGAAGGGCCATGTTGGTGATGATGGACCCCCCACCCTGGGGAGATGCCCCCAATCTCAGGCATTCCCTGTGATGGATGGAGGGGGGCAGGAGTGCGGGTTGTGTCCCACAGGCTTGGTTCAACAAGGGGGTGAGTCTCCAAAAGAGGAGGCCTGGTTAGCAAGATCTCTGAGGGGCTGTGGCCCCACTGGGTGGAGCCCCTTCCTACAGATGCAGGTGGGCCTCTCTGGAAAGATGTGGTTCCCGGGGCTCGGGAACCCCAGGTGGGAGAGGTGTATCCAACTGGACATCAACACTGAAGAAGGCTCTGGATAGTAGCCAGGAGAGGCTGGCAAGCTTGGCCGTGGCCATGGGGGTGGTCAGCTGTCTGGGCGCAGCTCCTTGGTGCCGGGAATGGAGAGGTCACCTTTTATGTGAAATCAGGTATGGGCTGGAAGGCTTTGAAGCTGCAGGCAGGTTCCCTCCTTCCCATGTCAAGGGTACAGGGCCCGTGCCCCGGCACACTGGGCTTCCTCCTGCCTGGGGCACCGCAGAGCATTTCCATCTGATGGACGCAGGAGCTGCGCAAATTAATCCCAGACGTGGTAGGATGTGTCCGAGCTGGGGGTCTTCCTATCAGCAGGCACTTCCTTTGCTTCACCCTGGCTCTGTCATGGGATGCTGAAGGCTGTTTGGTGTTAAAACCATTATAGTATCCAGTATCCATCCATCCAACCACCCGTCCATCTACTCATCCATCCATCCACCCACCTACCCACGTACCATCCACCCATCCATGCACCCAACCATATATCTAACCACCCACCTGCCTACCATCCACCCATTGATCCATCCATCCATCTACTCATCCATCCACCCACCCACCCACCATCCATCCACTCACCTATCCATCCATCCATCCATCATCCATCCATCCATCCATCCATGTACCCATCCATCTACTCATCCATCCATCCACCCACCTACCTACCTATCCACCCACCATCCATCCATCCATCTACTCATCCATCCATCCACCCACCTACCCACGTACCATCCACCCATCCATGCACCCAACCATACATCTAACCACCCACCTGCCTACCATCCACCCATCTATCTATCCATCCATCCACTCATCCATCCACCCATCCATCCATCCATCCATCCATCCATCTATATATCCATCCAATGTTTATTGAAAGCCTGCTTTGTGTTAGATGCAGGGTTGGTACTTGTTAAACCAAGTAGGCAAAGGCACAGCAATGCCCTTGAGTAGGGTTGTCAAATGTAGTAAATAAAAATATAGGACATCCAATTAAATTTGAAGTTCAGATAAACAATGAATACTGTTTTAGTATAAGTATATAAGTATGCCTATGCAATATTTGGTATAAATATGTCCCAGATACTGCATGGGACACACTTAGGGGGCAATTTTCTTGTTCTTTGTCTGAAATTCAGATTTAACTGGGCCTTCTGTGTTATCTGGTAACCCGCCCCGGTCAGCTGGGGAAACAGTGGGGTGGTAGACACATTCACATTCCACCTGAAATATCTAACTCGATCCTTATCAAAATCTATGAACTTTGGGTCACCCGGGTGGCTCAATTGTTAAGTGTCTGCCTTTGGCTCAGGTCATGATTTTGGGGTCCTGGGATAGAGCCCCGCATGGGGTTTCCTGCTTGGCGGGGA
>CM052797.1:125219245-125250075 GCA_028533885.1 Nasua narica
GGGTGTGCAGGCTGGGGGTTCTGCTGACCCTGCAAGACCGGACTTCGGCCGTCACCTGACCTGCTTGGCTCTGCGGTTTCAGGATCAACCTCGAGCTCATCCGTTCGGAGTCCAGCACCAACCTGAAGAATCTTCTAGACATGGAGCGGAAGGTGTCGTCCTCCATCCCCGAGGTGCAGGAGCAGTATTCCCAGCGCCTCCAGGCAAGCCGGGCCGGGGTCTGGGCCAACCCTGGGGAGCAGCTGCCGGGGGCGTGGTCTCTTGGGTAGGGGGGCCTTTCAGCAGGTGCGCAGGCCCGGAGCCAGCCAGGCAGGGGCACGTGAGGGGCGAGGACAGGCCAGGGCGAGGGGCTCCGCAGGAGGGCAGCGTCCAAAGGTCGTTTGTGCAAAGGGGGGGCTTCCTCTGTGCCCAGCGGCCACGGTGCCCAGACCTCCCCGTCCCTGCTCCGAAACCTCGGTGGTGACGGCGGTGTCGGCAGCCATCGCCCTGCTGCAGCCGGGCCCTGCCCTAACCCCCAGGGCTCGCCACCCCCCACCCCGTCCCTGTGAGGCAGGTGGTGCCCACCGTGGGGCTCTCCCGGGGCTGTGACCATGCCCCTGTCCCCAGGCCAGCATCGAGGCCTCCCGGGCGCTGGACGAGGTGTTCCAGGCCATCGAGGAGAAGAAGCTAGAGCTGGCCCGGTACCTGTGTGAGGACCCCCAGCGGCTGTCCCTGGAGGACACGTTCAGCACCATGAAGACCTTCCGGGACCTCTTCATCCGTGCCCTGAAGGTGGGCCAGGCCTGCATCTCCTCCCCAGCCTCGGGCGGAGCCACTGGAATGGCCCGAGTGCCGGGCTCGTGCTGTCCCTCGAGCGCTGGGGGTCACGGGCTCCGCGTCCACCCGCGCAGGAGAACAAGGACTGGAAGGAACAGGCAGCGAAGGCCGAGAGGAGGAAGCAGCAGCTGGCCGAGGACGAAGCGCGGAGGCCGCGGGGCGAGGATGGGAAGCCTGGTGAGGCCAGGCCCCGGCTGGGGACCCAGGGGGAGCTGGGGGGCAGGCCTCCGTGGGGCCAGGTCTGCACGTTCTCCCTGCTCGACCCCCATCCTCGAAGCTCGTGGGGCACCGCCCCCCCCCAGGTCGTCTCCTCTTCAGGGTCACGTGGGTGGGCTCCAGGGACCAGCAGGCCGCCTCTCTGAGGGTGTTGGGGCCTCTCAGTCAGGAGGGGAGTCGGGAAGCAGGAGGAAGTGTGTGTCATCGACGCCCTGCTGGCCGACATCAGGAAGGGCTTCCAGCTGCGGAAGACGGCCCGGGGCCGAGGGGACGCAGAGGGGGGCAGCAGGGCGGCTGCCACGGACCCGCCAAGGGACAAGGTGCCTGGTGAGAGCCTCTCCGACCTCATCGCCGTTTTCCTCCTGCTGCCCTTGCTGCCCGCGACCTCTTCTCCTCCAGGAAGCCCTCTCTGATCTCCCGGCTGCTTTGCTGCCTGAGAAATGGCACGGCCGTGGGGTCGGAGCGGCGGCTCAGCCTCCTGGTGCTCTCGTCTGTGGCCGAGGGCTTCCTGCAGCCCCAGCGGGCAGTGGGCCTTTGACCCGCATCTCGGGGCTCGGGGCTGCTGAGGGGGTGGGAGGCGGGGGCCCGGGGCCCGGGGGAGGGGCGCTCCACTCAGCGTGGCTGCCCGGAGGGAGGGGGCTCTAGGGGCGGAGATGAAATGGCCCATTGTCCCCCGGGCAGCCACACCATGGCCCTGCTCTCTGGGAGCCCACACTTCAGGGCCGCCAAGGGAGGCTCCCGGGCAGTGGTCTCTGCAGGGTTGGCATTTGGGATGGACGGAGGCCCTCCGCCTGGGCCTGCCCTCAGCCGCCGTGTCCTGTGTCCACAGCAGCCACCAGAGTCCCCGCGGGCACCGGCGGCCCCACCTCTGAGCCCCGGGGCTGGGACCTCTCGGACGCCACTGCCCCCAGCCCGCAGCCCACTGCAGACCCACCAGAGGGGGACGCGCCTGGGTCCCTGGAGAGGCGTTCTTCCTGGTACACAGACGCCAGCGATGTCCTGACTACCGAGGACCCCCAGAGCCCCCCGCCTTCTCGGGGCGCCTGGACGGTGGTGCTGGGCGGTGCACAGGCCCTGAAGCCTCTCCAGATCTCTGGCGACAAGCCCCCCGGGGCCACGGGGTCGGGCCAAGATGCCGAAGACCCTGCAGCCCTTCAGGGCGTCCACCTGGCCGAGGCTGACAGCACCGTGGAGGGGCTGCGGGAGGCCGCTGCCCACAGCCACGGTGCCGACCCCCCTGCCACAGGCCCTGGCGTGGTTGGGGACGGGGACAGGGACCAGGAGGACCCAGCCCCGGATTCTGCACTGGACACGTCCTTGGACAGGTCCTTCTCTGAGGACACAGTCACAGACTCTTCAGGGTCCGGCACTCTCCCCAGGGCCCGGGGACAGGCCTCAAAGAGGACAGGAAAGCGAAGGAAGAAGCGTCCCTCGAGGAACCAGGAAGGTAACTTGGGTCTCCCCTTCCATCACTCCTCGTCCCCTCAAAGCAGGGGTCCCGGGTGGGCAAGTCCCACGGGGCTTGGGGGCACTGGCGCGTGGTTAGAGCTCGTCCACCCCCCAGGAGGGCCCCGAGCCTCTCGCCGCCGCCGGCCGTCCTCTCCTCCGCCCCCCAAGAGTGGGTGATTCCCAGGACACCCCACGTCCTGTCGGAGAGGAGACGGCCAGCGTCCCGCACGCGGGAGGAACAGCGTAGGCGGGGCGCTGCCCTTGTCCCCGCGGCCTGACCCGCTAACTCCCGCTTCCCGCCGTCCCCAGCAGGGATGGCAGCTGGGGCGGGCGTGGCCCAGCCGGGGCGGCTCCGAGGCCCCGCGGCCCCGCGGCCCGGCCCAGCTCTGAGTTCAGGGCGGGTCAGGAATAACCTGTTGAGTGCGTTTTTCTTATTTGAAAGCAGAGGTTGTCCCCGACTCTGACGATAGTAAAACTAAAAGGCTCTGTGCGATCCAGTAAGGTAGGTGCTCGTGCCGGCACCCCGCACTAACGGTGGCTGCAGAGGCCGGGCGGCGCCCAGCGCCCCGGGACGCTAACCTGCCTTCCTCCAGCCCGCCGGGCCTGTCCGCGAGCCCTGCCGTCCTCTGCCGCTGGTGCTGGGACCCGCCTGGCCCTCCGCCTGCCCCCCTCTCTGGAAGGGCGGGAGCCGCCTCGCTTAGCTGGTGTCCCTGTGCGCTGGGCAGACGGGCCGCAGGAGGGTGGGGGTCTCTGACGGCGGGGGGCTTGCCCCTCTCCCCAGCAGTCCAGCTAACCTGGGGTTTTCCTGGCTCCCAGCCCCCGGCGTGGCACCTTTGCTCTGAGACCTTCCGCAGGGCACAGCCCACCTCTCCTCGGGCCCCGGTTGGGCCACGAGTGGCCCCAGGGAGACAGTCCCAAGGGCCGGTTCCCAGGGAGAAGCGGGCCACGACCCCTCTCCAGGGAACGGACAGGCCTCCCCTCCCTGGCAGCCAAGTCCTGGGAACCACAAATGGTTCTGTTGGCACATCCTGGGTCCATAGCCCCGGGCTTCCCGGGACCCCTGAGGATGGGCAGGCCCGTGGTCGTCTCGGACGCGGCCTGAGAGGCTCAGAGACACAGACAGGCCTGGGGTCCCTACTGTCTTCTGGCAGTGCTCGTGGCGAGCCGAGCCCGTTCCTCAGGCGCGGGGGGCCACCTGCACCCAGCTTGGAGCTGACCCGAGGGGCCCAGGGCGGGGAGAGGTGCAGCGGTGCCCAGAGGGAGCAAGGGCAGGCGTGACGTCAGGTGCACCCCCCTTTACGGTTTACCCCACTACTCGATACGACCTTTGGCCTCAGTCCCAGAGTTTGCTGCTGGGCCCCTTTGTGAGCCCAGCTCTCCGGCGCGAAACAGCAGCACTCGCTCGCGAGGGGGGCCGCGTGGTCTGTGGGTTTGGGGGCTGGCAGCCACGTGCGGCGGCCGTCCGGGGAAGCGCTGTGCCCCCGCAGGACCGCCCCCCGTCCTCCGGCGCAGCGATCCGCTGCCACCCGCTCGCTCCCCTCCCCGGGCCCCAGCACCCCCGTGGCCGGGGGCAGGAGGACGGAATCCCACCTTCTCCGCTGCACCTTGTATTTCGAAAACCTGGAGCCAGACAGGGGATTTGCAAGATCGTAACAGCGCCCTAGAAGGGCAAGAACTTGCCAGAAAAGGGCCAAAGTATCGGCATTGGCTGCATTGCTTTCAGCTGCCCCAAAGGATGGGAAAGTTCGAGGCATCTTGCTGCCTGGGCCCTGAACCTGACCCACGGGGTGTCCTCCTAAGCGAGGCTCCTCTCCCATCCCCTCCCCCCACCCAGGATGATTCAGGTCAGTCAGGTGCAGCCCGAGGCGCCAGCAGGGCCCGGGCCGGGGTCCCCAGGCGGGCCCGCCACACCTGGCCTGGGGTCATTCGGGCTCGCCGGGACTGCGATCCCACCGCTCGTCCCGCCTCTGTCTTGTGCGGCACCTGCGTGGAAGGCACACGCAGGTCCCTCTGCCCCCACCCCGGCTGGTTCCGCATTGTGCTTGGGGCGGGAATGCCGCACCTGGGGCCTGGGTCATGTCCGGAAGGGCTCGGGCTGATTATCCCGCGGCCGGGGCCTGGACGCCCACTGCCTGATTGAGGTGGTGACTTGGGAGCCCCCACTGTGTGGGGTCCTGGCACCCAGGGGGGCGGGGACAGAAAGCCTACTCTAAATGACTTTGACCTTCCTGCCTCTCATTTTTGTCAAGCATGATCGTCCAACTCGTCCGCTCAGGGCCCACGGGGGCCTGGGGTCGCCACGCGGGCAGGGCATTGGTGGGGAAGCATGGAACAGGGGCCCCTGGGCCAGAGGGCTCTGGGGGACAGGGGGCCTGCAGGTCCAGCCTCTGGAAAAGGACAGGTCCGGAGGCATCCGGTGTCAGGGGCCGGCAGGGAAGCCCCTGAGGGAGCTCGGGGAGAGGCAGCCGGGGCACTGATGGGGGTGGCCAGTGCGGCCTGGGCCTGGGACAGCGGAGAGGCCAGGGCCGGGGGGTGGGGGTAGTGCAGAGGGGGGAGAGCAGGGCCTGGTGGGAATGGAGCAGGGGCGGGGGAGAGAGCAGAGCCTCTGGTGGGTGGGAGAACAGGACCTGGTGGGGAGCAGGGTCTGGAGAGGGAGCAAAACAAGGCCTGGGGCCTGGTGGGGGCGGGGCGTGGGGAGAGTGGCTCAGGCACCCAGCCAGGGCGGGTAGGCAGGAGCCAGCTGGCGGGGCCATCCCAGCACCTTCCACCTGAAGACTCTTGCCGCTGGAAGGCAAGGGCCTGGGGTCAGAGTGGACCAGGGGAGGCCCAGTGCAGGCCACCGGGCCGTGGGGACGGGACCACAGGAGCCTGGGAACCGGAGGCAGGCTCCCTGGCCTTGTCCGCAGCAAGCTTGCTCCTAACGACGCCGTTTCCTCTCACTTCCCGCAGGCTTCAGCCTAAAGCCCAAAGCCAAGTGAGAGCCCCGCAGCCGGCCCCACGCGGCAGTGGGCCCCCGGAGGTACTGCTGAGCCGGGCTCCTCCAGGGCCAGGCTGGAACCCGGCCCCTGGGAAACCAAAACTCTGTGCCTTACCCTCCAGGGAGGTGGGCCTTCCAGAGCTCTTGGGGCACTGTGGCCGAGACCCCAGCAGGCCCCAGGGCCCGGCCCCCAGTCCCCTCCTGGACAGCCTGCACGCCCCCTGCCCCCGTGGTCTGCTTTCTGAATGCCGATTCCCCTGCATGCCCCACAGCACCTGCCTGCAGGGGTGAGGGGCCACGGCTGTGTCCCTAGGGCACCTCTCAGCGGGTGCCCTGCCCTCCAGTCCCCTGGCGCCCAGAAGCTTCTGGCCCTCGCAGCCCTCTCCCCACAAAGCCATGGGAGCCAGGCAGAGGTGGAGCCCCCCGCCCCTGCGCACTGCCTCCTTACCGGCCCCAGCCCCCTGCTCCCAGCTCTGCCTCTCGGCCTGCTTAGCCGGGCGGGGCAGAGCGGTGTTTAACTGAGATAGGGCTGTTCGTGTCTCTGCCCCCTGCGGTAGCTGAGCGGGGCACAGACGGCTGGGAGGACTCCAGGGCCTGCGGCAGAGGCAGGCTGGCCAGCGCCGGGCCCCTGCTCAGCAGACGGGTGGGGGATCCGTGGAGCTGGCCCCCTTCCCGCCACACCCCGCCCCTGCTGCCTTGGCCGGGGTCTGGCCACCGTGCCGCCAGGATGACCGTCGCTGCCGCTATGGCTGCCACCACCTCCAGAGGGACTGGGCTGCACCCCCCGGGCTAAGAGGAGGCGAGGACCCACGCCCGGCTCTCCCTGCCACACCCCTGCCCCAGGTGTGTGCTTCCGAGGCTGGCGTCCAGAGAGGCTCAGACCAGTAAAGAAGAGAGCTGGCCCAGGCAGCGGCTGCGTGGGGTTCGGGAGCGGGGGAACCGGCAGGGCCCTCGCCGCGGCCACGTGGCCTGTCCACCCCTGCAGAGCCCCCGGGCCGGGGCAGGTGCCCGACAGACCCCAGTGTGGGGGCACGGGAATCTCACCCGCTGACTCCCCCGGATTTCCAAGGCCATCAAGCACCAAGATCCAGTTCTGGAATATTCCATCATCCCCCCGAATTCCCTTAGCAGCCACTCCCCGTGCCGCCTTCCCCGGCCCCCAAGTCTGCTTCCGTGTCCGTGGATTTGCTTTCCGTGGACGTTTCTCATAAACGGAGTCCCACTACGTGGCCTTCCGTGGTTGGCTCCTCCCACACCGCGTGTTTCCGGGTTCGCCGTGTTGGAGCGTGGGTCGGGCCTCCGCTCCTTTGCCCCACCCCGTGGACGGCCAGCCGGGGTGTCCGTGTGAATCGGAGCCCTCGCCGGTCGGTCTGCCTGCGGGCGTGGGTTCAGGGCTCCCACGGGCCGAGTCCGTGACTGTTCACGGAGCCATGAGGTGGCCAAAGTGGCGGCGCTGCTTTGCCCCCAAGGGCGTGAGCGCCTGGGCCGGCGGCGTCCGAGGGGTGTGTGTCCGGGACCAGCTCGCAGGAAGGGGCCCGTGGCGCTCTGTGGCCCGGGGGGAAGCCCCAGGTGGCTGAGCCCACCCCACTCCCAGGGGGAGCCCCCCAGGCTCAGTGGCCCCGGCTGCCACTACCCCAGTGACAGGCCCACAGCGCACGGGCCGCTGCAGGGGGGACATGTTCTAATTCAGGCGAGGCCGTGTGATAGGCCGGGCCCAGCTGCCGCCCAGGACAGGGCTGTTTATAGAAAAGCCCGATTCCCCCCGCTCCCCCAACCGCTGGCTATTTATAGAGTCGGGCTTGGGGGAGTTGCTGCCCCTACAGGCCAGCGTTTGGTCCTGCAGCCCCCGAGTGAAACCCCCTGGTGGCCCCCTGAGCCCTGCGCTCCCCCCAAAGGGCCCCCGGCCAGCACCCCGGTCTGCTGGGACTCCAGCCGACCTCCCTCCTCCCCTCCAGGGCCCCTGTGGCTCCGGAGGCTTGGCAGCAAACAGCCCTTCCCGCCTTCTTGCTCCCTTTCGGCCACCATGCTGCCTCGTCCTCGTCTACGCGGCCAGCGTCTGTGCCCCAGCTCCGCTCCCACCGCCTCCCTCCCGGAAACACCCAGGCGCCCTGGCCACAGCCTAACCCGAGTCTCAGGCCCTCCTGCCCCTGTTCAGCACCCCCAGGGGCAAGGGGGAGCGGCTGCCGTCGCCCAGAAGGCCAAGGACGCGAAGCCTGCCCTCACACCCCACTTATCACCTGCATTTGCCCCACAGCAATGCCGGGAAAAAGGGACCAGTGGGGCCCGTGGGGGAGAACAGGGTCCCAGACCCAGAGGGGTCAGAGCCAGGGTCCCGGCGGGAGCCCAGGGGACTGCAGGGCGGGCGGGCTGACAGCACCACCCTCTGTGGGGACCCCCACCAGTGACCACTGTGTGACTCTTCCTCCGCGGGAACTTCTGGTGCCCCCGAGGAGCCACAGGCCCATCGCTGGGCTCCAGGTCCCTCTGTCCTGAAGGCCGTCCCCCCCCCCCAAGAGAGGGAGCAGGGGTCTTGGCCCTGGGGGGAGGGGCCCGGAGCGCCCTCCTGGCCCCAGGGGTCCATCCCTGGCCCCTTCTCCCCGTGGGGCCAGCCATGTCCAAGCGCGAGTCCACAGGGGATGGCGGGGGGCAGACGGGAGCCCAGCAGAGGGCGCAGACCCTGCCTGGAAGCCCAGTTCCTCCCAAGGGCTGGGAAGGGGGCCGCGCGGGGCCCCGTGGAGCCTGCCGGCCGCCACGGGCAGGCGTGTTGGCCCCGACGCTGCTTATCCTCACTGGACACTGAGCCCCTGAGGGTGGGGGGAGCGCTGGGGAGGGGAAACGCTGTCCTCTCTCCTTGGCCACCAGAGCGCGTGCGGCTGCCCTGGACGAGCCGCCCCTCAGGGCAGGTGCCCGCCCCAAGCCCCAAGGATGTGGACCCCCGGTGGAGCGTGAAGACGTGCTCCCCTCTCCCACCCCAAAGAGGCCCCCCGGGGTCTCTAAAGCCCTGAGGTCCCGGGCCTGGGGAGGACCCGGGGAGGGGTACAGGGCCCGCCCCAGAGCGGGGCCACACAGGCGTGGACCGTGGCCGGCGGAGCCAGCCTGTCCTTGTGCCCCCGCCTCCAGAAGCGGGTGCGTGGCCCGCTTGGCTCCCCTGCGGTGGCTGGGCGGGCAGGGGCGGGACCCGGCGGCCTGGAGGTCACCAGGAGGCGCCACTGCGCCCGCCCGGCCCGCCCCCGGCCCGCCCCCTGCCCCGGGCCGGCTCCTTTTAATGGCGCGGCGGCCAGCCCCTCCGGTGGCCCAGCGCAGCTGAGGAGCCAGGCCAACATGTCGGGGACCCGCGCCTCCAACGACCGGCCCCCCAGCTCGGGCGGCGTCAAGCGGGGGCGGCTGCAGCAGGAGGCGGCGGCCACCGGCTCCCGCGTGACCGTGGTGCTGGGCGCACAGTGGGGGGACGAGGGCAAAGGCAAGGTGGTGGACCTGCTGGCCACGGACGCCGACGTCATCAGCCGCTGCCAGGTGCGGGCCCTCCCCCACAAGCCCCCCCAGCAAGCCCCCTCCTTCTCTTGGCCCCGGGCCCCCCATCCTCCCCGTCCTCCCGCACCCCCGACCTGGACACACCTCTGGGACGCCTCCCCTTGCTGGACGCCCTCCCATGGCCACCGGACCCCTCTGCACGCACACACTCCCCTCCCCCCTCACGCCCCCGGACCGCCCTCCCTCCCCTCCCCTCCAGGCCATGGGCCAGGGCGGAGCTATAAATACCTGTGCTGAGTTGGGGACACCCGATCTCCACGGGGTGGGGTTCGCCATGGGTGTGACACTGGGCCCTCCGGCGTGGGGGTGGGGTGGGGCCCCCAGCTCCAGCTCCTGGCTGCTCTGAGACACCCTCCCTCCTCACTCTGTCTGGGGCTGGCACGGGGTGGCCCTGGGGGGCCAGCCAAGAGGAGGCAGAGGCCAGGGCAGGACCAGAAGGAAGACAGGCCAGGGGCAAGGAGGGTCCCCGGCCAGACTCAGGGCGGGGGGGCCACGGACGGCTGGCCAGGGTGACCTCGTGGCTGGCGGTGCCACCGGGGAGGCCAGACACAGGCTCTGTCCCCAAGGGCCCAAAGTGACCACTGCCAGCTGTGGGCTGTCCTCGGGGCTGCTCCCTGGGGCCACCGCCCCTGCGCCGGGGCTGAGGGCTGTGCTTGCCGCTGGGGCTGACTTAGACCTCAGGGCACAGAGGGGCCAGTTTTAGGGTGCATGTTTCCGCTGCACGGGGTTTGGAGCCGTGCCCACGAATGCTGCCCCAAATGGGGAAGGGGCACCCCCTGAGCTCTTCGTCAGATGTGTGTCCTCATTTCCCAGCTCCTGCCAGGAAGGCTAGGGCCGGGGCACCTCCCCCCCCCCGGGAAGGAAACGGGCCCCACGCTTAGCTCGGGGAACTCCCCAGCCGCTCTCTGGGCCACTCCCGTCCCACGCAGAGTGGGTTCTGGAAGGTGTATCCCGGCCTCGTGGAGAGACCTCCCACCCTCTCTGCCCTGAGCCGGCGACCAAGCCCACTCCCGGCCCCGGGCAGTCTCCAGGAGCCAGAGGAGGGCTCCAGGCAGCCTGCCACCTGAGCTCGGGGCCCTCGTCCCTCCACGGCTGGGCACACAGTGCCAGCACCCTCCATGTAGTCTGCTGGCTCCACTGAGCCTCCCACGTCTCTCTTCTGAAGAGCCCCGAGGGCTTGGCAGGTCCCCTGGCCGCGGAAATGCCTCCGGCAGGACCCTCCCTGCTCTGCCGCCCGGGGCAGCAAGGCAGGACCAGCTGAGCACAGAGCAGGCTGGACCCTCGCCACCTGACCTGGGGGCCCTCGGGGCACCCTCGCCACCAGGGACTTCTTGGGCTGAGATCGGATGCATCTCTGCCTGCGGGAGCCCTGGATGACCTCGCAGTAGGCACAGTTGGGGGCTGTCCTGGGGGCCCGAAACGCCTTCTCTCCTCTAGCCTCCAGACAGTGCGGTGGAGCGGGGAAACTGAGGCCCAGAGAAGCTGAGGGGTGAAAGCAGCAGCCTGCGTGGGCCCTCACGTGGGCCCAGCCACGGAGACGGCACGGGCCGTCAGGGGTTGCGCCGTGAGGGCCCCACGCTGGCCCTGGGGAGGGCGGCCCCGAAGCTCAAAGTCACTGACCCCAGGACCCGGCGGCACGTGCAGTGGGCAGGAGGCCCGTCTGGGTGGCTGCCTGGAAGGGCCGAGGCCGGCCAGCCCCAGTGACCAGAAGGGTCACCTGGCCTGTCACTTGGGCCCAGGGCCGTCCTGAGCAGCAGCTGGAAGCCCCCACAGGCGCCCCGCCCCGCCAGCAGGCCTGTCCCTTCCCTTCCCCAGTTCAGCACCCCTCGGAAGCCCCTGGGGTCCCTCGGCGGTCTGGGGCCAGGCCCACCTGCACCCCCACACCCGCCAATCATGCGGGGCCTGCGGTCAGCACCCCAGGACTCCCCCGCCGCCTTCCCGACCGTCCAGGGTCTCGGGCTTCGGTCCGTCCTGCTGTTTTCTGAGCGCTTTGGGGGCCAGCCTCCCCCTCTCGCTGGCCACGCCCGCGCGTCCCACCTCCCTGCCGTCCCCGTAGCGCGCTCAGCCGCCCTTCGCCCACCCCCAGGGCTCGGGGTCTGTGGGGGCTGCAGCGGGGCACCTGGGGTCGGGGTGCGGCCGGGAAGGCCTCCCTGGCTCGTGGCGCTGCAGGCTCCCTCCGGGCCACGTCACGGCGCCCCTGGGGGCCGCTGCTGCCATCCCTGTCGTCTGCGGCGACGTTGCGCAGGCACGCGGGCTTTGAGCTCTGCCCTCCCGTCTTAGGAGTCCGCACACCTCCCCTGGGCTCTGCTTTCTGCGTCCTTCCCGCTGCTCGACCCTCTCCCCAGCCCGCGGTCGGGCCCAGCCCTTCCTCCATTTCCAAAGTAACTTTGGCCGGAAGGCTCCAGGGGCCCCCTGGCCAGGACCACCGCGACCGGGATTTAAAATTCTCTCCTTTGCAACAGCAGCGCCAACGGTACTGGGCGTCCACGGGTGACCGTGTTCGGTACAGGTGCTGTGTTTCTCTCAGTTTGCACCCTGGTCTACGTGCCATCACCCATCTGGGGGACACGCGTGTCCAGCCGGGTCACGCCCCGGGAAGGGCCAGCGGCCTCGAGCCGCTGGGGAGAGCTATGGTGCTGCACGTCGCGGTCTCACTCTGAGCGGCCACGTCCTGCGGCTCGTGGGTGCTCTGGGACCCCTCCCCTCATGGGTATCGGGAGATGCCTCACCTCGAGCCCCCGGCTGGCCAGGGCCCTGCGCGGGACAAGGGGCAAGGAGAGCCTGCTGTCGCTCTCAGAAGCAGGCCACCCCGCATGTCTGCACCATCTGACGCTCGAGAGGGAGGGCCTCCCCCAGCCTACACAGCCCTTGGGGGCCGTGGGAGCATCTGCCTGGGGCAGCTGCCCTGTCTGAAGCTGCGAGCCCTCACGCCTGCCCCTGTGCGGCGGCGAGCCCGGGGCGAGTCCGCCTGGGGTTGAGGGAGTGGATGTCGCGGGCGACAGGCAAGGCAGAGCACTGCGTAGGTGGGTGGACTTCGGGTTCCCTCCGAGGAGGGCGTCCCCCAATGTCCCCACCCTGAGAGCAGGTCCCTTACTATGTCGCCCAGGACGCAGACGCAGCCGGACCCCCGCCCCCGGGGCTGGCCAGGGGCAGCTGCCCTCTCCCCTGCCTCTCTCGTCCACATGTCTGACGGGCAGCCCGGGGCTGGGGTGGACGTGGGCAGACAAGCTGCTCCCTCTCCAAGAGCCGGACCAGGAGGCCAGCAGGCTCTGTGGCTGCAGGGGTGGGGCGGGGCTGTCAGAGAACCGAGGTCAGGGGTGCTGGGGAGGGGGTCTGGAGCTCACGGGCCTGGGGCCCCTCAGAGCTCATGGAGGGAGCGTCACAGGACAGATGACCAGGTGGGTGCCTCCCTGGGAACCAGGGCCAAGGGCGCGATGGCCAAAGGAGCAGTCCGGAACAGCATGGGGACCCGTGTCGTTGGGGGTTCAGGGGGAATGGGAGGGGCAGGGGCCCGGGCAGGTCAGAGGCCAGCAGGAGGCCATCCACACCGACAGCGGCAGGGTGCTCGGGACGAGGGCTGGGGCACGGAGGGCAGGAACGGGACATGCTGGCGAACGAGGGTACACGCGTGGGAGGCAGGGCGTGCAGGATGTGCTCCGCGGGGAGCCCCGAGACGCTGCAGCCCTGGGGGAGTGGGGGTGGGTGCCCCAGGGGCACCCTCGAGCCCCTGCACGCTGCCCTCAGTGCACGCCCGCAGCTGCCCCGCCCCGTGGCCTCCGAGGACGGGCGAGCCCCTGACCGGCCAGTGGACCCCCTGAGCTGGCCAAGCCTGTCCCTCGTTATCCCAAGGCCTCGCCCGTGGTTGCCAGACCCGACTTGGGGACCCAAGGCCTGCCCCTTCCACAGCCCGGTGGCCGGCCCCGGTTGCCGCGGGAGCAGGTGCCCCAGCCCGGGAATGGGCCCCAGGAGACGCACCGCGGGAGACTCGGGGCTCCGCAGACGGCGGCAGAGAAGGGCTGGGAAGATGACTCTCTCAGGCTCTCCGTCCCTGAGTCTTAGGGCCCAGTGGGGACGTGGAGCTGGCTCTCAGGGCCGCACAAGCCTCCATGTGCCCAGGAGGGGGCTGGGGCCGTAGCTCTCTAGCTGCCGGGTGGGTCCGGGGAGGGGGTCTGCGCCGTGTGGTTCCCGGCCACCGCTCACACTCCGGCAAGGGGGCCTCGTGCGTATCTCAGCTTGGGCAGCCCCCGGGGAGGGCTCACTGCTCAGCCCAGGCCCCAGCTTCCTGGTCCCAAGGAGAGTGGGCCCGCTGGTCTCCCGCAGGGACAGGAAGGCCCAGAGCTGGCCAGGTTCCCGAGTGGGCCGGCCTTGGCTTGGGTCCTGGTCCTGGTCCAGAAGGGGGCGCACCCCCTTTCTTAGACTCCTGTCTCCGAGGAGGCAGCTGACTGGGGCGTCCATGGGCAGGGGAAGGGGTGGTGGCCGTGGCTTCAGTGTCCATGGTGGGTCCAGAGCCAGGTCCGACCCAAGGCTGCACCACAGAGGGAGGGCCTAGAGGCAGGCCGAGCCCCCGAGGGGCCACCCCAGCCCTGCCTCTATGCCCAGCTCCCGTCCCCCGGGGCACGAATGTAGGGGGTGGCCACTCCAGGGAGCCAGGGGGCTGACGGTGAAACGGGTCTGGGAACCGCCCCAGGCTGCTCCGGGCTCCTGGACGGTCCTCGCTCACTCTCGGGGCACAGAGCACAGAACCTCCAGAAGCTGCCCTCCTGGGACGGGGAGGCTGAGCCACCCAAGAGGCAAAGGCGGCCGGGCCGGACATTCGCACGGCTCTCACTGGGACCCCGCACAAGCCCCTCCCTCCGCATGGTTTTCCACACCCAGCTGGAGCCGGTAGAGCTGCACCCCCAGTGCGAAGGCCCCTGGCCCGGCGCTGCTTGGGCCCACAGGCGGCAGCTGGCAATGGGGCTCAAGCCTAAGGAGGGCATGTGGTTGCTCCTCCCCCATCTCACCACCTGGGGGAGGACAGACGGGGTCTCTGGGACCCTCACCCTGGATGTCTGCAGAGCTGCCGGGAGGCGCGCCCGTCGGTCGGCCGGGCCTGGGCTCGGCGTCCCCGGGCGAGCTCCTGCCCCTGGTCTGAGGCACGGGCCCCGCAGCTGGTCACGGGGGCCTGTGCCTGTTCCTGGGTGGCCGTGTCTACCCCACGCAGAGGCGGGCGTGCTGGACCATGCTTCTGGTCTCCGCGTGCGTCCTGGGCCGGCCGACGTTGGCCCGGGCAATGGGAGAGCAGGGGACGGGGGACTGGCCTGCTGCAGGGGGCAGAGCGTCGGCAGAAAGGCCGCAGGCCTGCGTTCCAGAACCGCCCGGATCCTGCCATGAGCTCCCTTCTCTGGGGACCCCAGGTCCCCCGGGGGGCCAGTGGAGACCATGCCCCCAGAACCCCTCCTGCGATTCTGGCCGGGATGCCCGCATGTGGGGAGTCAGACGGCAGGTGCCGAGGGGAGGGCGGGGCGTGGTGGGGGCGGGGGTCCGCCTCTGAGCCCACTGCCCCTGCCGTGTCCCCCCACCCCATCAGCGTCCGCTATCTTCACCTCCCTTCCGTCCGGCGGCCCCTCTGGGTCCCTTCCCACGTCTCCTCTCCGCGGCCCACGGCTCACCTCCCACCACCGTCCTCGTCCTGAGCCCTCCGTGGCCTGGTGCTCGTGGGGTGGCCCCCTGGGCTCCCAGGCCCCCACTGGCCCCTTCCTTCCCATCGGCTCCACCATCGTTCCCTCAGAGGCTGCGGCCAGTTCCCACAGCCACCGACCCGGGAGCCCCAGGGCGGCTCGGCCCCCGCTGGTCACGGGGAGCCGGGGGGGGGGGGGGTGGCACGGTCACGGAGTAGGGCCGTCAGGGGTGCTCACCTGGACTGCGGTGACCCTAGAGTCTGTCAGAGACACCCTCCACGCCGCGTCGGGGCGGCGGAAGCCTGCCCGCCAGACCTTCCACGCGCCCTCCAGACCCTTAGTGCTCGGGGCTCTGGGGCCGTCCGTGGACCCGGCTTCCAGCAGGAGCCCCCGGGGCGGCTGGTGGAGCTCGCAGGGCGGAGCTCAGGGTGAAGGGCGCTGGGGAAGTCGGGGACATGCATTCGGGCCCAACCCCACTGCTTCAGGTACCGAGGCCGGACATGAGGTCCGGGAGGGAAAGCCCCTGGCCCGGGGTCTCCGCCGTCTGCGCCTCGCTGTCCCCAGGCGCCCCCCCGCCCCCCGGGCTGCTTGGGTGGAGGGACCGGGAGACGGAAATTCCATCCAGACTCTCGGGGAGGAACAGTCGCTCCCGGCGGGCGGGCGGGAGGAGACGGCTGTCACTCAGCCCTGTAGGGTGGGCAAGACTGAGGCCACCAAGAGCCCGCAGCCCAGCGCCCCCTCTTCGAGGCAGAGGATGATGGGGTGGGGCAGGAACTGGGCCTTGGCCGTGGAGGGGCCGTGAGGATAAGCCAGTGTCCCTGTGGGAGCTTCCCGGGAGGTGGGGCTGGGGGCAGGGGGCACAGGCCAGCATGCTTCCCCACCCAGGGGCAGCCCCGCGGGCGACCCACCTGGGGCCCCGCAGTGCCCTCTGCTGCTGGGAACAGCAGGCTGGGCATCTCTCCTGGGGCAGATCTCCCTGGGCTCCCCTCAACCCCCCTCAGCCAGCCCCAGCCCCCCATCAGCAGGAGTTCCAAAAAGAAAGGACCCTGTCACCCAGGGGCGGGGGGGCCCAGGACAGGGCTGGACTCAGAGCCATGTTTTCCTTTTTATTCTTAGATGGGAGGCCCAGGACCAAAGGGAGCGGTCCCTGCTCAGGGGGCCTGGGTGAGGGGTCCCTCACTCCGCCCAGACGACAGTGCTGCCGAGCCCCGTCTCTGCCGCTGGGGAGCCTGGGCTGTGGGGGCCTGCGTTTGTGCTTCCTGGAGAGACTGGCCCCCTCATTCCTGCATCAGAGGAGGGCCCTCCAGAAGGGCTCATGGGGGGGACCAGTGCCAAGCCAGCCCCCTTCGGGCATCCACATGGGCCCATGGCCCCATGGGTGGGAGGTGGGAGGGGAGGTGGGACGAGGCCTCTGCACCTCGTCCGTGGCGTGGGTCAGTAACCCGGCGCACCCCAGACACGCATCAGAGCCAACCACGGCTCCACAGGCCCCGAGTCCAAGCGTGGACAGCGTCCCATGCAGCCTGGGGGACAGAGCTGAGCCACCCGTGTTCGGAGCCCGTCCAGAGTGAGGCTGGACAGGCCCCAGGGCAGCCCAAGCCTGAGGCTCCCGCGCACTCACCGGGGCTCTGTTCCTAGGGCGGCAACAACGCCGGCCACACCGTGGTGGCGGACGGCAGGGAGTATGATTTCCACCTGCTGCCCAGCGGCATCATCAACACCAAGGCCGTGTCCCTCATCGGTGAGTGCCGGCGGCCCGCGGGCCCCTGCGTGCGGGACTGGGCGCGGCAGGAGGGCTGGGCTGGCACGTGGCCGGGAGCTCGTCCCGGGGGCCGCCCGGCCTGGGCCAGAGGGAGCCAGGGCGAGGGCCCCGCAGAGCTGTGGGTGCAGCTGTTGGCACGTGTGGGAGCGAGCGCGTGTGCTGTGTGGATGGGCCCCGGCAGGCGTGAGTGTGTGTGTGTGTGTGTGTGTGTGTGTGCGCACGCGCGAGCAGGGGCCCAGCCTGCTGCCTCCCCTCGCCTCCTCCTCCCCACGGCACCCCCTGCCCCAGAGCTGGGGCTTTCCCTGCCCTTCCAGGTCCCTCCAGCCTCTAGGACTGCGGGGTCGCCTGCTCTGTCTTGGCCCCCGCCCCCCGCACCCCCGTTGGGAAGCCCGGGCTGCAGCTGTGGACACCCAGTGAGGGCCCAGGGCCGGCGGAGGGAGGGGAGCGTGGGCTGAGGGGTCGCATGCGGTCAGGCCACGCAGGGGGACAGACCCGGGCCGCGGCGTGGCGAGGACGGCACGGTGACACCGGCCGTTCACCCATGGTGGGGCCTGCGGTGGGGCTCGGCCGCGGCCGTCTCCGGCCCAGCCTTGTCTGCTGGGCCCTGGGCCCCACTTGGCGGGAAGCGAGGCCACGAGGCCCTGTCTGGAGCCGGGGTGAGTCAGGGCCGGCGGCCGGAGCCCAGGCTGCATGGCCGTGGGGAGCGTCGCGGGGGCAGCTGGCAGCGCGCTCGCCCGGGGCGACTGTGCCAGAACTCAGCCAGCTGCCCCTCGGCTTGTGACATTCCCCGAGGGCCTGCCACGTGGTCACCTCAGGACACCCTGGCATTTAGGTGACCTTTCGTCACCTCGGCGTGGCTTGCACAGGCTGAGCCCCTCCCATCTGGACCCACGTCCTGTCTCCCTCGCTGAGCCTGTGCCACCGGCAGCGCTGGGGGGGCCGGGGCGGGGACTGGGGGGGCTCCTCCCGGGAAGACAGCGGGGGGGCCCGGCCCGGCCGCCTCCGCCTTTGGTCGAAGGGAAAAGGGCCAGCATTTCGCTTCAGCCTGCACCCCACGCTAACATGCTGTGTGACCCGGGGCAAGTGACCTTCCTTCTCGGGGCCTCAGTCTGCCCTGCGAACCGTCCCCGTGGATCGCGCTTCACATCCTGTGACAAGGGTGGGGAAGGCGCGGCTCCCCAGAGGCCCTGCCCGGGGCCGGGAAGGGGGGGCTGCGCTTCTCCCGCTTTCCCAAGTCCATGCCACTCGAATACACTGTCCCCGCTTTCCTGAGGCACGACTTCCGCACGGTGACGTCCCGCACGATTCAGCATCAGAGCGCGGTCCTCGCTCCCGGAAGTGCCCCACCGTCTGCGGGAGGTCCTCGGCGCTCGGGCTCTGCGCCGGCTTCTATTGCCTCGGCTCAGTTTGGGCCATTTCTTCTCCTGTCACAAATCCACGCCACATAAACTTACCATCTTAGCCGTTTCTAGGCCTCGAGCTCCGTGCCGCAAAGCTAACTCACACTGTGGCGCACCCGCCGCCGCCGTCCGTCTCCAGAACTTTCCATCTCCCTGCCTGAAACTCTGTCCCCACTCAGCCCTAACCCCGGTGCCACCCTCCTGTGCCCGCGAACCTGACTCCTCGGGGGCCCCCATGAGTGGGATCGCGCAGGGTCTCCGTCCTCTGGACCTGGCTGTGTCACTCGGCACAGCGTCCTCGGGGCCGTCAGATTCGTAGCAGGTGTCAGAACCCCTTCAGCGAAGGTCACAGTGATCGCCCGTGCGACTCAGCCCCCGCGATGTGTTGCAGGCAACGGGGTGGTCGTCCACTTACCCGGCTTGTTCGAAGAGGCAGAAAAGAACGAGAAGAAAGGTAAGTCCGGGGGCGCCTGGGGGGCTCAGTGGGTTAAAGCCTCTGCCTTCGGCTCAGGTCATGATCTTGGGGTCCTGGGATCGAGCCCCGCGTCGGGCTCTCTGCTCAGCGGGGAGCCTGATTCCCCCTCTCTCTCCTCCTGCTCATGATCTCTCTCTGTCAAATACATTAAAAAAAAAAAAAGGTAAGTCCAAGTCCCCGCACGCACACCTGGCCTGGGCCAGTCCCCAGCAGCTCGGCAGCCAGTGCCTCCCGGTGGGTTCTTGGGGGGGATCCGTTTCCCCAGCTCGGCCCCCACCCGCCTGCCGCTAGCTCGGCCTGTGCAGAAGGTTGGGTCTGCACTCGGGATGGAAGGCCCCAAAGTCTGGCTGTGGGCCTCAGTGTTTATGGGACGTTTCCGTGACACTGAGGACAGGGGGCATCTGGAGGGTCCCGCTCAGGAAATCTGGAAGGCCGAGGACACCAGATGTCGGCTGGGATGGGGGAGCCCCGGGGCGACCACGCCGACAGGGAAGGATGTGGTTCCCGGCGGCTCCAGGGGGCTCCTGGGGGCAGGCGGCAACTGAGGGCACCAGCCGGGGCGTCTGGGCAAGCTGCCCCCGGGTATGTTGTCTAGAGGGGGCAGCCCAGAGACCCCGATGGGGTCCGAGGAGGAACCAGGGCCTAGCCTCAGGGCCCGAGTTCCAGGCAGGAGCGGGAAGAGGCAACGGGAACCCGCCCCTGGGCATGAGCACCAGGAACCCCCAGGACAGAGGTCCCGCTGGGGGGTGGGGGCAGCCCCTGGCCCTCAGCAGGGAGAGGGGCTGTGAGAGGAGGCCACACCCCACGTGGCCCTTGTGGACTCCTGCCCCCGGTGGGAGCCCGGCCAGCTGCCCAGCCTTGGCCGCCCTGCCCGGGTCGGCTGACCGCCTGTGGCACGACCGCAGGTCTGAAAGACTGGGAGAAGAGGCTCATCATCTCCGACCGCGCCCACCTCGGTAAGCACACCCGGGCCGCGGGCACCGCCGGCTGCCCCGGGAACAGCCACCCCACGGCGCCCCCTCCCCCGCATGCTGAGCCCTCGTAGCCCCAGGGGGCCTCCTCCAAGAACTGCCGAGTGGGCAGGGGGTCGGCATCACGGTCCCCATCGGCAGATGGGAAAACTGAGGCCCAAAGGGACTCACGGCCACATGTGAGTGTGTGCTGGGCACAGGCAGATTCTAGTGTGTCCCCTTTCAAACGACCCCTGCCCTGGACAGCCCGGGCACGGGCAGGGGAGCCCCATAACGCGGCGTCTGTCTCCCGCCCGGGGACACTCGCCGGGCCGCGCAGTGTTTGACTTTCACCAGGCGGTCGACGGGCTGCAGGAAGTGCAACGGCAGGCCCAGGAGGGCAAGAAGTGAGTATCTGCAGGGGCTCCTCTCGTCTCGGTGGCTCTCGAGTCCAGGGCTCTGGGGTGTGCCGACTGGGGGACGGGGTCCCCCTGAAGCCACCACGACCGCAGGCACCCAGCCCAGCCTGCCCCCATACACGCCCCTCCCCGGCCCCACGAGCACCCACGGCCGTGACTTTGTCCTCCAAAGGTATTTATGGGAATGTGCCAGGCGCTGGTTCTCCAGGACAGGTCAGGGTGCAGCCACGGGCATCCTGCCCCATCAAGGGCGTCCTGCCCCATCAAGGGCATCCTGCCCCATCAAGGGCGTCCTGCCCCATCAAGGGCCATGCTCACTGGCCACCGGGGTGGCCAGACTCTGCACACACACTCGTGCCCAAGTATGCCAGGCGGAGGCTGAGCCGGCCGTTCACTGAGCTGGGGCAAGGGCGGTGGCCGGCAGTGGCCACAGGGTGGGCGCAGCCAGCGCACCCAGCCCCTGGGACGCAGCCGCTGGCAGGCCCGGACGGCAGCATCCGCAGTGCCCGGCCAGGGAGAAACTGGGGCCCAGAGCAGGCAGGGCGTCTGAGAGCCAAGGCGTGGGAGGTCGGGAGGGTTACACCTGGCCCAGAACCAGCCGCGGGGGCCCCAGCCCCCAGGTCCCTGATGGACAGCCAGCGGAGGGGCCCAGGGCGCTTTCACAGCCATGCCAGGCTGCGGGGGCCGCTGCTGGGGGCGGCCTCTCCCAGCTCAAGCCTTGTTTATAGCAGGGGTGCCAGCCTGGAACCCTGAGTGCCCCGGCCGCTCCCAGGCCCCCAGCAGGCTGTGGGGACTGGCCCCCCTAGGTTCACGGACACCTGTCTTTCAGCATCGGCACCACCAGGAAGGGGATTGGACCCGCCTACTCTTCCAAGGCCGCCCGCACAGGCCTGCGCGTCTGCGACCTCCTGTCGGACTTTGATGACTTTTCCGCCAGGTACCTGAGCCGCTGGCAGCGCGAGGGGGGACTGTGGCTAGTGCTGAGGGCCCGGACACCCAGGCGGGGCGAGGGGTCACAGTCACTGTCGCCCCCACAGATTCAAGAACCTGGCCCGCCAGCACCAGTCCATGTTCCCCAGCCTGGAGGTGGACGTCGAAGGGCAACTCAAAAGGCTCCAGGTAGAGCGGAGGCCCTGGCACAGCGGGGGAGGCGCGGTGCGGTGGGGGAGCAGTGGGGGCGGGGCACGGCGCACAGAGGGGCAGAATGCAGGGGCGTGGGGAGCGGCAACTGTGTGGCAAGGGCGGCGGACCGCCCCATAGAGACACCGCTCTGTCAGACGCCCACGGAGCACTCAGGGACATATTGTCCCAGGCTCTGCTATGCGGTGGCCGGCCCTCTTGGGGACCACAGGCCTCCTGTGCAAGCCCAGACCAGTGAGGGCAGGAGGGTGTCCCCCCCCAAGGAGGCCAGGGGACCAGGGGACATTTCCCAGGTCGTGCTGGGGAAAGAGGCCGTCCCTGTCCTACTTGGGGTAGCGGGTAGAGGTGGCCTTGCTGACTTGTAGGAGGCAGCGCAGACGGTGTCAGGGACAAGGTGAGGAGAGCACAGAACCCTTCCTCAATTTAATCCCCTCTTTGAAGGCATGTCTCCAAATTTGGTCACCTTCTGTGCTGCCGGGGGTCAGGACTTCAACAGATGAACCTCGGGTGCGGGTTGGGGGGACAGTTCAGCCCGTGGCTGCAGGGGGAGGCCCGTGCGAGCCGCACAGATGAGACCCAGATGGCGCTGGGGGCTGTTCCGCGTCTGGGGAGAGGTTTGCAGGCCAGGCCCCTTTCGGGAAGGAATGCCCTAGAAGCGTCCTACGGCCAGGGGGGCCTGGCTCCCCCAGCCTCCTCTGCCTGCCCCCCAGGGCTTTGCTGAGCGGATCCGACCCATGGTGCGAGACGGCGTCTACTTTATGTACGAGGCACTCCACGGCACCCCGAAAAAAATCCTCGTGGAAGGTGCCAACGCGGCCCTCCTTGATATTGACTTCGGTAGGTCCCCAGCCTGGCTGATCCCAACGAACCCCCTTTCCTGCCTGCTGGGGACCAGGCCGGCCGCTGCCTCTGCCGAGCTGGAGCCCGGGACCGGCGTGGTCCACGGGGGTGGCAGGCGGCCCCTGACCAGCTCTGTCTGGCAGGGACCTACCCCTTCGTGACGTCATCCAACTGCACCGTGGGCGGCGTGTGCACAGGCCTGGGCATCCCCCCACAGAACATAGGCGAGGTCTACGGCGTGGTGAAGGCCTACACCACACGCGTGGGCATTGGCGCCTTCCCCACCGAGCAGATCAATGTGAGTCCCCAGCCCCAGCGGGACCGTGGCAGGGGGACCCAGAGTCGTGCGGGCGCCCAGGAGTGGGGTGCGCAGAGACACACAGGGCAAGGGCGGAGGCAGGCGGCCACCCGTGCAGGCAAGGCGGCACGTTCCAACAGCCCTGCGCCACACAAGCTCCCGGGGACCCGCTTTCCCCGGCAAGCCACGGGCCCCGCAGCCCTGGGAGCACCCCGGGTGGTGCGGCTCGGGGACCCCCTCGGGATGCCGCTGGCCGCCTTCTCGCAGCATAGCCTCGTGCTCCCGTGCTCTCGGCAGCGGCAGCGAGGGCCCAAGGCTCCCGTCCTCAGCAGGGGCGCCTGAGGCCCGCGGGGGGGGGGGGGGGGGGCGGGGGAGGCAGCAGAGAGAAGCGCTGAGCTCAGAAGCCGCGAGGCGCAGACTCCCCACTTCGTGCCGTATGCACCTGCTCTGCTGTCGCGCAGGAAATCGGGGAGCTGCTGCAGAGCCGGGGCCACGAGTGGGGGGTGACCACGGGCCGTAAGAGGCGCTGCGGCTGGCTGGACCTGATGATTCTCAGATACGCTCACATGGTCAACGGCTTCACCGCGTAAGCAGCCCTTCCCGCACGCCTGTGACGTCGGGGTGCCGGCCGCAGAGTCCCCCCTCCGCGCGGCCGGGCCCACGCTGGGCGACATCCGAGCTGGCCGGCCATCTGCCGGGAAGGCGACGGCAGCGGGGCCAGAGGGCCTCCTGGCACCTGGAGGTTAAAATCGTTCGTCGAGGGAGGGAGAGCGAGCCTGGCACCACGGGCCTCCACCGAGGTCCTCGGGGACACGACACCTTCTCCGCAGGACCTGGCCTGGCCGGACCTGCCAAGAACTCCATTAGGTCTCCTGGGGTGGGGAGCCAGGCAGTGCGAGGGCCACACCGTCCCCACACTGGGACCAGGTGCCAAAGAGGCTGTGCTCCAAGCACTGAGGTGTTGAGGCCGCAGCAGAGCAGAGGACCGGTGGCCTGGCCATCGGGGCCGCAGGAAGTGTGGACCCACCCGCGAGGGAGGAAGGAGAGGGAACGTAGGAACGGGGCCTGAGCCAGGAAGGACGGGGGCTCCACGCGGTCCCTGGGTGTCCCTGCGGCCGCAGAGAAGGGCTGAGCCCCCACACGCGGCCCTGCCGAAGGGCCACTAGGGCTGAGGCCATGGGAAAGGGGTCCCGTGGGGGCACCCGAGGGGAGGAGACCTCGACCCAGCAGAAGCCTTGCTCCCGAGCCCGCCCGCGTGTTTCTGGGCTCACCGCATCTACACCTGCCGGTGACTAAACAGCAGGGGAGAAGCGGGCGTGCAGGCCCGGCACACCCGCGGCTTCTGCAGCGCCACTCCGTCTGCTGCTTGGGGACAGGCTGGCCTTGACGAAACTGGACATCCTGGACGCCCTGGACGAGCTGAAGGTCGGCGTCTCGTACAAGCTGAATGGAAAGAGGATCCCCTACTTCCCGGGTACGGGTGTGGGAAGAGGAGAAGGGAGGGGTCTGCAGAGCGGGGCACAGGTGGGGGCCAGACCCACCTCCTGGGCGCCCTGGAAGCTCCCTGGGCGGGCGTGGACTGCTTTGTGCAAAGACTGTCTCACCCAAGAAAACACAGCGCTCAGCTATTTAAGACCTCACGGTTTTTTGCTACCGCGCGCCCCTTCTTTTAAAAGGCGCAGAGGCTGTCTTCTTGGATCTCATGGTTCCCGTTCGGACCGCACTCCCCCCAGCGGCTTCTTCCCTGTAGCCCCCACTCTCCTCTGAGCACATGTGTAGACCCCCCAGTCCTCTCGGCCTGTGTGCCCTGGCCCTACTGACCCCTGACCTTGGAGAAGGCACAGCAGGGGTACGGTGTGAGCCCAGGGGTCCAGGGCCCCAGGGAGCGTGCAGCGAGGACCCTGCGGTAGACAGCTCGTTCCAGCCCTCCCACGAGGGAGGGTTGGTGTCTACTGTGAGTCACGTGCCCGGAGCCACAGCGTGCTGGCCGGAGCAGGGTCCTTGCCCCGGGAACAGGACACGGAGATCCTTCAGGATCCCTTCATGCTTCGGGACTCAGAGTTTCCAAGTTGCAGGAGGGAGGCGCCTGGGGGGGCTGTTGGTTAAGCATCCAACTCTTGACTTTGGCTTGGGGCATGATCTTGGCATCGTAAGATCGAGCCCTGAGTCCGGCTCTGTGCTCAGGGCAGAGCCTGCCGGAGATTCTCTCTCCCTCTGCCCCTCGCCTTGCACACACACACACTCTCTCTCTCCCTCTCTCTAAATAAGTGGATAAATAAAATCTTAAAAAAGAAAAGAATTTCCAATCGAGGTCCATGGAACTCCTCAGCTGAGTCACCTGTGGACGTCCTAGCAGAGCCCGTAGCAAGTCTACGCCCAGGGTGGTCTCGGGGGGGGGGGGGGGGGGTCCAGCCAACGTCCGAGAGCCATTCTGCACCCCCGGGAAAACCCAACAGGGCCACGTGCCTTCCCACTGCAAGCAGGCCCCCCTGTGGGCACCCCGAGCACTGGCCTCTTCAAGACGTGGGTCACCCCCGACCCTTTGTCTCCCCAGCAAACCAGGAGATACTGCAGAAGGTTGAAGTCGAATACGAAACGCTGCCGGGATGGAAGGCAGACACCACAGGCGCCAGGAAGTGGGAGGACCTCCCCCCGCAGGCCCAGAACTATGTCCGGTTCGTGGAGAATCACGTCGGAGTGGCAGGTGGGTGCCTGTGCCCCGGCTGCCTCCCCGCCCGCAGTCCCCCACCTTCAGGGCTGAGCGACCCTTTCCCCTTCCAGTGAAATGGGTCGGTGTTGGCAAGTCAAGGGACTCGATGATCCAGCTGTTCTAGACGAAGTGAGCGCTGGCCCCGTGGTCCGCAGTGGCCCCGTCCCACATCGACGGCCAGTCGCCGCCGGGAACGAAGAAGTCGGAACACTGTTTTCTGTACTTTTGTACTTCTCGCGAAGCTTTCAGCTCAGCCAGGGGTTTCTCCAGGGAGTCGAACATCTGACAGCCAGTGTTGCGTCCAGTTTCTCTTTTTAAAGCCTGCCGCTGAGAAAAAGCCAAAGTACTCCGGATAGAGAACTTCGGTGGCACAGTAACTGCCACGTGGCCGTATGGCCAGCTGGAGCCGCTTAGTAATAAACGTATCCAGTAGCCACTGAATGGTGGTGGTCAGTCCATGTCTGCTTCTGACTGTCCTTTCGTTTTGCCTTCGGCGGTGACAGCAGTCTGAGTGACGCGCGTTTCCGGGATCACAAAGCCAAGCTGCTTGCTTGCTCAGAGGGCAAATGGGAACGAACCCAGGTAGGCGAGACCAAGGGCATTCACTGCTTCCCAAAAGGGAACCGTTACAGAAATGCCCCCTTGAGCTCTAAGCCCCCCTACATGGGGCGGGGGCACCCCCGAACAGCCCCCTTCATGTCGGCTGCACACACCTGCCCTCATCCCTCTGGAGGCCACTGGACTAAGTCACTTGTCAAGTGACCACAGCCACACCAAGCTTACTGTGTTCTCCACCAGAAGCCTGAGTGACCTCCTTGAACAACTCTTCTGGATCTGGGGTAAATCTAGAAAAATAACCGCCCTTCCACTACCATTTGAGAGAGGGAAGGGATTAGATGGGGAGACCCATCTAGTTCAGGGTTAAATTCCGGCCTCGTAACCCTGACCCTGGCACCTGGGCTCGAGGGAATGGGTCGGTCCCCTGGGAGCACACGGGTCCCGCGGGCTCCAGTCCAGCGGGCTCCCACCGTGGAGACACCAACCACGGGACAGCGACTTCAGTGAGTGGGCTCCTTTCAGAAAGTCCTGGGACGTCACGCACACCAGCCAACTGCTCCAAACAGTGCCCGAACAGTCTCGAGTGATTTCGGAGAAGCCAGAAAAACGGGCTACAGCCAGCTCCCCTGGGCCTGCCAGTCAATGAGGGGCAGGCTACTTGGAGGCAGGGGTGAGGCCTCCAGCAGAAACTGCTGAGTTTTCCGAGAATCATTTCTTTCCGTGATATGGTGAGGGGGATGGGAGGAGCCCCGAGGGAGAGAGAGACCGCCGCCTCAACTGCACCAGACCCCGCACGGTCCTCTGTATGAGGCGGGTGCCTGGCCGCGTCTCGCCACAGCACAGATGCACGCCTTTGACCGTGAACCACAGCAGGCGTTTTTCAAAAGAAAGAGAAATCATTCACTCCGTGTAAAAAGCTCCAAGTGTGGCTTTGCAAGGTTAACCTGCGATTTAAATTAGCTGCAAAAGAGGCTTTCAATCCTCTATCTTGTAGTGGCTGCTAAATCCGTCACTTGAAGATGAATTGTTGATTTTCTTCTACCTCTAGACAAAATCTCGAGGCGGCAGCCTCGGGTCGTGTCCTCTTAGCGTTTGACAGGCCGACTTCCAGGGACAAGGATTCTTCCCTGGCACCAACTTCCTCACTCTCATGACCCAGGGACGGGAGGCTCTCTCTTCTGAGGGATAGCGTAGTGCACACACCCCCGTTTTCCCAGCATCAGGTGTTTAGAGGGTCTGAGGAGCTCTGAGGCGCTCTCAGCTGGGCACTGAGAACAGCCCCAGCGTGGAGGAGCCCGGGGTGGTCTCAGCTCGCCACACGAGGAAAAGACAAATCGGTAGTTGATCCGGATTGCTCTGCTCCTCCAAGCACTTTGAAAAGCTGCCAGTTCTCTGAACATTCCTTTGCCTGCCACCCCGCTCCTGGGCGCTGGCCACAAGGCATGAAGACCCTGTCCAGAAAAAGCCTTATGGAAGAACAGTCGGAGAAGCTGCCTTTGTCACAGCCCAAGCCGGCGCCAGCCCAGGCGTACCCCGCACCCCGGACAGCTGAACAGACTGTGGTCCACCCACGCGCGGAACACGCAGCACCCAAGAACCACTGAGGGTCTCCACGTCGGCAGCCGAGGGGCCGCACAGAAACAAAGGTGCACCTGCAGACCAGTCGGCCCTCGTGGGAGGTTCAGGGCAGCAGCCCCGCCCCGCAGGGCCGGAGAGCAGAGCCCAGGTGTGTCGCGGTCCCGCTGGCAGGTGCGTTTGTAGCCCTGGATGGAACTGGGCATCTGCCCTCTGGGCATTCCGCTGGGTAGAGGTGCATACAGCTTCAGTCTAATTATGCTCCAACTTAAGCTGCTTAGGGTCATACAACCGCACTACTGGCTTTGGGGACACCCGAGATGGTAATTACTCAAAATCTTAGGGCCCCAAGGCAACCTTGCCTAGACACCTGCAAAAGTGCGTCTCCTCTGTGCCTCGGTCTCCGGCCACGGAGGTCGCCCGGGCGGCCTCGCAAGAGGAGCCCAGGGCGCAGCGAGGCCTCGGGGGCCGCCAGCCGCCGGCGACAGCGCGTGACCGCAGGGCGACCTCCGGTGCGGGAGGCCGCCGGGGCCGGCTGGGGCTAAATCGGTGCGCCTGGCGCACCCGGCCACACAGCCGCCAGAGAACGTCCCAGACCCGCACGACCAGAGCCAAAACCCCCGCAGGCCCCTTCAGGGCCCCCCCACTCGGTCCCCGGCGGCCTCCCGCACCGCCCTCCCGCCGGCCGGAAGTGACGTCGGCGACCAGGGACCGCGGAAGTGACGTCGGGGCCCACTTCCGGGAGGACTAGGAGGCCCTTCCACTTAAGACACGAACAGTCTTCCAACTCCGGTGACTTAAACAAGGGGATATAACCAGTTTCAACAGTTGTATAGGGACCACCCCACTGCAAAAACCTGAGACACTCGCCCTCCCGCCCCAGCACGCCGAGCCCCGCCCCCGACGTGGCCCCACCCCATTCCGCCACACTGCGTCCCGACTCCGGGTCGCCCTCGGTCTCTCCCGCGGCGCGCCTCACACAAGGCCCGCCCTCGGCGCGCTGGTTCCGCCTCCAACCTATGCTCGGCCTATCCGGCGCAGGGCCGCCTCCCGTCCCCGCCCCCTACCGTTGTCTTCCACCTATCCCGCGCCGCGCGCCTTTGAGCTCCGCCCCACACCCTTGACTTCGGCCCATCCCTCACCGCGCTTGAACCGCGGCCCCGCCCTCTCCCTCTCGGCTTTTCCCGCGCAGCTGGTCCCGCTCCCGCCCTCGCCCCCAGCCTATCCCGCGCCGCACCGCCTGCAGCCCCGCCCCCGCCCTCGCCTCCGTCCTATCCCGCGCCGCGCTCGAGCCCCGCCTCCGCCCTCGCCCGCAGCCTATCCCGCGCCGCACCGCTTTCGAGTCCCGCCTCCGCCCTAGCCCCCGGCCTATCCCGCGCCGCGCCTCCTTGGCGCGCGGCTGTGACGTCACGGGTCGCGGCGAGGCGCGCGGCTGAACTGCGCCGCTCCGGGCCAGCGGCCATGCCCAAGCGGGGCTGTCCGTTCGCGGACGCGGCCCCGCTGCAGCTGAAGGTCCGGGTCGGCCAGAGGGAGCTGAGCCGCGGCGTATGCGGCGAGCAGCACTCGCGGGAGATCTTCGGTGAGTGTGGGGTAGCCCTCCTGCCCGCGGGAGCCGGCCGTCGCGCAGGGCTCTGGGAGCCGGGAGAGCGGCGTGAGCGCGCCCCGGCCTGTCTGCGCTGACCTCGGCCCGCGCGAGGCCTGCCTGACCCCTCCGTGCGGGCGCACCGCGGGGACTGCGACTTCGGCCCGTGGGAGTCGGAGGACAGCCCCGTCGCAGCCCCGCGGGAGGTCGGGGAGGGTCACGTCCCGAGTGGAGTGGGCGGGCGCGAGCGCCCACCCTGAGCCCCGGGCTGCGCGGGACGCCTGCCTGCCGGGAGCGCCCTAGTCCGGGGGCGGGGGGAGCCGCCGGGGACCGGGTCCCCAGCAGGCGCGGGTCTCGCGGGGCAGCAGAGTCGGAGCGCCGTGCCGCAGGCTGAGCGGGAGTCGGGTAGGCAGGGAGGGAGGGAAAGCAATTCCAGGCGGAGGGACAGAGTTTGCAGAGGCCGGGAAGCGGGGCCGCGCCGCGGGACTCGGTGTGACCGCAAGGCCGGGCTGGAGCTGACATGTGAGGGCAGTGAGCGCAGCAGGTCTTCCCGGCTGGCCTCCTCGTGCAGAGGTTCAGGTGCGTTCCGGTCCCTTCCCGCGGTTGAAACCCTGAGGCCGCTGCAGAGGGGAGCTTGCCTGCCCTGGTGGCCGGGGGCCCAGTGTCCGTGCCTGCAGCTGCCCTGCACTAAAGATGTGGGCGAGAGCCCCCCTTGGAGACCCCGACTCTCCTTGTCCCCAGGGCAGCTCTTCTGCCCTTTCCTTCCCTGTGCATCTGAGGCTCTGCAAGTGTGCCCCCGTCCGGACGTGCAGGAACACTGTGCCGGCAGAAAACAAATTTAAAGCAATTGAGGACTAAGTCAGTCTAGCTCCTTACCCTCCCCCTTGGCGGCCCAGTCATTCTGGCCCGAGCCGTCACCTGACCTCTTTGCTCTGCTTGGATCCCAAGCTGCAGAAGACAAGCTTTAACCACAGCACAGGACCCTCTCTCCCATCCCACCCCAGGATCAGGCACAGAGAGGCCTGGAGGAGGGGGAGCTGTCATCAGCCCTCATTTGAGTCACCCGGCAACTGTCCCTGTCACCATCACACAGAGCCAGCCGCTTCTAGGATCTCCACCTTGGCTTTGTGGGGACGAGGCAGAAAACTACAGAGCATTTTGGGGCTGGAGTTGGTATGGGATCTTGTGAAAGCCCCCAGATGACCGACATGTGGAAAGCCACTGCCACAGGTGCTGAGCAGCCCGTTCAGCTCCCAGAGTGGGGGTGTCCAGGGCCCGCCGGGGTCTGGAAAGTTCTGGGGTACCTCTGTCGGAGCCAGTTGACACCGTGTCCTTTGCCAGCAGCTCAGCAGGAGGCGAGGGGTGCACGCTGGCTGGGGTTGTGGGCCCAGGGCAGAGCCTCTGGCTGTGAACTAGTGACGTGAAGTGTGGAGTGTCGTCTGTGCCCTACGCAGCCAGCTTGCGGGTGCTGGGGAGGAGACAGCGGCAAGGTGGGGCCGCATGGTCCAGACTCTTCCTGGAGGAGGTGACCACGGAGCCTGGGTGAGGAGCGGCGAGAAGATAGAGTGGTCCCAGCTCGCCCGGGAGCAGCGTGGGCGGGGGGCGACTGGATGACCCAGTGCAAAGGGAGGCCTGGCCACAGCTGCTGTGAGCCGAGGTGGCCGTGCAGAGCTGCCCACTGCAGGGCTGTGGACACCGGGACTGCTTTGTCCTCCCCAGAGAAAACCAAGCAACTCCTTTTTCGAGGGGCCCAGGCCTACATGGACCACTTGTGGGAGGAGAGCTGTGCCATCGTTGAGCTGCCGGAGTCCCCGAAGCCTGGCCCCACAGAGGCCCTCCGGGCCGCACGGGGGCAGATGCTGATTGGACCAGACGGCCGACTGACCAGGAGCCCAGCCCAGGCGGCCGAAGCTGGTGAGTGAGGCCGGCAGCAGGCGCTTTCCCAGCTGTGCACTAAGGGTGGGTGTGACAAGTGTGTTGACCTTTGTTCTTGGCACTGTCTGCCCGGGGGCTTCCCCTTCCCCAGACAGGCAGGAGCTGGTGAGCACCGGGAGGCTCCTGACATTAGGAGGCTGTACCCCCCTAGCCGACATCAGGGTCTGGGGTTGTGAAGTCCCTTCACAATCAGGGAATCAGGAAAGGAGTAGAAACCCCTTCGGTGTCCTGCCTACTTTCCACTTGCGGTGAGACGCGGAGTCCCGGCTGCGTGGGAACCCTGGTCGGGCCGCCGTGTGGTGTGCAGTTCAGACCACTGCCTTGGCTGCTGGTTAAAAGCCAAAGTTGCTGCCCCCGCCCCGACTCCCCAGGTCCTGGACCGGGGTCAGGAACTCTGTTAACCAGGAATGCAGGGGCCACACTTTGAGACAAAGGTGCCGGACACATGAGACGAAGCCACGAGAGTTCTGATACAAGCCGCCGAGGGAGGAATTGACCCTTCCAGCGGCGACGCCTAGATGGCGAGAACGGAAGGGG
>CM052797.1:125250575-125270943 GCA_028533885.1 Nasua narica
GCGTGTGGAGGGGAGGGGGGCCGAGGGGAGGGGAGGGGGGCCGAGGGGAGGGGAGGGGGTCCGTGTGGAGGGGAGGGGGGCGTGTGGAGGGGAGGGGTCCGTGTGGAGGGGAGGGGTCCGTGTGGAGGGGAGGGGGGCCGATGGGAGGGGAGGGGGGCGTGTGAAGGGGAGGGGGGCCGAGGGGAGGGGAGGGGGGCGTGTGGAGGGGAGGGGGGCCGAGGGGAGGGGAGGGGGGCCGGTGGCCTTGGCTTCAGCTGTGCACCAGGACTCCTGAGGGAGAAGCTGCTTGATCCGGGACCAGGGACCAGCTCCTGCTGGGGGGCGGGGGGGGCGGGGGTGGACTTGAGGACTTGAGGTTCTGGAGGGGGTGCAGCTGTTGCGGGTGGGCCCTGGGCGGGCGTGGGGGCGCAGAGGTAGGGGAGGGGCCGTGGAGCCCGGGGGGTGGGGGTCCGCTGGACCATTTGCCTGCAGACCCTCCGGTGTCTGAGCCTTGGCCTCAGACGCTGGACCGGGAGGCAGATGGGAGCTGGAGCCTTCTGTGAGCGAAGGGACCTCAGGGCGCAGGGGTCTCCGCAGTGGAGAGGGGACGGGAGGGTGCTTTACCCCAAGGCGGGTTAGGGTTAGGGGGTGCGGGCCTCAAGACACACGAGATTTGAGGGGGGAGCGGCGACGTCCCTTCCCGGCCCTGCCTGCTGGGGCAGATGGGAGTGGCAGTCTGGGAGGGACAGCGCGGGGGACAGCAAAGCCGAGGGCTGGTGCCCCGGACACAGGCAGCGAGGGGGTGAGACTCCGGTGCAGCCCACCGTGGAGGGCGAGGGCAGGAAGGGCTCGGGCCGTTGAGGGCAGGCCTCCCACACGCTGGCTCCAGATGTGGGTCGGTGGCCGGCGGCCATGCCCAGCGGCCCGTTGGACGGCGAGACCGAATCCTCAGAGAACCTCACTGACGAGAAGACCGGGAGGCCGGCTGGGATCTGGGTCTGTGCGCCCCTGAGGCACCGACTGTTCGGGGCTGAAGTGTGTCTCCCCAGGATCCGTCTCGCACCGTCACCGAACTCGGACTCAGGGTCTTTCCAGAGGTGGTCGAGCTAAACCCAGGTTCCTAGGGGGGCCCTAGTCCACTAGGACTGGTGTTCTTGTAGGAGCAGGCGACCAGGACCCAGGCAGGGGAGAGGACGGCGTCCACGTGCCCGGGAGAGAGGCTCTGGAGCAAGCAGCCCGGCTGACGCCTGGGTCTCGGACTTGTAGCCTCGGGAACCTCGAGAATGTAAACGACTGTGGTGCAAGGAGCCCAGGGCGTGGTGCCATGTCCCGCGGCCGAGGACACGGGCTGCGTCTGCTGCACCGGGCAGGGAATGGGGGTCTCTGTGTACAGACTTCCGTTCAAATCGCTGAGAACAATGCCATTTGGCTGCAATCAGGGAGGTGAGATTTCCAGGGATGCCCCAGGTCCACGGACGTCTCCGCAGGACCTGCCGCCCCCATACTCCTCCTGCAGCCCTGTGTGCCCGTGGAGACCCCTGCGACCTTGCGGGGCGCTTGGCCAGGGAGGATGAGGGCCGGGGACAGGTGACTCCGTGAGGAGCCCCAGGGCCCGACGGCGCCAGTCCCCAAACTGCAAACTGCTGGGACCCGCAACCCAGCACAGCCAACGCTCTGGACCAGCTGCGCCTGCTGCGCGGGGCACTGTTGCCAAGCCCTTGGCCCGGGGGGGCCCTTCTGAGCCGGGGACGGCCCCGGGGGAGGCAGCTGTGTCACGCCGGCCGTCGTCCGCCGCGGCAGGGGCGGCCGGCACGTAGTGGCCACTGCCTGTGTGTCCCCTCTGCAGCGGGGTGCCCTGGTCCCCATCTTACACGTGAGAGCGCTGAGGCAGAACAGAAGCGCTCGCTCTGGGGACCAGGAGGAGGAGCAGGTGGCCCTCCACGCTGGGGTTGGGGAGGTCAGGTGGGCATGGGTGGCAGAGACCCAGGGACAAAGGACAGGGACAGAGGAGGGGTGGCTGAACCGGGAAACATCCGAGGAGCGGGGGAGCCCGCAGGGAAGGGACACCCCTTCCCTACCGCCGGGCCGCGTGCACTTGGCCGAGCCCCAGTCCTCCTCTCGGAAGTTGGCCCGGGTTTTAGGGGTCAGTTTCCGCGGGGCTCTACTGGGAAGTGCTGCTGGAGGAGGGGGGAGGGGGGGGGAGGGGCGGGGAGGAGACCCCAGGCCCTTCTACGTGCCTCAGCTTACCATCCAGTGAGTGGGTGACGGAGCCCGCAGTGAGCTCAGGGGATCTGGCTCGGCAGCCCCTTCCCAGGTCAGCCCCTCCCCCTAAGGGGTCCTCTCTGCCCCCCCCAGTTGGCATGGCAACAGCCTCCTGGCCGGTTCGAAGAAGCCAGCTGAGTCATGGGCCCACCTGGGACTGTGACAGGGTGTCCCTGCAGGACAGCGGCTCGGGTCCAGGAGGAAGGCGCAGCGGGAGGCGGGCCACGTGGGGGAGGGGAGGTGCCGGCCGCGGGCTCCGAGAAGCGCCGACCTGCATTCAGGCTCAGGACCCGTAAGGCCTCAAAGCACAGCCCCAAACCCAGCAGCCCTTTTCAGCACCGGCTCGGCTCAGCACCACCCTTGGGGACCCCTTGGCAAGACCCTAGCTCAGAGAGCCCCAGCAGCACGTCCCCATGCGAGGGCCGAGCAGGGGCTGGGACGCCCACCCGCCAGCGCTGACCCCGGCCTGATCTGACTCAGGGCTCCAGAACCCCCACGGGGCAGGCCTGCCCAGCCGCCGCCCAGCTTCGCCCCACTCGGGCTCCCTAGAGGTGCGGGAGGGCCCCACGCCGTGAAGGCGGGGCTGGGACGGACACAGCCCTTCCGAGCCTTGCCCAGCTCGCGCCCAAATCCTGGCCTCTGGGGCACAGTCCCACCCTGAGGGAGGTGGGGTACACACGAGTTTTGGTGGGAGGGGAAAGGCAAAGGGCATGTGGGGAGCCGGTGAGGGGGCCCTGGAAGGCAGGTGGACAGGAGGACCCAAGACCAGAGGATCGGGAGGCCTCAGATGGAAGCTCAAAGGCCTGTGGCCGCCCAGCAGGTGCCCGCATTGCCCCTGTACAGGAAACCAGAGTCCCCTCACCACCCCCAGGGCAGGGAGGGTGGCCTGAGGAAGGAGGGGGTGGCACCTGTCTGTGGCCCTGCCCCATGCCAGCCCCCACGGGGCACCCTCGGAGACCAGGTCCCCAGAGCAGCCACTGCCCACCTGGGAGCCTCCTCGGCCCCCAGTTCCTTGGAGATGCCCGCGCTCCCGTCCGCGGAACAATCCCGGCCATCTCCGCCTGGGGCCGACTTTACTAGCAGGTCAGCGTGAAGATGAGCACGGGGACACGGGGTGGCCCCGGTGTCCGGGCTGGCATCTGCGGGTGGCAGGCGGTGCGTGCAAACCAACCCCCCCACAAACCAGTGTCCTCCGGGCCGCTGGGGGCCGCCCCCCAGGGCGAGCGGCTCGAGAGCGCGGGGAGGGGGCGGCCGGGTCGGGCCGGGAGGACCCCACACAGCAGGCCCCTCGGTCCGCGTCTGCGCCCCCGCCCCAACTACACTCTCCCACACCATCTGTGTGTTCGACGTACAGAGATTTCGTTGGACCTGTGTGGTTATCACATTAAAAACTCGCCACTTCTCTTTACGTCAACTTCACAGTAACTGTTTGCAGAGCACAATGAATCCAGTGTTGACAAGCCGGCACAGGAAAGCCAGTTTCTCCCCCATGGAACCCCCGGGGAAAACCAGGGCGGCCGCCTTTCCCTGCCGCGTGCTGGGGCTGCGGACATGGCTCGGCCTCACCACTTGCTGGACACACACACACACACACACACACACACACACACACACACCTGCTCGTGGAGAACATGACACGGGGTGTGGGGTAGCCCTTCTGGAGGTGTGGGCCCCACAGCTGGGATGGTCACCAGCAAGGGCCCTTCCCCAGCGCACTCTCTGGTCTGCAGCCAGGCCTGGCCTGGGGCCCCGCGCACGGGGAGAGGCCCCGCACCACCCGGGCTGCCCCGGAGAGCCGAGGGCGAGGGCGCGCAGGGAGATAGCCCCCTCTGCCCACCCGCTGTGAAGGCCACCGGTCACTTCGCTCCAGACCGGGCAGACAATAGACACGACATCAAGTGTTGCCAGGAGACGAGAAAATAACTTAAGCTCGACCGGACTCTGTCCTCAGTGCCTCCAGTCGGCGGATCCGGGAGTCAAGGGGCCCCGGAAGCGGGGAAAGCCCCCATCTGCCCTCTCCCCTTTTGCCGTAATCATGGAGACTCGGGAAGCTGCAAACGCAGAGGTCCTCCGGGGCCCCGGAGCTGCAGATGGCAGTGGGGCCGGGACCCCAGCCCAGCAGGTGCCTGGCCCCTCCTTGTGTGGTGGCCGCTTCCACTCAGGCCACACAGGAGGGAAGGGCGAGCTTGTAATCATCGCCCCTGGAGCGTAGCTCTGGGCCCCCGCTCCGTGCTCTGGAAATGACTGCGGCTCCGGGGAGACCCCGAGTGGGCGCCTCAGGGTGAGGCGCACCGCAGCCCGGTGGCAGCCTGCGACACTCAAGGCCCCTCCAGGCCCCACCCAGGGGATGCTCCAAGGCGCCTGGGCCCAGGCTCAGGCAGGGAAGCAGCACGGCCCATCGCCCAAGGTAGACATCTGGCAACCTCAGCGAGGCTCTCTCTTCATCTAAAGAGAATTGTTCCCAAACCGCGGCTTCCTCTCTCCCAGCGACTTGGTGTGGTCAGGATGGCAGGCTCCGGGGGGACCCACCTCCCGCCCCAGCACCTGGAACGCAGGAGCCCCTCGGCGTCTGCAGCCCGGCCACGCCAGCTGTGCCTCGACGTCCCTGCCTGCACGGCCCATGCCCGGGGCCCTCCCGGAAGGCTCCTGCTGCCGCCCACCAGTAGGGCCTGTTCCATCCAAGTGCCCTTTCTGGGACAGGCCGACAGCTTGTGTGATGTGCGCGTTCTCTACCAAGCCGGGTGCCAGGCTCACGAGGGTATGCCCAAGCAGGTCAGCGGGGTGGTCAGGACAGCCCCCGCTGGGACGACAGAAGTGCGTCCGCGTCCCTGGGCCAAGGAGGCTGGCCGGGCTGGAGCTCAGGGCCCTTGGGACACCCCCCTGGAGCTGACACAGGGGATGGAGAGGAAGACAGTATTCAAGGTTGGGGCACAGCTGGGGCAGGAGTCTGCTGGAGGCTGGGGGGGATCAAGGCGTGGAAGAGGGTGGCCCCAGCCACACCGAGTCCCTCTGAGTCTGGGGCTGCGGTCCAGGAGCAGCGGGGGTCTTTCAGCTGGGAGCTGCTGCACCTGGGCCTCGGCCTCCAGCCCGCCCTCCTATGCCCCACAAGGACGGGTCACACCAGCAGGGACTTGACCAGGCCACAGTGGAATTTCCGGACGTGGCGGTAGAGGTCCCCGGACTGTGTGAAGCGGCGCTCACACCAGCGGCAGGCGTGCGGCTTCTCCCGCGTGTGCACCACGGCGTGCCGGCTCAGGTTGTGCGAGTACTGGAAGCTCTTGCCGCACTGCGCGCACGTGTAGGGCTTCTCCCCGGAGTGCGTGCGCTCGTGCCTCTTCAGCGTGTACGCGCAGGAGAAGGTCTTTCCGCAGAGCGGGCAGGTGGGCACTGCGCCGTCGGGGGACAGCCGCGCGCGGGCGCCGTCCCGCTCCCGGAAGTGGGCGCTGAGGTGCAGCTGCAGCACGTGGGCGCCGGGGAACAGCTTGCTGCACAGCGGGCAGACGCGGAGGGGGCCCCCGGAACCCGGGTCGTCCCCGCGGGCCCCCTGCTCTGCATCCAGCTCCAGCTCCCCGCCGCCCCGCAGCGGCTCCACGCCCACAGCCCGGCGCTTGGCCACAGGAGCGCAGGGGGGCTGCAGGGGGCTGTGGGGGCCGCGGGGGCCGCTACCGTCCTCCAGTTCCGACAGCGAGTCTGGCGAGCCCTTCACTAGCGGCGAGACGCCGACTTGCATGCGGCTGCAGGGGTCTGTCTGAAGGTCCCGGCGTGGGTGGACTGGCCCCCGCCTGGGGCTCGGCTTCAGTGACAGGTCCAGGGCCCGGTCTGAGTCTCCTGGGGCCTGCCAGGGAGGGGGGCCGGGAGCTCGCGGAGGGAGGGCGGGGACTCCCGCCCTGGCCGGCCTGGCCTTCTGGGCAGCGGGACAGAGCTCCGGGGACAGGGCGGGCTGGGGGCGCGCGGGCTGGCCTGGCGGCTCGACCCGCGCGGCGGGGGTCCCCCGCTGCAGCGCGCGGCCCTTGTCCCTAAGCCTGCCCTTGCAGACCTTGACGACGTCGTACATGTGCAGGTAGCTGGCGGCGGCCAGGACGTCCTCCACCGGCAGGCTGCGCAGGTCCAGGCGGCCCTCGTACATGAAGTCCAGCAGGCGGCCGAAGGCGGGCGCCGTGACCACGTCGCCGTTGAGCCGCACCGCGTCGCGGCTGCCCGCGGGCCGGTCCCTGTAGAAGAGATGGAAGTAGACGCTGCACGCGGCCAGCACCGCGCGGTGGGCCGGGAAGCGCGCCGCGCCCACCAGCACCGTGCAGTCGCACAGGAAGCCCTGGGCGCGCTGCTGCCGCAGGCGGCCCAGCAGCCGCGCGCCGTGCTCCGGGAACTCCATGCCGCCGCGGGCCTCGGCGGGCGCACACGGAGCGCCCCCGCCCGCCCCCGGCACCTGCCCCGGAGCAGGAAAAACTCGACCGAAAGTAAACAGAAGCCGGGGGCCGCGGGGCGGGTCCCGGGGCGCGAACCTGCGCGCGTCCCCGCCGGGCCGCCCCTGAACTTCACGCCGGGGTGCCGCCCACCGCGTCCCCCGACGCCCGCGTCGCCGCCCGCCGCCCGGCCCGCCGCCGCCGCCGCCGCCGCCGCCGCCGCCGCGGGCCCCATTTATGGTAGCGCAGCCGCGGGGAGCGGGCCGGCGGGCGGGGCGGGCGGAGCCGGCGCCCGCCCCCCGCGCTCACCTCCGCCGCCCCGCGCCGCTCCCCGGCCGTCGACCGCGCCGCGCGCCCTCCCCGGTGCGGCCCCGGTGCGCGGGGCTCCCGGCGGCGTGCCCCGGCGGGGAGGGCGCGGGACGGGAGGGCGCCGGGCGGGGCGCGCTCCAACTTGGCCGGCCAGACAGCGCCCGCCGCTCGCCCCGCCCCGGAGAGAGCGAAACTCGGGGCGGGGGCTGCAGGGGGCGGGCCGACGCGACTTCCCGGAGCGGCGGAACCGCTGAGGTCACCCTCGCCGCCCCTTCCCGGCCCGCCCCGCCTCGCCCAGCCGGGCCCGGCGAGCCGCCAGCTGGGGCACCGGGGTGGGAGGGGATGAGGGGCGCGGCGGTGGGGGGGGAGAGAGGGGGCTCTCTCGCGATATTTGCCGCCTCGGCCTGGGTGTCTGCCACCCCCCACGGGGTCCCGACTGCGCCCCTCTGCTAAGGAACCCCTTCGGAGGACCCGCTCCTCTCTGGGCCCGCGCCCGGGCTGTCACCGGAGGGCGCACTTCTCGGGGCGCTGGCCGTGGGAGGGAGGAGGGGGCACATGGAGGGGGTCGTACGTGAAAAGATGACACCCCCTTGTTCGTTGAAAGCCTCTTTCTGAATTGGAGTTAATTTGGCTGGCACCTTCCTCCAAACACTTGAGCGGGAGTTCCACGGCTGAGTCCAGAGCAGGGAACCCCCACCCTGTCAGCAGAGCCTGGCGCCGCCTCTGCGGGGGCCTGGGCTCCCTGAGCTCTGGGTCCCCGAGCCCCAGGGACAGGGCACTTGTCTGCAGATCTGCAGGGCGTGTCTGCCACAGGCCTTGTGGAAGGGAGCCCCACCCGGAGTCCAGGGCACAAGGAAAAGTGTTTAGGGAGGGGGAGACCCTGCGGAGGGGCGGAGTTGGCATCCTGGGTGCCAGGTGCGAGAGCGCCACGAAGGCGTTGGGGTACACCTAGGTCTGCCCCAAGAAGGAAATAACCTGGGTGAAATAGCGATGATTTCGGAGACGTTGGGGCCCCAGGGCTGGGGGGTACTGTGGGCTGGCGGTCTCCTCCTGGGGCAATGATGTGAAGGGGCCGTTCTTGATGGGGCGGGGACAAGGCACTGACCACCGCTCAGCACCCCTTCCCAGCCCCGCAGGCTGGATAATGTAGGCTGGATGCTCTCGTTACCCATTTGCTGGTGGTGGGGGGAGGTGGCTAATGAGGGAAGGGCCCATGGCCACCCAGCAGGCCATAGAGCGGGCAGTAAATCCCTGAACTGAGTGGGGGGAGGGAGGCGGAGAGGGGCTCCGTCGGTGAAGCGTCTGCCTTCAGCTCAGGTCATGATCCCGGGGTCCTGGGACCGAGTCCCATGTTGGGCTTCCTGTTCAGCGGGGAGCCTGCTTCTCCCTCCCCCTCTCCCTCTACTATCCCTCCTTTTGTGCTCTCTTGCTCTCTCTGTCAAATAAATATAATTAAAAAAAAAAAAAAAAAAAAAGTCCCTGAACCGGGATTCGAGTTCCGACAGGCTCCTGAATCCCACCTGCACGCAGCCCCAGAGACGGAGGCTGGGCTGGGGAGGAGGGGCCCCCCCAGCGGGGGTTTGTTGGAAAGGAGGCCTGGGCTAGGGGTGGAGGGGCTGGCCGAGGGGCTCGGGCTGCAGGACGAGGGGGGAGGCCTCCAGCCGAGCTCCTCAGGAGGAGGGAGTGGCCCCTGTGGAATGGCGTGTGCGAGCCACCCGGAGGTCCTAGTCGGATCCTCGGGTTGGAGACCCGAGGAGGGGCCCAGCACAGCTGGTACCTCAGGTCTGTGGGAAGGAAAGCCACATTTTTATACTAAAACATTATTCCGTATTCATTTGAAGTTCACATTGGAATAGACATCCTGCGTTTTTCTTTCCTAAATGTGGCCAGCACCCTTGGAACCCTGAACTCACATGGCACTCAGCTGCTGAGACCATCCTGTCCCCTCTGGTGGCCCAGCACCCCCACCTCAAGGAGGGCCAACCCCACTCGCGACACCCTTGCCGAGGCCCCCAGCGGAAGGAGCTGGATTCAAGTCAGGCCAAAGTGAACCCTGATGGGACTGCTTCCTGGGGTTTTGTCTGGTTTACAGCCTCGGGCACAGCGCTCACCCTCCTGGAGCCTTAAACCCTCATCTGCAAAGTGGGAGGTTAACTATAGGGCCCTGGGTTCCCATTGTGTTCCGCCAGGGGGCCCTTCCCTGACTCCTCCCCCAGGTCTGTCTTTGTTCCCTGGGCCCTGCTCCCCCCCACAGTGGTCTCCGCTGACCAGCCCTGCTAAGAGCCCCCAGGCCCACATTCTCCCTTCCCCTCCTGAGCCTTCTCCAGAGCACTCCGGAGCTCTCCCCGGGTCCCGGGACCGCGTGACCCCAGGCTTTCCCGATGTCTCCTCCGTGCTGAGAAGTTAGCTAGGCACTAACTGGGGGTTCAGTACGCGTCTGCAGTGAATGCGGGGGCTTCTGTGAACGACGTCCAGCCAAATCCTGACGGCTCCTCTGTTGGCGCCTGCCTGTGCAGTCCTGCTTCCCCCCGAGGGGCCCCCGAGTTCACGGAGGCAGGGAGGGAGGCCGGCTGGCCGGGGGCTCTGGGCAGACAGCTCCCAGGCAGGCCACAGTGAGGCCCCGGGGTGGGCGGTGAGTCCTGGCCCTGCCTGACTAGTGGGACAAAGCGCTCCTTGGGGCCCTGACCGAGGCTGCGGGGCGTGGAGAGGGGCCGAAGCCGGTTAGGACACTGCTGGCGGGAGCCTGGGAGGCCGGCCCAGGTAGGCATGAGCTAGAGGAGGGGGAGGGACGTCACTTCTGGGAGAGGACCCCCCACACCCCGGCCCTCTCAGGTGGGAAGGCTCGAGTTAAGTCCCCCTGTCCCCCCCCTCCAGGAAGGACTGTCCCAGCAGCCCCAGGATGGCATTTGGGTGCTGCCACTCCCCCACCCCCCGCCCTCAGATCCCCTCTCTGGCCCGACGAGGTCGCGGGCATGGGGATGACAGGAGGCGACTGCGGTGGTGCAGGCCGAGCCTCCCTGGATGCAGCTGGCCGGGCGGCCATCTGGCCTGGGACCTGCCCCGGGCCCCGCCCTACAGCTGCTACTGAGCCCGGGCAGCGGGGCTGCTGGCCTGCAAGGCCCGCCGGATGGCGGCCAGCTGCAGAAGGTGACAGGGCCCGAGGCCCCTGAGCTCTGGGGGGGGGGGGGAGGGGGAGGCAGCCACCCTCCTCGAGAGGGCCGCAGCTACAGCAGTTTGGGTTGGAAACTTCTGGCCCGTGGGCTCCCAGAAGCCGCAGCGTGGGCCGGGCTGGGCTGACAGGACTGGGATCCCGTCCCGCCGTTCTGCCTGAGGGGCAGGGTGGGTGTTCTTGAGGGGAGGGGAGGCCAGAGGAGGGGAGGTTGGCCCTGCCTGCGGGGCTGCCCCGCGCCACAGGGCGGGCTCCCAGAGGCGCGGATGGGATTGGGGGGGCTGTGGGGATGAGGCGTGGGGCTCCCGGTGGGTCGCAGGCACTTGGTGGGCACCAGAGCTCCGTGCCGAGCGGGCGAGGAGGCCTCCTGGAGACAGGCCAGGGGCCGAGCAGCAGGGAGCTTTCAGCCCCCACAGTGCAGCCTCCTGGCCAAGATGCCTTTCCTCAAATGGCCGTGGGGCTCCCGCGAGGCCCGGGAGGCGTCCTCCCAGGACCCCCCCCACCCCGATCTCTTCTTGTCCTGGGCCTTTTCCATGGCACTGCCAGGCCAGGATGGGGCGGGTATGGACCCTCTTCCTGGGAGAGCAGTGGGTAGGTGGGACAGTCCCTGAGGGGCCCCAGTGGCCCATGGGGAAGGTTTGCAGGGTAAGGGGTGGACAGCTGGTGGGCGACCCTCAGGGCAGGTGTCGGTCCCAGACGCGTGAACGACTGACTCATGCCGGACTCTCACTTGGCCCCGGGAGGCAGGGCCCTGCCTGGGGGCACTCAGTTCCAGCTGGGAGAACTGGGCCGGGCTGGAGGGGGGCAGGGGGCCAAGGGGAGGAACGGGCGGCCCCCTTGCCCAGGAGCGAGGAGGGGCCTTCCCTGAGGAGTGTAACCCGGGGCCCCCAGCTCCAGGTATTCTGGCGAGAGCCCCAGTTTCAGCAGAGATGCTTCGCTAGCCGCTCAGTGGAGCTGCATCCGCCTCTGACCCAGAAGAAGGATCTATACCTTCCAGGGTGAACTCTGCCCCGGGATAGGAACAAAAATGCCCCTCTCCCCACAAAATACATACCAACTCCGGGAGCAGCTCTCCGGAGTCCTCCTTTTACAAAGGGATTACTATCAACTGGGAGGCCTCAGGGATGGGGGGAGGGGCCGCTGCCGGAGAAACTTCTGGCTCCAGGGAGAGCAGGGCCCAGGGAGGGGTCAGGGGTGGGGAGTCATCTGCGGTGTCCTGGGAATTTGTAGGTGGAGCGGGCTGGGGTCCTCCTGCCTTGTCAGCCTCTCAGCCCTCTGTCACCATGAGAAGTGACTCCTTTTGTGGAACCGTCCCTGTCCCTGTCTTCGTCAGGGGCCAAGCGAAGCTCTTGGAAGCCGCTCTCCAGGGGCGGAGGGCCCTGCCCAGGCCGAGGCGGGGGTCAGCCCCAGGGGCCTGTGCCCCTTCCTCCCCAGCCTTCCCTCCCCCCGGGTGCACATTCCAGCCCCCTTCCGGGCCGCTCACACCGGACCGCCGCCAGCCGCCCGCTGGCCGCTCAGCACCACTCGCTCGGCAGGGTCCTCGGATGGGGCCTTTCGGGCTCATCTTGGCTGCTTCCCGGCCCACGGCTCGGGCTCCCACTCGGGGCGCCTCCGGAAAGGCACAGTACCCGCCCCCTCCCCCCGCCACGGAGGCAGAAGCCCGGGCATCGGCCCCGGCCCTTCCCCCACGGCCGCGGCGGAACCGGGCCGGGAAGCGCGGGCGCCGCGGACGCGCCGGGAAACCGAGGCCGGGGAGCACGCGGCCCGGGCAGCGTGGGCGGCCCGTCCGCGCCGGGGGCGCCCCGGGCGGCGGAGGCGGATGTGGGCGGGCGGCCGGGCGGGGCGGCGCGGGGCGGGGAGAGGGCGGGCCGGCGGCGGGCGGCGGCGGGACCGAGCGCGGCGGGCGGGCGGCCGGCCCAGCGCAGCCAGCGCAGCAGCGCAGCCGGAGGACGCGAGCCGGCGGCCGCCACGAGCACCGGGCCCGGCGGCGCGCGAGGCCCGCCCGGAGCAGCGCCCGCCCGCCGCGGCCTCCAGCCCGGCCCCGCCCGGCGGGCGCGCGGGGATGCGGAGCGGCGGGCGCCGGAGGCGGCGGCCCGGCTAGGCCCGCGCTCGGCCCGGACGCGGCGCCCGGTGAGTCCCCGGCCGCCCGGCCCGCCGCGCGCGCCCGCCCGCCACCGCCGGGCCCGGATTTCCTCCCGCGGCCCGGCGCTTTGTTCCCGGCCGGCGGGGCCGGGGCGCGGGCCGCGCGCAGCCGGGGTGGAGGAGCGGAGCAGGAAGTGGCCGAGCGCGGCCTGGGCGGGGAGGGCGCGGGCCGGCGGGGGTGCGGGCCGCGGCCCCGGGCCTCCCGCATGACCTTGGGGAAGCGGCCGATCGGGCCGGGCCGGGGCGAGGGACGTGGCGGGCGAGCGGGCCGCGGCGCACAGTAGGAGCTCAGGGGCTCCTGGGAGAGGCCGGCCGGCCCGTTCAAGTCTGTGGGTGGGCCTCGGAGGGAGGCCTCCTCTGCTCCTAGACAAGAAGTTGTGCGCAATGGCGAGGTGCCCGGGCCAGCCCACAAAGGACTAGCAGCCCTCCTGGGCCCGGAAACTGCTTCCTGACCTGGGGGGCTTTGGAGCTGCTGCCCACCCCATACCAGAGGCTGGGGCCTGGGTCTTGCCCCCCATATTGGGGGATGGGGGGCGACTGGTGAACATGCCCACCCGCGAGGCTGGTTCCTGCGCGTTCCCATGGTGGGCAGAGTGGGGCGCACGGGCCTGTGCTCTGTAGCCAGAGGGCCCCCCCAGCCTTGCTCCAGACTACCCCTCCCTGGCTGCTCTGAGCCCCTGGGCTGGGTGAAGCGCAGGGGTGCACTGGTGGGGCTGGGTTCCCTGCCCTCCCCTAGCTGAACATACACTTCACGAGCTAGTGTTTGGATGCAGAGAGGGGGTGGCTGTAAGAGCAAGGCAATTTTTTGGTAAATTGTTCCCTAAATAATCACAGCACTGACACGCTTTGATGGTAAAGGCTCTGGCAGTGTGGTCGTGGGAAATGGGGACCCTCCGGCCCTGAGCCCAGAGGCGGCCCAGGCAGCGGTGTGGTCTGTTCGTTTCTCTGTGGGTGCCGACCACCCTGCCTGTGAGCAGATATATTTTTACACACGGGGCTCGACAGCTGTCCGACTCCGCCAGCAGCAGGCCCTGCTTAGGTCGGGTGGGGGCGGGGGACATCCAGAGGTCTTTGGGTCCAGCCCTCTGCCTCCAGGCCACGCCCACTTGTGTCACCAGAGGGGCCCCCTCCCGCCTGCCAGGCAGGGGTGCAGAGCCCCATCCTTGGAGGGCTCTTCCTTCCTTCCGTCTTGCTGCTGTCGCTGCCCCATGGCCTGCTGAGCACGCTGGGCCCCTTCCTCCTGGGACAGAGTGGGTCTTCCTTGGGCTGGCAGGGGACACAGGCAGCAGGGTCTTTCTGCTCTTCTAAATTTAGCCTAGGACCCGCCCCCCCCCCCCCCCCACGCAGAGCAGCCCTTCTGGGGGTCCCAACCCCTGCCTCAAGAGGCCAGTGAGGCGCCTTGCCCGAGAATGCCTAGGCCGCTGTAGGAAGATCGGTGCTGCGACCCACTGCAGAGGCCCTCAGGTTGTCCTCACCAGGTGGTCGGGGCGGGGGCCTCTCCCGGCCTCCCCTCGGAGTGCTTGTGTGTGGGGCTAGCGGAGGACGGCGCGTGGGAAGAGTGCTCTTCTCCAGGATGCCCAGAAAGGGCGGATGTGTGAACTGGGTTTTGAGGGATGCCTAGGAGTTCACCCAGCAGGGAGTGATGGGGAGGGTCCCTTGGGTTCAATGGCCAAAGTGTGTTGAGGAGAAGGCGGCTGGTGGGCCACGCGCCCCGCTTAGTTGCCTCCGGAATGCTGTAATTACAGGCCCGTAACCACCCGGGACTGGGTGCTGCTTACAGACGGGACTCATCTGAACCTCTCTTTGTCCCCAGGGCCGAGCCCGGCAAAACCAGGGATGCCTGCCGCATGCTGGCCCCATGAATGGACCAGATTCAGACCGGCAGGGCTCCTGAGGTTTAGGAGGGGCCTGGGGTTTCGCGGGGCGAGGTTTTTATGTCACCTCGGAGGGTTCTGGGCTCTCATTTGCGCCAGCTGCCTGGTCTCCTGGCCCTACTTGCTTCGTGTTTGAATTTCTCTTGTTTCCTAGTCTGGGGCAAGAAGGAGGAATCCTGGGCCCTGCTCCCAGAGCCCCAGGCTATGGGGGCGGGGGCTTCAGCATGGGCAGAGAGAAATGGGGCGCCCTCACCAGCGGCTTGGGCCCGCCAAGCAGCCAGAGGGGCTGCCCGGAGGAGGTGGCCTCTGCTGGGTTGGCAGGTTATGGAGGCTGGAATATGCCAGGAGAGCCTTTTGGGGATGGGGGTGATCTGTACAGAGGCGCAGGCCTGGGGCATCACGTGCTGAGGGCTGGGAGGGTCAGAGGGGTGGCAGGGGGCTTGCAGCCCAGGTGGAGGGGAGGCCTGGCCCTTGGGGACAGTTGGAGTCACGTGAGCTTTGTCAGGTGCCATGGTGGAAGCAAGTCGGGGGTGGGAGCGCCTCTGTGGGCTGCGGCCCCGGTGAGTGGGGCCGGCCACTCGGGAAGGGGGACCCCGAATGGGACCCTAGCTGCAGACGGCTTCCCGGGCTCACTGTGGGGCGGGAGGAGTGGCCCCAAGCCGGACACCGCCTCACACCCTTCCCTCTGACTCTTCCACAGGCTGGGTACGCCGGCTGGGCTCGGGGTGCCGCTGCCGAGAGGGGACCGTGAGTGGCTCTGGGGTTGCCCTGGCTGCTGGAACCGGGCGCCATGAACGACGTGGCCATCGTGAAGGAGGGCTGGCTGCACAAGAGAGGTCAGTGCCCTCGCAGCCGGGACGGGGCAGGGGTCCGCAGCCAGCCTGCAGGCTTTCCCTCAGTCGGCGCGGCGGCTGCCTGGCCGGGGCCCTCGGGCCGAGAGCCCCTGCCGCCTCCTGCCCTGCTTTCCTGGAAGGCAGTGAGGACACTGGGGCCCGGCCAAGGCCAGCACTGCCCGAGGGCTCCTGAGGGCAGGGCAGAGCTGCTGGTTCTGGCCTGGTGCCTGCCGCTGGGCCGGGCTGGGAGGTGGGGGGGCCCGGCCTGGGGCCCGTTTGTGCTGAGCTGGCCGCCCACCCGGCCTCCCCGACCCTCACGGGGCCCTGCGCGCAGGGGTGCTTGGCGGGCCCTAGTGGGGCTGGAGCCGTGGCCTTGGCCCCTTGCTTTGTAGTGTTGCCTGCAGCCCCCTTCCCGTCAGCCCTGTCGCTCGGGGATGGGAGGTGGGGGCGGCACAGGCTTCTCTTCCTGATGCCCCTGGCGGGTGACTCCCTTCTGCCTCAGGCCGGTTTTAGCGACCCACCCCCCAACTTCCTCTTCCTCCAGACCTGTTCCTTCCCGGTTCCTCACGCGCGCCCTCCGGCAGGTGGCTGCAGGGCGCCCCATTCCCACTCCAGGCCCTCCGGGCTGTTGGGAGGGAACCTCGGTGGCAGAGGGAGCAGACTGGGAGGCAGGCAGAAGTGGGGGTCACGAGCCTGGGTTTTGTAGGGTGCATAGGAGCTCCCTGGCAGCAGGCTGGGAGGCCGCAGGAGTGGCAGAGGGAGGTGAGAGGTGATGGAGCCGAGGGGTCGGGGGCCGCCAAGGGCTCGAAGCAGAGGAGCGAGGATGTGGTCGGTGGCGTGTTTCTCGAGTCCAATTTGGCTGCGGTGGGGAGGACAGCGCGCCGAGCCTGGACGCGGACGTGAGGAGGCTCCAGGCCCGTGGTCCGTGGGAGCCCTTCCGTCTAGCTTCCCCTAAGCACCCCGCACCCACCTGCCTCCTTGAACCCCTCCCCCACTGCTTGCTTCCCCAGGAGTCCTGCCTCATTCCCGGAGCCCCTTTGCCGGGCCCAGCCCGGTCTGCCGCCCCTTACAGCCCCCTTTGGTGTCCCCTCCCCCTCCCCCTGGCCCCGTGCCTTCCTCGGGGCCTGGAGCAGCACACACCCCCAGCCCCCTGTGGGACCGGTACCCCTTCATCCTCGGCCAGCGCGTGGGGACTGACTGTTAGACCAGAGGCTGACCCAGGAGATGCCGGAGCCTCGGGGCTGCCCAGGGCCCCCCGACCCTGTCGCTGGGGCGTTTGCTGGCCGGCCAGGCTGGGGCGGGCGTGCCTTTCGGAGGCCTGGGTGAATTCCAGGTTGCTGCTCAGGGCTCGTGCCTTCGGAAGGGGTCTGGGGGGACGGTACAGGGCCCAGTGGGGCGTCCAGAGAGCTGAGTCTGAGTCTGATTTGGCTGCTTTGACGCTGCAAATCTGTTGAGCTCTTTGGACCCTGATTTTCCCGGGTACGTGATAGGATTGGTGGCAGGGGACGGCCTGGTGACGTTCGCCACGTGGTTTACCGGGGGCCTAAGTCAGGGTCCAACCAGCCTCAGCCGCCTCCAGGCCCTGCTGCCTGGCCCTGGCCTCAGACCAGGGGAGAGGGCGCCCAGCCCCCTTGGGGTGGTGGGCGTCCGTCTGTGGGGAGTGACCTTCGGGCTGCCTCCTGGGTGTCTTGATGTCTTGTGCCCTGGGCCAGAGCAGCCGCCGTGGGCCGCAGGGAGCCCAGCCTGGCTGGTGACTTCCAGCCCTGCCGTGAGCCGTCGTGCGGGCCAGGGAGGCCGTCGGGGCCTCAGTCCCCCAGGGTGTGCTGTGGGGCTGGTGGGCGCGGCAGTGCTCAGAAACCTGCTTTGCCCGTGTTCGGTCCCTTCTGGGCATCCTCCTGGTTCTCCGAGGTCGGCTGTCAAAAGAAACAGCCGCGCTCCAGGTCGGACTCTGGCGTCCGGTTCTGTCTTCGGGCCGCTCCGCGCGGAGGCCACGGCCTGAGTCGGGGCAGCTGGTGTGGGGCGTCCCCGCCCACTGGCCCCACGCTGGAGCCCATGGCCGTGGGGGGCGCTGTCCGCCTAGCCGGGCTTGTGGGGTTTTCCTGGGTGTCCCGCACCCCCGGACAGGCCGGCTGGACCAGGTGGACCCGGAGAGGGGAGGCAGGCGGGGAGCTGGGTGGAGGCTGAAGGAAGTTGGGTCTGGGGTGGGGTGGGAAGCCCCCCGTGCTGGCGCAGGCTGGTGGGCGGCTGGGAGGAAGGGACGTCCTCACCAGAACGCCGTGTGGCCGGCTCAGCTCCTGGGGCCGGCGTGGGGTGCGCGTCACCGGCGAGGTCTATGGGCACGTGTGTGTCTCAGCGCCGTCCCTCCCCCAGGAGGGGGCCGGCTGGGCCCCCCCCCCGGGAGCTGCAGCTCCGCCCCTTCCTGGCGGGGGTCCGGCTGCCTCCAGTTCCAGGCTGCGTTGGTCCACAGGGTCCTGGCGGGGGATGGGCTCCCGGGGCTGTGGTTTCTCCCGCAGCCCCTCCCCCGGCTGTGGCGAGGTGCGCTTCCTGCTGTGGCCGTGGCATTGCCTGTGTCCCTCATGTGGCTCCGAGGCGGGGAGACGGCGGTCCCACCTTGGTGGCACAGCCCCCTCCTCCATCCCTGGGCCTTTGGCCCTGTGCGGAGGCAGCAGGTTCCCCTCTGGAGGAGGCGACGGCTTTGCTGGGCAGACGCGGGGGGACGGGCCTGCGGGGCCTGTTTACCATACTTCTGGGCCCCAGCGGCTGGGGTTTGCAGGGGGTGCCGCCGGCTGCCTCACCAGGGCGGGGGCTCAGCCAGACCAGCGAAGGTGCACGTCCGCTCCCCGGAGCCTGTGCCCCAGGCTGGAGAGCAGGCCGCCCTGGGCCTCCCGGGGGCCTCAGTCTCCCCGGCTGTCCTGCCGAGGTGGCTGTGGCTTTGGTCCTGGTAGCCGCCTGGCCGGGAGGCAGCTCGCGCCGTGCCGCAGGTCTGGGAGGGCCCAGGCCTCGCCCCTGGGGCAGCTCTGTGCAGGGTGACCGGGCCTGGGGCTGGGAGGTGTGCGCCCGGGCCTGCCGGCCCTGGCGTGTGGCCGTGGCCGCCACCGCTGGGGGCTGTTTCCTGTTTTGCGAGCTTGTTGGGTTCTCCGTGTGGAACAAACAACAGAAGAGGAAGCTGGGGTGGCTTGCTCGGGGCGTGAGGGGTCACCGCCCGCCAACCCTGGGTCCCTTGGCCCGTGCTGGGGGCCCCAGCAGGCGGCTGTGGCGAGCTCTCTGGGCAGGGCAGCCCTGCGGTGGGCCGGGCTCTGTGCAGAGGGTGGGGAGGGGCCTCTGCTCCCCGCTGCTGGCCCTGGGCAGCACGGCGCCCTCGTAGCACGAGGGACACTGAGGCCGGGGCCGAGGGGGCGGGAGAGGCCAGCCTGGCTTGCTCTAGGCCCGGTTCCTAGAAGTGCTGTGGGACGGCGCGGGGGGCGGTGGGGGGGAGCCGGCTCGGCCACTGCGGGCGTCCCTCCTGCCCCGGGCACACCCAGCCGGGCTCGGGGCCAGCACCCTCCCCGCGGCCCTCCCGTCACCGGAGCCCGTGTCTGTGGCGCTGCGCCCGCCCGCCGGGGGCACCCCACCGGGGGCTGAGGCCGCCGTTCCTGTCCACTCGACATGGGCAGCCCCCCCACCAGCTCCCCCAGCCCAGATCTGGCCCTGACCGGCTGGCAGAGGACCCTGGGACTCCAGGCTGGCGTGAGCCGCAGGCCCGCTCCTGGGAGCCGCGCGTGCCCTGCCGGGCCCAGCCCTCGTCCTCCTTCCTCCGACCCTCAGGTGCGTGTCTTTAGCGGTAAGAAATAGCGGACTAGACCTTTGTTTTAGGGACGTGAGCCTTGATGGGCTGGTTGGGGAGGGGTTCCTCCATGTTGCTGCTGCCGGCCCTGGTGCTCTGGGGTAGGATCTCTGCACTCAGGATTTGGGTTCACAGGTCCCCACGGGGTCCCTGACTGCTGCCCCCTCTCCCTCGGCCTGGGACCAGAGGGGCCTGCTGTCACAGGGGCAGCTGGGGGACTGACGGGCCTGGGGGCTGCCCACCTGACCTCCCACCGCCTGGATGCTCGCCCAGGCACAGGTGTGGCTGCGGCTGCCCCTGGTCTTGGAGACCCAGCGCCCCGAACCCCGCTGTGCTGAGGCCAGGTGCGGCACGTGGCCCAGTGGCTGGCTCCTCAAGGGAGACTGAGAATGAGGGGGGCAGGGCGGGGGGCAGGGCACAGCGGGGGCATCAGGGCAGTGGCCTTGTCCGTGGGGGCTCTGGGTGAGCCGTGACGTGACGTGGGCGAGGGGCAGGAGACCAGCAGTGAGACAGTTGGGGGTGGGCACGGGCCACGGGGGCGTGTCCCGGGGCCTGTGGATGTGTGGCAGCCGGCCTGGAACTGGGACTCCGGGAGGGCCGTCCTCGGGCCTGCGTGCAGATGATCTGCGGGGCCCGGGGCCGGGGGGCGAGCAGGGGGGACAGTGGCGGGGTGGGACGTCTAGGCCGAGGCCATCTGCAGGCAGCTGGGGGTGGGAGGCGCTGCCCTGAGGCAGGAGGGAGGTGGGGAGCGGCCCCCAGTGTCCTCCCCGTGCTCCTGCGTCCACCTGTGTGCCTCGGGCCGTGACTTTGGGGGCCGCCTGCTGGACGGCAGAACCAGACCTGGGACGAGCTCGATGGGTGTCACGGCCCAGCCTTGACAGCAGGACCCGTGACTTTGGTCACCGTCTGTGACCTTGAGAGTCCCCTGCTTGGGCCTCAGTTTCTCCAGGGAGCTGGTGGGCATAATGAGCCCTGCCGGGGGGGCTTCTGGGAGGGCTGGGCGGGATGGTGGGCCGGGGGAGGGCCCAGCCCTGCTCGAGGGCCTTGGTAGGGGAGCGTGTGTCCTCCTCCACGTGTGGCCCACTGGGGGGTGCGGAGTGGCTGCGTCCTCAGCAACGCTGGTCGTCTGAGCCCGGCCTCCAGGAGGACCCTCAAAGCTGCCCTCGGAGAGGCTCCGACTGGAGGAGCAGGTTGGAATGGTGCAGCCCAGTATGCCCAGGCCTCGTGTGCATGGGGCTGTGACCACCCCCGGGCACTGGTTGCTGGGGCTCCCGGGTCTCGTCTGCGTGGGGCTGTGACCCCCCCGGGCACTGGTTCCTGGGGCTCCCGGGTCCCATCTGCGTGGGGCTGTGACCCCCCCGCCGGGGAACTGGTTCCTGGGGCTCCCGGGTCCCGTGTGTGTGGGGCTCTGACCCCCCCGGGGAACTGGTTCCTGGGACTCCCGGGTCCCGTGTGCGTGGGGCTCTGACCCCCCCCCGAGGTGCTGGTTCCTGGGGTTCCCGGGTCCCGTGTGCGTGGGGCTCTGACCACCCCCCCGGGCACTGGTTCCTGGGGCTCCCGGGCCCCATCTGCGT
>CM052797.1:125281486-125331877 GCA_028533885.1 Nasua narica
AGAGAGAGAGAGAGCGAGCGAGCACACAAGCAGGGGGAGCGGCAGGCAGAGAGGGAAGCAGGCTTCCCGCAGAGCTGGGAGCCCCATGCAGGGCTGAACCCCAGGACCCTGGGATCATGACCAAAGCCAAAGGCAGATGCTTAACGACCAAGCTACCTAGGAGCCCCCACAAAAGGACTTTTATGAAGGGCCATTTATCAAGCTGTGTAGAAGGTGTAGGTGAACCTCCAGGTGGGGGCTGGTCCCAGCCCTGAGAGGGTAGGAAAGGGCCCCTGGGAAGGGGCCGGGGGCCTCAGGGAGGGGTAGGTCTGGTCCAGTAGGGAGTTGGGGAAATTCCCCAACCTCTGGGCTGGAGGCCAAAGTCACCCGGAAGCCAGTGAGGGTGGGGGATGGGGCCACAGATGTAGTGCGGAGCCCAGGGTGGGTCCAGCGGGAGGGGGCGGGGGCAACCGGGGAACACCCAGTCCGATCTCTTCCCTGCCTCCGCTCCCACCGTTTCCAGCGGAGGGCCTCTGGCCGGATACCTGACCATTCCCCCAGCCCCCACCCACTCTCCTGGGCATCCAGAGCTAATATCCTCATCAGGGCGCGTCTGGGCTGGCATGCGCCCTCCTGCGGCGCCACGTTGTCCTTGGGACCGAGTCCAAACTTCTTGATCACCCAGTGGCAGGTCCCTCCCCTGGCCGGCTCCTCCCCCTCCACCTCAAGCCCGGGTTCCCTGGCCTCGGTGTTCCCCCCGGGGGTCCTGTGTGCGAGCCAGCCCAGGGGGGCCGCCCGCTGCCCGGCCCGCCCCCGCCCCCCCCCGCAGGTGGGTTTCCAGCTGCACAGTAGGTGCTTGAGGCTCCCTTCCGTACTCCAGGTGTGTGCCCCTTTCTTGCTCCCACCCCCAGTAGGGCCCGGCACATGGGTTTCGCGGGGACCGAGGACTATGCGGGCGGACTGTCCAGCGCCCCCGGCGGGGCGGCAGCGTCGCGGCTCCAGCGGTCCAGGCCGTAGAGCCCAGGATCCCCAGCACAGCCCGCTCCCAACCCCTGCTCAGCCCCGAGCCTCCGCCCAAGACCTTCCCCGCACCTGGAAGGCAGGATGCCCGCAGGACAATCCCTCCGCGAGGCGTCTCCCACGCTGCCCCCGCCCCAGCGTTAATCCCTTCCCGTCTCCCAGCTCCCGGGTCACCCGACACCAGCAAGCAGCGTGGGAGCCCTGACCTCAGGAACGGTGAGCACCTTCAGGCCCCCCAGACCCACCCCGCCCCTCGGCCCACGACCCCCACCCCGCCTTGAAAGCCAGGTGTCCGGGAGCAGGGGGCGCGGGAGGGAGGCTCGCGGCGGGGGGCGGGGCAAGGTGGGCCCCTGGGACTCCTTTCTCCTCCCCCAAGCCCCCCTCGCCTGGGCGGGCCTCAAGGTTCGGGGCTGGGAAACGCTCCCCGAGCCGGGTTAAGCGTTAACCCGCGGGCCCAGGGCCAGCACGCCCCGCTGCTCCGGGCCGTAGGGTCCGCCGGGCAAGCGGGGGCGGGTCCCCTAGCCCTAGCGCGGGGCGGAGGCTGGGAAGGGAGGAGGGGGTCTGCAGGCAGGGTGGGAACTAGGGACGAGGGGGCGGGGCGAGCAACCTAGTGGTGAGCGCGGGGGACCCGACCGCGACAGCGAAGGGCGGGGGTCTGGAGGCGGGCGGGGGTGCGGGAGAGGGGACCCAGGCCAGGAGGGGGAGTCTGCGGGGGGCGCGGGGCGAGGGCCGCGAGCACCTGGCGCCGGGGCCCGCCCTAACCTGGACTTCCGGGGGCGGGGCGAGGGGCGGGGAGGGGGCGGGCCGCGGGGCGGGGCGGGGCGGGGCGGGCGCCCGCAGACGTCAGGGACCCGCGCGCCAGGCCGCGGGCCGCCGCTCCGCCCGTGGGCTCGGCCGGGGCTGCCGCGAGCGTGCGGGCCGCGCCGGGCATGTCCTAGGCGGCGGCCCCGCCCAGCGCTCGGCCGGCGGGCGGGAGGGCCGGGGCCAGCGGGGCCGGGCCGGGCCCAGCCGCAGGTAAGACGCGCGCCCCGCGCCCGCCGCGGCCGGGCCTCCGCCTCCCTGCGCCCGCACCTGCGCCCGCCGGGCCGCGCGGGGACGGGGAGGGGCGGGGGGGCAGGGCCCGGCGGGCAGGGCCCCTCCGGGCCGGACAAAGACGTGGGGACGGCGGCCGCGGGCGCACCTGGCCGGGCCGGTCCCCGCCGCCGCGGAGCGCGGAGGCGGCCCAGGTCTGCGCCAGGCCGGGAGGGGCGCCCGGCGCGCGTCTCCGCGGCCTGGAGAGGGGGGCGCGGGCCTGGGCGCCGGGGTCCCCGCCCAGGCACCGGCTCGGCCATGGCTGCCCCGGCGAGCGCTGATTCAGAAGGCGCCGCTCCCTCCCCCTCCGGGCCCGGCCGGCCGGCCGCCGCCCGGCCTGGTCTCTCCTCCCGCGGTCCCTCCCTCCGTCCTCCTCCTCATTTCCCTTGTCGCCGCCGTCTCTCCGCCGTCCCTGCCTCCTCTCTCGGCCTGTTCCCGGCCTCCGTTCCGTCTGCTCCTTCCAGCGGCCCGCCCGCCCCAGCTCCTGCGGCTCCCAGCCCCTGCCCCCATCCGTTCCCTTTCCCGGTCCCGGGCGGCTCCACCTTCTCTCCTCACCTCCTGGCGGGTGGCTTTTCTGGCTGGGGCAGCCGTGGGGACAAGTTTGGGGTGTTTATTATTCTCCCTCCTAGCAACGATGGCCAGCCCGGCCCCCATCCGACTGGCTGTTTGGGCACATCCTGGGCTCCCCAGCCTGAGCCTTTTCAGGATGGGCTGGTAGCGGCAGGGGTGGCCTGGCCCTGGCCCAGCCAGCAGAAGCAGGCTCTCGGGGCTTGGCCTCCCTTTGCTGTAAACCGAGGCTGTGGCCTCCTCTGGGTGGGGTCGCTGCCTATTGGAGCTGGTAGCAGGTGAGGGAAGAGTGTGGGATGTGGGGGCTGGAAAGGGCAGTGATGGGGCAGGGGTTCTCCAGTGGAAAGCCTGTCCCTGCCTGTCCCCACCCGTCCTCTACTCCTGCTGCCCTAAGGAGGGGTTTTAGGGGAGGCTGTGATTGTGGAGGCCTCCAGAGCCCTGCCGGTTGGTGGGGGTGGAGGTCCCCACTCCCTTCGCCTCTAGTGCCTGCCCCTCTGGCCGGACTCAGAGGAAAGGCCTGGGGCTCTGGGGAGGGGTTCTGGCCGACTTCTGGGCTGGGTTTTCCCACGTCTTCCCACCTGCTTGCCCCAGTGACATGACGTGGGGCTATGCCATGGGCTACGTGGTCACTTGGGCCTCCATGGCCTGGCGGGTCCTGGTGTTGGCCTTGCTCATCGCCCGGCCAGAAGGGAGCTGAAAGCCAGGGCCTCTGGGTGTGGGTACAGCAGGGACAGGGACTGGGGATCCCCCCAGTGCACCTCCATCGACTCTCTCCCTTATGGTCTCACCTCCCGTCTGTGCTCGGTCCTCTGAGTCGTGGCCCCAGGACCTCCAGGGCTGGCCACGTGGCCCCGACCCACGCCCTTCCACTGTGTCCCCTGCTCAGGCGCCACGCTTTGCTCAGTGCTCTGTTCGCGGTGTTTTTGAAATTCTTCATGACTTCTGGACAAGGCTACCCCATTCTTGCTTTGCACTGAGCCTCCCAGGGACAAAGCAGGTCTCGGAACTACCTCTTGGCTCCAGCACCCGCCATAGGACCCCCGCACCTTGTGACCTGTGTCTCAGCACTGGTTTCTTCCCTCTGCCTGGACCCCAGTCCCCAGACGTTCCCGTGCCCGCTTCCGTCACGGGCACCTGCCCCTGCCCCCGGCACTGCTCCCGTGTCACCTTCCCAGGGAGCCTCGCCAGACCCCCGACCACTCCCCCACTGCTTTGTTTTTCCTCTAGGACGTGCACACGTTCTCAGAGCCTTTCATCTCTGCTGCCTGCCTCCCCAGCTGGCGGGAAGGCCGGTCGGTGGTGCAGGTCCCAGCTGTGTCACAGCCCAGGACGCCCCCTGGCACCCGGCGGTGCTCGCACGTGATCTACCCAGTGTGTGTGTGTGTGTGTGTGTGTGTGTGTGTGTGTGTGTGGAGAGGAGTGGCCAGGACACTTGTGGGCCGTGCTTCGGTGCACACGTGTGTCCCATGAGCGTGTCTACGCACAGGGGGCGCGGCAGTGACGCAGCCCTTCTCTGGGGCTCTGGGTGAGCTCTCACCTGTGTGAGAGCCGTGTGTTCAGGCCGCACGGGGGCTCAGGCCGCCCCACGGCCTGGTCTTGGGCGACGCCAGCCCTTGTTGTCACTCACATTGCCCCCACTCATGCCCCTCAAGCTACCACGGCACCTCCCTGCCCTTATCAGCCAGACTAGCCCCTCACAATGCCCCCGGGACCTCAGGCACCGGGCTCCACCCCCGTCACCTGCCGCCTTGGTCACCTGCTACTGTCCTGGCTTGGGGACCTCAGGAGGATGACCACAGTGGCCCCCAAGGGCTGTCTGGTCTCCTCTAGTGATCGGTGTGCTGATGGCTCAGGGCTTCTGTCCTCGGCTGTCTTCTCCTGGCCCTCCTGCCAGGTGCACCCCGGAGTGCCCGGCTAGGGGAAACCGATCCCCTGGTGCAGGGTTTGTGTCCTGGGGTGGGGTCAGGCCTGGTGCACCTGGCGTCCTGGGGACTCCGATGGGCCATGCCGAGTCCTGCTCGAGAGCTATTCCTGGTTGGTGTATGTGGCTCCCCCCTGCGCAGTGTGGCCCGTGCCTCCTCGTAGACACAGCCTGGCACCTAGGAGGGAGAGGAGGGGGGCCTAGAGCACAAGGCGGGACAGGAGAGTGTAGCTGGGGCAGGCGTCCCAGGGGTGGGCGGGTGGCCTCCTATGGCCGGGGCCCAGCGTTTCCAGGAGGGGCTGCTGAGCGGCCGTGGGGGTGCCCGAGCCTTGGGGGGGGCAGGATCTGGGCTGGGCCTTTTGTGTCCAGGGGCTGGGGCCCAGGGCGGGAGGCCTGCTCTCATGCCTCCTTCCCCTTAGGGCCGGACGGGCCAGGCCGGTGCCAAGATGAGCGTCACGTCCTGGTTCCTGGTGAGCGGCAGCGGTACCCGCCACCGGCTCCCGCGAGAGCTCATCTTCGTGGGGCGTGACGAGTGCGAGTTCATGCTGCAGGTGAGTGCGGCCCCTCGGGGCTGTGAAGGCAGGGGCAGGGCCCGGGCCAGGGGCGCCTATCCTACTCGCCGCGGGACACCTGGGGGGGCCCTCAGGGTGGCCCTGGACCCGCAGGTGGGCGTGTGCAGGACTGAGCGCGCGCCTCTGCCTGGCGGAGCTTTTCTGACGGGAGGGCATTTAGGCTCCTCTCAGGTTCTCAGGGCATCAGGGACCCACCTTTGGAAGGTGCTGGAAAGCAGCCCAGTCCATACTCTTGTTGTCTGGGGCCCAGCTGGGCCATTGCGCGGGGTGGGGAGCCCCGGGCCAGCGGGGGCCGTGAGAGCTGTCTGGGGAAGGCCACTGCCCCTCTGAGGCACCTGGCCAGGGGAGGGGCCTTTCTTGGGCAGAAGAGCCTGGTGGGGCTGGGGCACCGTGCTCTCGGCCGTCTCAGGCCCTGGGTTTCAGAGTGTGGGTTTGGCTTCCACGGGGCTCACGTGTCAGGCTGTTTGGGAACAAGGACGGTTCCCTGTAGTTCAGGTGTCCTTTCCCCTGCGCTTCACGGGTGTGATTGAGTCGGGCTTCTGGCAGCCCTGCCCCCCGGAGTGGTACATGGGCCCTTGTTCCCCAAGGCCCCCAAGCTCCATGCCCCCCACTGCGGGACCCTCAGAAGGAAACAGGCGCCCTGGGGAGCTGCTCAGGTGCAGAGCTAGGCCTCACTCTGGCTCCCTTGTGCAGGGCCGGCTGCTGCCGCCCGCCCCCCGGGCCGCTGGGGCCTCCGCAGTGCGCATGCACCTTGGGCAGCAGGTGTCTGTCCCCCTCTCCCGAGGGCAAACCCATCCTTGTCCGGACACCCTGGCTTCTCCCCGGAGGCCTGTGGACTTGCTTGGCCAGACCGGCAAAGTCCCCACGTCCCGCCGGGTGGCGGAGCCTCCCGGGGTCGTTAACCTGGGACAGTCTGTCGTCTTCTCTTGCCTTTGGCAGCTGGGGAGACCGAGTCGGTGGCCTTTCGGGGGTGGGCGCGTGTGTTCCGGAAAGACCAGGGCGCCTCGCGGGCCACGACTCCGCTCTGCTGGCGTCGAGAAGCGGCCCGCGGGCAGTAAGGCAGGAGTGCCAGGGAATCTTGCCCGTGGGCATCGAGACATCAGTCTCCCGTCGTTTCCCCACGTCCCGAGATGGTCCCGGCTTTCCGAAAGCCACTTGCAGATAGAAGGAGCGCCCTGAGCGCGGCGCACACAGAGTGGGCAGCGGGCAGTCGGTCCCAACCCGGGCGTCTTGAGCGCCCACTGAGGTCTGGATGGTGCTGGCGGGCCCTGACGGTGATGTGGAACAGGACCCCGTTCTCTGCCACTGGAGGTGGGTCTGGGAGCCTGCTGGGTCCCTGAACGCCGGCACGGTGCTGTGTGCCTGGGTGGCGTGTTCATGCTTTGCCTGTCCACCTAGGGTGGCCAGGAGGGCCTCTTGGAAGAGGCAGCACTTGACGGGGGCCCGGGGCCTTCCTCTGCTGCTTTTCCCAGGGCTTGGTGGAGAGGCTTCTGGGCCAGGAGGTGGGGATAGGAGTGCTCGAGGGAGTTTAGGGTCCAGTTCCTGGTTCTGGTTGGTCAGTGACGGGACCTTGAGCAGGGCAAGAGTAGCAGGCACTCCTCAGCCCTTCGTGCGGGGCCAGCCCCTGGCTCGGGTGCACCTGTGTTCCTCCCCTTGCTGTTATGTTCTCTGGCACCTGGGGAAACTGAGGCTCCAGGAGACCATGCATGCTGTCTGCCCCCTGCAGTCTCCCTTCCAACCTGGTCCCTGAGCTCCTGGGTGGGTCTCCTTGCATCTCCCAGGGGTCCTGTCCCACCTGTGCCTTGGTTTCCGCATCTGTTCGGGTGATTCCCGTAGTGTCCTTGTGTGTCCTGTCCCCAGCCTCTAGCCACCGTGTTTATAGTCTATGTGGGTGTCGCCGAGGCAGCAGCCGGGCTGTGCAGAAGCCCCCCCATCCTCCGTCGCCTCCAGCGGGGTCCCAACCAGCGTCCCCACCCCCCATCCTCCGTCGCCTCCTGTGGGGTCCCTGCCAGCGTCCCCCCCAGTGGTCCAGGGACACACCCCGACCGTCCCTCTCCCTTATCCGCAGGCGGCCCTGCCACCGCACCGGGCTCGGGGACAGGCACACTGGTGGGTCCTGGCCTCACCCTACAGCTGCCCCCATCCTCCCCAGCCAGCTCCCTCTCACCTCCTCCCTGCCTTGTGCTCCCTTCTGTGGAGCCCGTGTCCTCGGGACCGTGTTGGCACCTTCCGGGGTCACCGCTCCGGGGGTGGGGGCGGGCACGTCCCATGTCAGCTGGGAGCGGATGACTCCCCAGGGCGGAAGCCCACAGGAGGTGGCACTGGGAGCCGGGTAGAGGGCGAGGGGCCGATGGGCCACTCGGGGGAGGCGGTGCCAGGAGGCAGGGCAGCAGAGGGCGGCCGGGGGCCTGTGTGCGGATGAGGCAGGAGGGGCTGGGGCTTGGCCCCGGGGCGGCGGGGGGGCAAAGGAGGTGGGGGGCACGTGGGGAGGCCGAGCCGCCCTGCTGGCCACGCGACGCCCACACTCTCCGAGCCCGGCATAGAGCTGGTGCCCGTGTTGCCTGAGCGCGCACGTGGGCCGCCTGCCCTGGCTCTTGCCGCCGGGGGCCCAGCGCTGCGGTGCGGGGCGTGTGCCCGTGCACACGTGTGTGCACGCGCACATGTGTGCCTCCGTGCCGGTGCGCGCTTGCACACAGGGGGCCTCCCCGCCTCTGCCCAGTGTGCCCGGTAGGGGCGCGGCCGCCGGGCTCTGTCCGCTCGCGTCCTCGTGCCGAGACCGCCGGTCCCTGGATGCGGGGACGGGGGGACGCCAGCCGGCCGGGCGGGAGGGTGTACCCGGAGCCCTGGGTTTTGGCTGCTGCCAGGATCAGGCTGGCCTGGGCAGGGCTCTCTCCATGGAGGAAGTCACGTAAAGTTTGGGAGCACGTTTTTGTTCCTTTTCCAGTGAGTATAATTAGACCCCTTTTCAAAACTCTATATTCGTTTGGAGCTCGTGAGGGCCATCTTATCTGCCTGTTTTGTGGCCTCTCCCTTCGCCCAGGACACGGCTGCTGTGTCCTGTGACGTCCCCAGTCCAGGGCGAAGGGGCTGCCCCCGCCTTCCCCGGGGGGCTGTCCCACCTCCGAGCACCTGGGCCCGCTGGGACTGGGGTCTGCTTCTGGCTGGGGACATCAGGGCTGGGAGGGAGGTTTCTGCAGCTGGGGCCCCTCTCGCCTGCCTCCCGACAGTCCTGGTGCTACCTGCGGTGTGGGAAGGGTGTGGGAAGGGGGCTTTGCCGCAGCCGGGCCTCGCGCTAGAGCCCTGGCTGGGAGTGGGGGCAGGGCCTGGGGCTGGAGGGGGCGGCCCAGGCTCTGGGGGCCAGGGGTGGGGGGGCGGGCGGGGGGCAGGGGAGGTGGGCACAGGAGGGTGGTGTCCTGGGCGGAGGGTCAGCTCCAACGATGGGCGTGGCACCCCCAGAACCGCAGAGTGGTCTGGCGGGAGGGCTGGCACGGCCGGGGCAGGAAGAAGGTTTGGAGAGGCCGCCGCGGCCTGTGGCTCATGGGATAAGGCCAGCCTTTCCTCTCAGGCTGGCCAGGAGCCTCAGGAGGTTTCTGCAGAGTGATGGGCAGGATAGATGGGGGCTGGGAGGGCAGGAGAAAGCCGGCTGCAGGGGACAGGCAGACCAGGAAGGCCAGCGGGCCCCTGGGGGCCAGGGGCTGTGGTGGAAGCAGCCGGACCCCTGCTGCTGGCCTTCCCGGGACAGGAGGGCAGGGAGGAGGAGTCCAGGTGGGCCCAGCGGGGCTGTGTCCGGGAGTTGGGGGTTTGAGGCTTGGGCGGGGAGGTCAGCCCAGAAGTCCCTCTGGGGGTCACTCCTTGGCAGAGGCAGTGTCCAAGCCTCAGGGGCAGTGTGCCCTTGCTCCTGCCTGCCCCTGCCCGCCTCGGGCCAGCCTGTGTTGCACCGCATGTTCGTGTGGGGCACACCCCTGCCCAGGGCCCTTCCCGGGCCAGCAGTGCCCCTGCGGACTGATGATCGCAGCTCGGCAGCCGAAGCTCCTGTCCCCCGCCCCCAGGCTCACTTTCCAGAGACAGGGGCCCTTTGGCCCCGGGGTGTCCAGGGAGCCTGGGAGCCCTGGGAGGTGCTGGGGAAAGGGGTGCAGGAGGAGGCGAGGAGCCCCAGACTCCTCAGCAAGGACTGTTCTCTGCGCTGCCGGGCTGGACTTCAGGAGTCCCGGCAGCTGCCTCCCGAGGCCCCCGGAGGGGCGGCTCACGGGCCGGGGGAAAGGCGAGCCCGTGCGCTCAGGCTGCCCCGAGAGCTGCTGGTTCTTGTCAGCCCACTGCAGCCGGAGACTGAGACTGAGGCCCGCGGGAGGGCGTGCGGGGGTCCCCGCCTATGGGGGAGGCCTGGGGCGGGAGGGGGGCGGCCATGCTGGGCTGGCATTGGGGGGAGGTGAGGACAGCCAGGGGAGTCTGATGGAGGAGGGGTGCCTGGCACCCAGGGAAGCGGCCGTGGTGCCAACTCCGCATGAGGAGGTCAGGGTGGGGGCAGAGGTGAGGCCGAGGCGGGGGGCGGGGGGAGAGGCAGTAGGTCTCCAGGTCGGAGTCCCCGGGCCGAGAGCCGTCGCTGGGGGAGGCAGGCGCGCTGGTCCCGGGAGCCCCGCCAGGCTGTCCTGGGTCCCCTCGGGGCCGCTGCACCGCTGACCTGGCTTCCTTGAGCAGCCCTGGGGCCGATGGCCCGGGGGTGGCCGCTGGGTCGGGGAGGCTCTGCTGATGCCACTGAGTGCCCCAGGATCGCCCCTGCACCCCGTTCCCTTCCAGAGGACTGAGGTTCCGCAGCGGGGTGAGGGGTGGGTCCTGCGGCCCATTCCCTCCTCATGCCACGCCCCCCCCCCCCCCCCCCCCCCCCCCCCCCCCCCCCCCCCGTCCCCCACCGCGGCAGCATCTTTGTGGGTCCCACTGGCCGCCTGGGGCCTCCGAGTGCAGGCAGGGCTGGAGCATGGAGGCTTCCAGTTGGACTGAGGGCCACGGGCCCTACGAGCCTGCCCACGGTGGCCTGCCCTCCAGGGCTCTCAGGGCATCTGCCAAGCTGAGGGACCTGGGGCAGGGCGGGGCGGGGCCAGAGCCCTTGCCTACCACCCCCCCCACCACCTTGCTGTGTCCTGGGGGCTCTGGGTGAGGCCGGAGGCAGGAGGCCCAAGCTCAGGGCTTCTAGTCCTTGGGAGAGTGCTAGGGTGGCCCCCTGCAAGCCAGGGGGGAAGGGGGCTCCGTGGGGCTGGCTGCCTCTGGGGGGAGGGTCTGGGCACTCCCCTGAGGGAACGGGGAAGCCTGACGGTGTGGGGACACAGGGACTGAGGTGCTGGGCACCACCTCGTGGGCCAGGGGCCATCCACAGCCGGCCCGTGGAGAGCACCTGTGCAGGCCTGTGGGCCCCACGCAGGGGCTCTGGAGGGAGGTCTGGGGGTTTGGTGGAGGCGCTGCCCGGCGGGTCCGTGGGCTCCTGTGCTGTCGTCCCGGCAGGTCGGGACATCTAGATCGGCTGGTTCTGCTGGTGTTTCCAGGGGCTGTTCCCCAGGCCTGTGTCTCCTTAGGTGGCGAGGGAGGGATGCAGGGGCCACCCAGACACCCAGGGCCTCTGGCAGAGTGGGTGTGGGGTGGGCAGTGGTGGTGCACTCTGGGCCAGGACCGCTGGCCTCGTGGCTGGGGGAGGTGGCCCGGGCTGGCAGAGCCAAGGTCTAGGGAACGCGACCCCGCGGCCCTCTCCCCGCGGCCCTCTCCCCCCGCAGCCCTCTCCCCGCACCCTCTCCCTCACTACCCTCACCCTCTCCCCCGCGGCCCTCTCCCCCAGTCCCTCCCCCCCCAAGCCCTCTCTCCCCGCACCCTCTCCCTCGCAGCCCTCACCCTCTTCCCCGAGGCCCTCTCCCCCAGTCCCTCCCCCCCCAGCCCTCTCTCCCCGCACCCTCTCCCCCACGGCCCTCTCCCCCAGTCCCTCCCCCCGCCAAGCCCTCTCTCCCAGCACCCTCTCCCTCGAGGCCCTCACCCTCTCCCCCGCAGCCCTCTGGCCCTCACCCTCTCCCCCAAGGCCCTCTCCCCCAGTCCCTCCCCCCACCAGTCCCCACCACGGCCCCCCCCCCCCCGCGGCCCTCTCCCCGAAGCCCTCTCCCCGCTCTGAGCCACGAGCCCTGCAGTAGAGCGGTGTGCTAGGCACCGCTCTGTGTCTTGCAGCCGACTGTGGGGGGGGGGGGCTGGTGACCGGCCTGGGGAGGGGTCCTGGGAGGGTTGGGGGCCAGGGACAGTTTGGCAGTGCGCAGCGGGCACGTGTGCATGTGGGCGTGTGTGTGTGTGTGTGTGTGTGTATGCTTGGGGCGTGCTTAGGACGCGTGTGAGCCCTGTGCACACTGGCACGTAGCTAGAGGATCTGAGATTCATCCTGCACGTGCGTGGCCAGCATGGGGAGAGGCCGTGCCCTGTGTGGCTGGCCAGGAGTGGGGGGAAGGCCTGTCTCTGAATACCCCCCCCATGCTGCTGTCCTCCCTGTGGGCACAGCCTGTCCCAGATGAGGTTCCCAGCCCTTCCCATAGCTGACCCAGGGATGGGGGACACTGGCCTGTTGGTGCTGCAGAGGGCTGGACAGAAAAGGAGGGGCCCAGGTGGCAGCAGTGGGGTGGGAGGACCCGGCCTTGGCATCTGAGCGAGTCCCTGTGGCCTGTTCCAGGGCCTGGGACAGCTGGCCGAGTCAGGCCAGGGTGGGCTCTCTGGGACACCCACAACCAAGGTGTGGGGGCAGGGGCTGGACCTTGTGGGCTCCCAGGCCCAGGTGGCTGTTGTCGGCATTGCGGTGGGATGGAGGGGGATGGGATTCCTGCTGGGGCTTCCTCTGCCTCCTGGGCCTCACCTAGCTGGGAAGGCCAGCTGAGGGCCATCTGTGTGTCCCCAGTCCCGCAGCGTGGACAAGCAGCATGCCGTCATCAACTACGACCAGGACAGGGACGAGCACTGGGTGAAGGACCTGGGAAGCCTGAACGGGGTGAGTGCAAGGGGCGAGGGGCGATCTGTACCGGCTCCGCCCCTCCAGCACCCTCGGTGCTGGCCCCGCCCCCGCGTGACCTCTGTCTGTGCTGACCCTGCCCCCTCGTAACCCCTCCCTCTGTGCTGGCCCCGCCCCCTCATGACCCTCCCTCTGTGATGGCCCCGCCCCTTCGAGACTCCGCCCCTGTGCCGGCCTCCCAATTCCTGCTCTCTCCGTCTGCTAGTCCCGCCCTTTTTCATGACCTATTTCTCTGTCTCTCTCTCTCTCTCTCTCTCTCTCTCTCTCTCTCTCTGCTGGCCCCGCCTCCTTTTATGATGGTCATGCCCCTAGGGCTTCATGGCACCCCGCCCCCATAGTAGCCCCCTCTGTCTTCCCTACCCCAGCTCCTGCCCCCTGTCCTCCATCGCGGCCTCCTCTTCTGCCTTGACCCCACCCTTCTTGGTGATCTCCCTTCTAATCGGCCCACCGCTCTTCCCGAGCCCCGCTCCAGCCCTGCACCTGCTGTGGTCCCTTCCCCGTCGGACCTCCTGCAGGCTGAGAAATGGGGCCGTCTGCTGGGACACCCTGTCCTGGGGGGTGTGACCTCCTTTGTGAGCGGGGAGGGGTCAGGTGAGGGTCCCCACAGGGTCCGGTGTCTTCTGTGTTGGGTGACAGGCGCCTGCCGAGGAGGGCCTCCCGCCCTGTGCCTCCCGCTCAGGAGAGCTGCCCTCTCCACGGTGAGCCGGGCAGTCCCACATCAGCCTCAGGCTGCCAGGCGCTGGGCCCGCCTCACCACCTCCTACGCGGGTTTCCCGGGGGCGGTCTCAGGTTCTGGGGGTCTGCCCCTGAGCCCCTCCTCTGTTGGCCATCTTGTTAGCCAGAGTGGCCCCACCTGAGTGGGGCTGCGAGGGGAGTGAGCATCGCCTCCGCCCCCTCGGGCTCCAGGGGGGCGCTGGTCCTCAGAGAGGGTCCTCGGGGCTGCAGGCCGGGTGTGTGCTCCTCGGAGGTCTGCGATGTCCATGTATTGGGGCCAAGTCCTGCCTGCTTGTGGGGCACCAAGCCACGGGTGCAGGCTACCAGGCTGCCCCCCGCCGGGCCTGCCCTCTGCTCCTGGCTCTGAGCCCCAGACGCCCGCGTCACCCACCGCGGGTCCAGCCCTGTGTGCTGCCCCCGCTGGCTCATCTCCGCAAGACCCAGCCTGGGCCTGGGACTCCTCCCTGCGGGCCCGCCCTCCTGGTCAGTCCCGGAGACCCTCTGTGCCGGGACGAGTCCTCGCCCTGGTTCTCGCACCTTCCAGCAGACTCCGGCGCAGTTGCCGTGCCGGGCCCTTCTGTCTTCCCTCTGTCACCGGGCCGGCCCCCAAGGCCCTGGGAGCCTGAGGGTTGCTCTCCCTCGTCTGGCCAGAGTGCACGTCCAGTGGCCCGCCCGTGAGGGCCTCTGGTGGGGCGAAGAGGGTTTCCGGGGAGCAGGCAGCCTCACTCGGCCCCACAAGCCTTGCCATGGGGCCACCCGCAGGCGTGCCTTGGCCACCTCGGGTTCCGGGTGCTGGGCGAGGCCGGTCCTTCAGCGGCCACCTGTCCCATGGTCCCCGCAGGGGGTGAGGCCGGGTGCACGTGTGTTGGAGGGACAGTGCCTGGCCCAGAGCAGCGTGGGGGGAGGGGACCCCCATGTCGTTGCCCTGCCTGCCGCTGGCCTGGCCCTGCTACCTGTTTCCTCCGCAGACTTTCGTGAATGACGTGCGCATCCCGGACCAGAAGTACGTCCCGCTGAAGCTCCATGACGTCATCCGATTCGGCTACGATATCCTTTCCTGGCTGCGTTCCCGCCTTCTGGCCTCAGTTGCCCTGTTGTCCTGGCACAGGTGGGGCCCACGGGCTGGAGACAGCCGCCAGCGTGACCCCGGCCCCTGTCCCCTGACAGGCGTCCAGGTCACGGGCACCCGCCTCCTGCCTCCTAGTCTGAGCTCACACAGGGTCCCGGGAACAAAGGAGCCCTCCCTGGGACCCAGGTCCCTGGTGACCTGGGGGGTGCCCAGGCATGACGCTCTGTGCTCGGAGCATGCGTGAGGGGGGCCGTCCGCTGCGAGCAGCCTGGTCGCCCCGGGGGCCCACAGCCATGGCGGGAGCGCATCCTCTGCTCTCCTCTGCCTGCCTTGGCTGGCGCTCTCGTTGGCACCGCCGCTAGCGTGCGTGGACCCAGCGGGCGTCTGAGGCCCTCCTGACCCCTAGGTCCCTGGGAGCCCGGCGCTGAGGGGTGGTCTGGGGTGGGAGCTGGGAGCCCGCTGCGCGGCGTGGCTCCTGGGCACGTCCCCGCCCTGCCCTCTGCTCAGGGGTTAGAGGGCACGTGCACGGCCCCAGCGCGGGTGGGAGCCGTGACCTGGTGCGGCCCCCGTCCCACTTCTCCGACTCAAGTGCGCTGTGGACACAAGTGGGGCCCCCCGTGCCTGTCCACTCATCTGGCCGCCCCGGAGCTGTGTGCTCGCCCCGCTGTGGGGGGTCCCATCTGCGCGGCCCCGCGCCCTCGTCCCAGGCCGCGCTGGCTCTGGCTTCGCCTTAACTCTCGGCCACATTCCAACATGTACGTGCTGGAGCGCGTGCAGCACCGGGTCCCCGAGGAAGCACTCAGGGTGAGTGCCGACGCTCAGCCGGGGGGCCCCGCCACGAGGCCCCTGCGGCCCAGTGCCCTGCACCCCTCCTTACCCCACACCTCTTGGCTCCCGCGGCCTGGCTGTGGTGCCGCGAGTCAGCCCGGCCCGGCCTGTCCTGCAGGACGTGGCCCAGTCTGGCCACTGGGGAGGAGTCCTTGCCCCCAGGCTGATGCCCGCAGGTGGAGGGGGTGGAGAGGAGGCCGCCGTACCCGGCGGGCGGAGGGAGGCCCGGGGCATCCTGGGTGCTGAGGACGACCCCGGTCAGGCTATCACAGGTGGCGGGCACGACAGGCAGGAGGGACACAGGTCGGTGGGCACGGCAGGTGGGACATCTCCTCTCTCTTTGCCCGATGGTGTGGGAGTCAAAGAGCATCGACCTGGGGGGCCTCGCCTAGAGCTTTCCCCGGTAGCCCCTTGTGGGGGAGACTAGCCTCAGCCCCGTCTTTCCAGTGAACTGTGGGCGGCCTAGGTCTGACAGCCGCGGAGCTTAGCCAGCCGGGCCCCTGCGGGTCCGTGCACGGCACGCTCGGCGAGACTGCCGCCCCCACCTCCGGGGACCCCTGAGCAGCTGCCCCCGGGGCCTGGGGCCCATCCTGTCCTTCGCTGGGGGGTCCTGAGTCAGGGGTAGCGTGTCACCTCTGATGCCTGCAGCCCACCCCTGCCTCCCCGTCCCCGAGCGAACCCCAGCTCCTTCCTGGAAGCTTTGTGGTCCCGAGGAAACCCCCCAGGTTGGGCGAGGACCCCCAGCTTTAGGCCTCAGGACGTCCCCTCCTGGGGGTTGTGAAGGAGGCCTCACGGAGCATGGGCGAGTCCCGGCCCTCTCAGGACCCAGAGGGAGGAGGGCCGCCCTGGGTGCCCTCCCGAGCGCCCCTGGCCTCACCGCCGCCCGCCGCCCGCCGCCCGCAGCACGAGAAGTACACCAGCCAGCTGCAGGTGAGCGTCAAGGGCCTGGCCCCCAGGAAGGGCGAGGCGCCGCCCCCACACGCCCCTTACTGCGAGTCCGCGGCTCTCAGGCCGGAGAGGGGGGACCGGCGGCCGGGAGCAGGTAAGGGCAGCGTCGCAGTGGGGCCTGGGAGGGATGTGCACACAGGCCTGCCCCCCACGGGCCTCCCCCACGGCGCCCTCGGGTCTGCCTGCTCTGGGCCACGCTCCCCTCCCAGCCTCCTGGGCTCATGCCACCCCGCCGCCACGGCCGCACAACCCGGGCACTGCGCCCCTGTACCCCGCGTGGTCTGGTCCGCCTGTTGGGGCCCCGCCTACAGGGTCGCCACTCTGTGGCCTGAGTCACTTGCAGACCTTGGAGAGAGGCGCCTTGGCTGCGAACCCTGCTGTCCCCCCGCCCTTCCAGCGGGCAGGCTCTGGGGAGGGGTGCTGGAGGAGTTGTCTGCCCTGGGGTGCCAGGATCGTGCTGCCCCAGGGGAGCCTCCTGCACGGGGAGGCCTGGGTGGGGCCAGGCGCAGCGAGCGTCACCCGCCCTGGATGCAGAGATGGGCCTTGGAGTGATAAAGTTGGAGCGCTCCCGGCAGGGTCCCGGGCTGCGATGGGCGGTGACGCCGGGGCCCCTCTGGAACCCGGTGCCTTCCCAGCCCTTGTCTGCACTGGGGCCCTAGGGCCCCAGGCTCGAACTCCCCCTCCTTGTGCAGAGGCGGCGGCCTACCGCACACCCCTGTACGGGCAGCCCTCCTGGTGGGGAGACGATGACGGCGGCAGCTCCCCCGAGGACCGGCGCCAGGAGGAGCCCTACGCGGGTAGGACCCAGAGGCCCGCCCTTCTGCAGGGGGACTGGGCTGGTCGTGCCCGTGCCAGGGGACGCTGCTGGCAGAGGGGGGTGGGCCAAGACCCCCCACCCTGCAGTTCCCGAGAATATGTCTTCTCCCCCGACCCAGAGCGGCCCAAGGAGCTGGCGCAGCAGGACGGGGAGCTCCCTGGGACGGCGGCCGGCTTCCGCGCCGCGGCGGAGCCTCAGGGCTTTCCCTTCAGGCGGGAGCCCAGTTACTTTGAGATCCCCACGAAGGAGGCCTCACCTCCGCCGCCACCGCCGCGGCCCCCCGAGGCGCCAGCCCAGGAGGCACCCACGAAGGACGCGGAGCCCGGCGGGGGCGGGGCGGCCCCCGTGGTGCAGAGCCACGCCTCCTTCACCATCGAGTTTGATGACTGCAGCCCCGGCAAGGTGAAGATCAAGGACCACGTCACCAAGTTTTCCCTGCGGCAGAGACGGCCCCCGGGCAAGGAGGCCACGCCCGCGGAGGCCGTGTCTGCAGAGACCAAGGTGGCCGACTGGCTGGTGCGGAACGACCCGAGCCTGCTGTGCCGGGCCGGCCCGGGCGACGACCGGCACAGCACCAAGAGCGACCTGCCTGTCCACACCCGCACCCTGAAGGGTGAGTGCCGGGCGGGCTGGGACCGCAGCGCCCACGGGGTCGGTTTCCCACTTGCACTAGATTGCTGGAGCCCCGACTCCTCAGGTCGGGCCTTGGGGCGAGCTCTGGTGCTCCCCTCGGCCGCGGGTGGGGGTCCAGTGAGGTGGGCCCCCCGGGGCAGCTTGTGCAGGGGCCAAGAGGCCCCCTCCCCCCAGGACCGCCATGTCCTTTCCCTCGGCCTGATGCTCTGGGGTCTCCCTGCCCCAGGCCACAAGCACGAGGACGGCACGCAGAGCGACTCGGAGGACCCCACAGCCAAGGGGGCGGCTGTGGTGGCCGGGGCCCCCGCAGAGGGCGGCGGGGGGCAGGTGCGGCTGCAGAGGCAGATGAAGCGGGACCCCCAGGAGCTGCTGCACAATCAGCAGGCCTTCGTCATCGAGTTCTTTGACCAGGACACGCCGCGCAAGAAGCGCTCCCAGTCCTTCACGCACACCCCTCCCGGGGACCCCAAGGCCGACAGGCGCCGAGGCCCCGGGCCGGCAGACAGAGACCGCTCCAGCATCCCTGCCTCGGCGCGGGGGACGGGCAGCGCCTCTGGGCCGCAGCGGGCCAGCTCGCTCAAGCGGGAGAAGACGGAGGAGCGTCTGGGGGGGCCCTCGCCCGCCTCCCGGGGCTCCGCGCGACCCTTCGGCAGCGTGGGGCGCCGCTCCCGTCTGGCCCAGGATTTCATGGCCCAGTGCCTGCGGGAGGGCTCCCCGGCCGCCCGGCCCAGCCCTGACAGGGCAACCTCGGCATCCCCGGCCCCCGAGACACCCCGAGGAGCCAGCCCTGTGGCCCCTGCGACCCCACCACCGCCCCCCGCTGACCCCCAGCTGACCAAGGCTCGCAAACAGGACGAGGACGATAGCCTGAGCGACGCAGGGACCTACACCATCGAGACAGAGGGGCAGGACCCAGAGGTGGAGGAGGCCCGCCAGATGATAGACCAGGTGTGCAGGGGCGGGGCCGGGGGCGGGGCCGGGGCGGGGCCGTGGCCCTCCCTCTTCACAGGTCTTTGGGGGGCTCGGGGCCGAGCGGGCCGGGTCTGTCTCTGACCCGAGGGCTGGCCCTCCCTTCTCGCAGGTCTTTGGGGTGCTAGAGTCTCCTGAGCTCTCCCGGGCGTCCTCGGCCGCCTTCCGTCCGGTCATCAGAGGGGACAGAGATGAGGCCAGCGACGGGGTTGCCCAGCGAATGGCCCTCCTGCAGGAGTTTGCCTCTCGGCCGGTGGGGATAGCCCCCCAAGGGGAGCTGCAGGTACCCGGGAGGCATGCCGCCCTGGGGACGGGCTGGGGCCGCATCGTCGGGTCCCCCCACGTGGCTCAAAGGTTAGGGTCCCGCCTGCACGGGATTCCAGGCCCGCTCTGGGGCTGGGGCGAACCTCCCCTGAGGGGTGTGTCCACCTGGCAGGTGGGCGGGGCCCCTGTATGGAGGCTCAAGGGCAGGCCCGGAGGCCCCAAGTCAGGCTGGAGCCCTGGGCGCCCATGGGAAGGACTGGGGTGAGCCGCAGCCACTGACCTCGGGGCCACTGAACCGGTCTCGGGATGGGTAGTTACGCGGGGGTCTGTAAGCTTGGGAGTACGCAGGTGGTTCCTTGGATGTTTCTGGGGGGCGAGGTGCCACAGGTCCGGAGATGGAGCCCTGAGGGTCCCCGTGGGGCTCTTCCTCTCCGTGCTGCAGGCACGTGCTTGTCCTTTGCTCCCCAGGGCCTCACGGTGCCGGGCTCCCCCGGGGGTCAGAAGTGGGTGTCCCGCTGGGCCAGCCTGGCCGACAGCTACTCGGACCCAGGCCTGGCAGGTGAGTGGTCCAGCCTCGGCAGCGGGGAGGGGCTGGGCCCTGGCTCCCTACCGGACGCGCAGGCGTGAGCGCGTGCCAGCCGAGTCTGGGGGGCTCAGGCTCCTGCGCGCACCGAGGGCCTGCGCACCTCGGCCGCCCCAACCAGGCCGCCGGTGTCTTTGCAGAGGAGAGCACTGGGCGCAGAGCTGGGGAGCTTGAGGGGGCCCCGCCTGTGCGCCAGCGACGGCGACTCCCGCAGCTGCCCAGCGACCGCGCAGACAGCCCTGGGGGTCTGGAGGCCACCAGGAGGAGCGGCCCTGGGCCCCCGGAGCCGGGCTTCGGCCAGGAGGACTTGGAGCCTGACAGCCTCAGTGACGCCAGTGGGTCGGACGGCGGGCGGGGCTCCGAGCTGGGCGGGGGCCCCCCGGAGGGACTAGCGTGGACGAAGGGCCAACGTTCGCCAAGGGCCCCCGGAGAGCCGGGCCCCAAATCTTTCTTCATTGGGGACCAGAACGCGGAGACTGCCCTCCCCAGGAAACCCTCTGTGGCTGCAGGGGCGGCGGAGGGCCCAGGCCGGGTGGCCCAGCCCAGCCCCGCGGCGAGGGACAGCGTCTGCGTCAGCAGCAGCGGGAGGGTGCTCCTCCACCTGCGCACTGAGCGGTCCCCAGAGCCCGAGAGCCCTGCCCCCGCCTTGGTGCGGCAGGAGAGCTTCAGCAAGGAGCCGGCCGGCGGGCCCCCTGCGCCCGGCCGGCTGCCACACGTCTCCAGCCACCCCCTCCTGCGGGACCTGGCTGCCGCCCGGGCCTCCCGCATGGACCTCCCCGCCCAGGACACCCACCTGATCCTGAAGGAGACGGAGACGGCCCTGGCAGCGCTGGAGGCCCGGCTGCTCTCCAAGCCCGCGGAGGAGGCAGAGGCCCCGATGGGCAGTGTCCCCGGGCCGCCGGAGGACTCCCTGTCCGGGGACTCCGATGTGGACACGGCAAGCACGGTCAGCCTGCTCAGTGGCAAGAACGGGCCCAGCCCGACCAGCCACCAGCCCACGGGACCACGGAGGGAGAAGCCGCCGTCCTCGCCGGCCGCGCAGGACCCAGGGGGTGTCTCCGTGAGCTGCGCCCGACAGCGGCTCTCTGACAAGCAGCGCCGCGTCCTGGGCCCCACGGACGCGGGCCGGGCAGAGCCAGGGAGGTGCCTGGCCACACGGCACGGCGCGGGGCCCCGGGTGTCCTCGGACTGGGCCGACGCAGAGCGAGGCTCCAGCCTGGCTCCCCCGGCCGGCACAGACATAGTCGCCTCTGACCACGAGAGCCCCGTGGCCGCTGGGGCGGGGCGGCCAGGGCCCCGCCAGAAGCCGGCGCCCCCAGTGCCGTCCCCAGCCCCCCGGGAGGAGCAGGCCCGTGGCTCTGCCCAGAAGGCGCAGCAGGTGCTGACGCGCTCCAACAGCCTGTCCACGCCCCGGCCCACGCGGGCTTCCCGGCTTCGGCGGGCCCGGCTGGGGGAGGCCTCGGACACGGAGGCCGCCGATGGCGAACGGGGGCCCCTGGCCAACCCTGAGCCAGCGGGGCGGCCGGCCCCAGAGCAGGCCAAGAAGCTGTCGCGCCTGGACATCCTGGCCATGCCCCGGAAGCGGGCGGGCTCCTTCACGGGGCCCAGCGACTCGGAGGCGGCCCCCACCCGCGCCGGCTTCTCCGGCCGCAGTGTCGAGTTATACTGCCCCGGCCGCAAACCCGTCATGGCCGAGGCTCGTGCCGCTGCTGCCAGGAAGGCCGCCAATACTGCCACGGCCCCTCGCCAGCCCTTCAGCAGGGCCCGCCCAGGCAGCGCCCGATACTCCTCGCCCAGTGAGTCCAGGAGCAGGCGGGGGGCCCTCTGAGCTGGGGCGGGGGTCTGCAGCGTCCTGGATCAGCCTCGCGCAGGGCTGGGGGTGCCCCATTCCCAGGCAGGCCTGGCTCCCCTGACGCACCCCAGTGCCCTGAGCAAGTGCACCTCCGCGTGCTCCGGCGAGCCCGGGGAGCAGCTTCTGTGGACGCCCGGGCGGGGGCCTCTGCAGCTGCCTGGCCTGCCCTGGCACTGTCCCCGGGGGGCCGGGCGCAGAGGGCGGGCCGCAGCAGTCTCCCGCACACCCGGGCCCGTGTGGCTTGCGGTCTGCACCCATGCGTGGTGTGGCGGACAGTGCAGGGCCGCGGGCGCGGGTCCCCGCTGGGGTGGCTGGAGGCTGCCGGCTACACAGCCGGGCTTGCCCTGCCGAGGACCCACGGCTGCGGAGACACGGCCCCTCCCCACATCCGGGTGCCCTGGGGTGACTGGCTCGCTGGAGAAAGACATGGGGCCGGACGGTGGTGGAGGGCTGAGGACCGCTGCCCTTGTCTTCGGCTACGTGTGTTGGCCGCCGCTGTGGGGGGCCTCAGAGCAGGGTGGGCGAGGAATGGGTCCCCGAAGACCAGGCAGGCAAGGGAGGGGCTGCCAAGGTCAGCCACCCTCTGCGGTCCCACTTGGGCCTGGGGCTGATCCACGAGGCGAGGTCTACCCTGCCCAGGGCTATCTGTGGGTTCCAGGCCCTGCCGCACAAGCCGCGGGTTCCCATCTGGTGGGCACAGACCCTCCCCGCGGGTCGTGGCCTCTGCCCACGGGGGACCAGCCAGAGGCCTGTGGGAATTCCTGCCTGTCTGTCCTGTCCCTCCCCGTCCCCCCCTCTGGGCTGGGGGTGGGAGTGCGGCGTCAGCCGGGCTCGGCCTGCAGCGTGGGGTCCTCGTTTGGAAGGACCCGGGCTGCCGCAGGGTGCTGAGCGCGGCTCTCTTGTGTTCTTGCTTCTGGAAACGCTTCTGGAAATGTGTCCCCAGGCACGCGTCGCCGGCAGCAGGGCTCAGACTGCACGTCCACGTCCGAGGAGGAGTACGGCTCCCAGCACGGCTCCCCCAAGCACGCGCGCTCCCACGCCTCAGCGACCACGCAGACCCCGCGGGCTGGCGGCTCTGGGCGCACGCGCCCCCGGGCCCCCGGCCTCCGGGACACGGACGACGAGGAAGACCCTGACCCCTACGGTTTCATCGTGCAGACGGCAGAGATCGCGGAGATTGCCAGGTGAGCACGCCACCTCAGCGGGAGCCGGCCCCCTGAGCCGCATCCAGAGCGAGGGGGCAGGGGCGCCCCAGGGCAGGGGCTGGGCTGGCGGCTCTTCTCCCTGGGGAGCTAAGCTGCTCGGGGAAGGGGTGGGTGGGAGGGGCGATGCTTGCAGATCTGCCCAGGAGGGGGTGGGGCATCTGGCATGAGGAAGGACTGTACTGTTTTTGTTAAAGATGAACTCTCGCGTCGTCCTTCGTTGGGTCGTCTCCAGGCCAGGAGCTGGGAGGCTGGTGCGGACGTGCGGGGACGCGGACGTGCGGGGATGTGGGGATGGCGGGGACACGGACGTGGCGGGGATGTGGGGGTGGCGGGGACGTGGATGTGGCGGGGACGCGGACGTGCAGAGATGTGGGGATGGCGGGGACACGGACGTGTGGGGACGCGGACGTGGCGGGGATGTGGGGGTGGCGGGGACGTGGACGTGGCGGGGACACGGACGTGCGGGGATGTGGGGATGGCGGGGTCCCGGACGTGGCGGGGACGCAGACGTGGCAGGGGACGCCGACGTGCAGAGATGTGGGGATGGCGGGGACGTGGACGTGGCGGGGACACGGACGTGCGGGGATGTGGGGATGGCGGGGTCCCGGACGTGGCAGGGACACAGACGTGGCAGGGGATGCCGACGTGCGGGGACGCGGGGGTGGCGGGGACGCGAACGTGGCAGGGGACGCGGACGTGGCAGGGGACGTGGACGTGCGGGGATGTGGGGGTGGCGGGGTCCCGGACGTGGCGGGGACACAGACGTGGCAGGGGACGCGGACGTGTGGGGACGTGGGGGTGGCGGGGACGCGGACGTGGCGGGGACGCAAACGTGGCAGGGGACGCGGACGTGCGGGGACGTGGGGGTGGCGGGGACGCGGACGTGGCGGGTTCCCGGACATGGCGGGTTCCCGGACGTGGCAGGGGACGTGGGGGCGGCGCTTAGGCAGGGCACACGTCCTTTGGGCATCTGTGAGCCTGATGCCCAACGTCCTTTTGCATATTTTGTAGAGAGGGTGGGAACTGGTTGGGGGGCCCCTATTTCGAGGGGGTCTAGGTCAGCCTTGTAGGGGGAGATGCCGGCCGGCGTGGTTTTCTCCAGCTGTGGGGTTCAGGTGGCCGTGGCAGGCAGCGTGCAGGCGGCGTTGGGAGGGGACAGGCTGTGAGCGCCGGCTGGGAGGCTCCGGGGGCAGTTCTAGGACAGCCCAGGGTGGGTCCTGAAGGCCCGTCCCTTGGCCGCTATGGCACTGGTGTGCGGGGGCACCTTGGCAGTGTTGCTCTCGTGGCGTGCCTGTGGGTAAAGGAGCAGTGTGGATGCTGGCGGGGACCCCAGCGCCCCAGCCTGGGCTAAGGGCACAGGACAGGCTGGTTGAGGGACCCGATGTGCTTCGAGGACGGGGATCAGCCTGGGTACTTTCTGGGCTGTCGGGGCAGAAGGTACTCCTGGTCCCTGCTGGCCTCCGACCCTTTCCCGGTGGCCTGAGGGTCTGGGGGGGAAGCACGCAGAGCCCTCCCAGGAGTGTGAGTGGGTCGGGCTGGGGTGGGGAGCCTGGCCTCCCCTGGCCTCCTTCCCTCCCCTGTGGGGAGGCTCCTGGTCTCCGCCTACCGCACACTTTGCCTGATTCTGACCCTTGTCTGTGATCCCCTCCCCTGCCTCAGTGTCCCTGCCTGCAGAGTAGGGCCTGGGTGGCCCCACGTGTCCCCTGGTGGCGAGAGGGGAAGGTGCAGCCTGCCCTGGGGTCTGGGGGTGCCTCAGCCCACCCTTGTGGCCCCAGCCCCAGCCTCACCCCTGGTCCTCCTCTTGGGGCCTTGGACACGTGAGCCTCCCGTGGGGGCCCGTTAGGCATTGCCAGCGGCCGCTCAGGCACAGTTGGGCCAGGCTGGGGGCCGCACAGCCTGGGCCGGTATTCCTCACCAGCACCCGCCTCTTGGGAGGGTCTCCTGCCTTCACCAGAGAGGGGAGGTCGGCCTGGGGAGGGTTCCGTCAGCCTGCCGCTCCCCGACGTCCCTGACATCCCTGCTGTCCCCTACGCTGGCGCCCAGCCAGGAGGACCCTGCCTGACCTGTCTTCTTCCCTGCTGGCTGCAGGCTGAGCCAGACGCTAGTGAAGGACGTGGCCATCCTGGCCCGGGAGATCCATGACGTGGCCGGGGACGGCGACTCGCTGGGCTCCCCGGGGCCCGCCCGCAGCCCCTCCCTCAGCAATGTGCCCAGCACCCCTGCTTCAACCATCTCCGCCCGCGAGGAGGTACACCCTGCCGCGCCCCTGCCGGCCGGTCCTCTGGTCCAGGCTGCCTCTGCCCACCCCGCCCCACCGTGCGCTGGGCCGTTTCTGCGCAAGTTTTCTCTACGGCTGCGCAGCCGGCTCTGCTCCCCACACGGCCGCCCTGAAGCATGGGGTCCGGGACCCGCCTTCCTCGGGGGCAAGGGCATCCTGGGGCCCCTGGCTCCATTCCCCTGCTGTTGGAGCAGCGGAGGCGGGCTTTCTGCCCCTGCGGGTGGGTGCCCCCCGCCCCCGCAGGAGGGCTGACGCCACCCGCCTCCGTCCGCAGCTGGTGCAGCGCATCCCGGAGGCCAGCCTCAACTTCCAGAAGGTGCCCCCTGGCTCCCTGAGCTCCCGAGACTTGGACCAGAACATGAATGACCGCTGTGAGGACCCACTGGCCAGCAAGACGCGGCCCCGGAGCCGCGAGGAGGCAGGCACCCCGCCCGCCCCTCGACTGGCCTGCTGCACGCACACTGGGGCCCTGTGGGCTCGGCCCAGCTGGGGCTGGGGGGGGAGGGCCCTGGGCACCACGCTGACCCCCAGTCCTCGCAGGTGATCTTTGACAACCTGATGCTGAACCCCGTGTCTCAGCTGTCCCACGCCATCCGGGAGAACACGGAGCACCTCGCCGAGAAGATGAAGTGCGTAGGGCCCCATGAGCTCTGTGGGCTGGTGGGAGCTGCCCCCCACTCCAGACCCCCCCAGACAACCCCAGACGGCAACACGAACACACGCACGTCAGCCAGGAGCTGTGGGGTGGGGGCGCACACGCCTTCCTGGCTCCCGGGACCCAGGCGCCCAGGATGACCGCCGCCCCCACTCCCGCCCTCCCCGCGTCAGGCCCGGAGGCCGGGACTCTGGTTCCTGCTCCAGGCCTGTGTTCCCCCTTGGGCACAGGCCCCGGGGTGGTAGGGGGAGGTCTGGGCGTGCGCGGGCCCGGGCCCATCGTTGCTGTTCTCTGTTCCTGTGGCGGCAGGATCCTCTTTCAGAACACAGGGCGTGCCTGGGAGGAGCTGGAAGCCAGAATCAACTCAGAGAACGAGGTGCCCATCCTGAAGACGTCCAACAAGGTGAGGGCTGGCCCGTCCCCTAGCCCCGTGGCTGCAGGGAGTGGGGGGCTGACCCCCTTGGCGGTCCTGCTCCATGTGCCCTTCCTGCCTCCAGGAGATCAGCTCCATCCTGAATGAACTGAGACGCGTGCAGAAACAGCTGGAAGGTGGGTGGGGCCCAGATGTGGGCTGGGGAGCCCCCACGGTGCCGGCCCGGCACAGGCAGAGGGCAGGACCCGCCCACCAGCCTGACCCCCTCCCCCCACCACAGTTATCAACGCCATCGTGGACCCCAGCGGGAACCTGGACCTGCTGACCGGGCACCGGGGCCCCGCGGGCTTGGCCCAGCTCGGGAAAGGCCGGCCGGCCTCCCAGAGCCCATCCTCGCCCCCCTTGGCCCTGCCTCTGAGGAGCTTCCCACAGCGGGCGAACTGCGGCTCCCCGGGCCTCCCGGATCCTGCCTTCCTCCCCGACTTCCTCCCTGACGCCGAGAGGTTCCTGATTTAGGCGGCTGGGGCCGGGCCGGGCCCGGGCTTGGGCCGCCTCCATGTGCCCTGGGGCCGGCGCCGCCAGCACCCTTTGTCAGCCGCCATGGCCCTTCTCGGCTGCGGACGGTTCACCGCAGACCCCCACATGTGCCATAACCCCGTGGGCGGGTTCCTCTGTGCCCAGACCCCCTCCCCAGCCCCCAGCCCCCACAGCCGCCGCCGCTGGCCGAGGGCCGGCGTCACAGGTGTGGACACCTCCCCTCTCCACTGCTGTTATTTTTGTCTTTAGCTCTTAAGAAAAGAGTGGTCTGGGCCATCGCGGCAGCCCCCGAGCCTGGCAGGCCGTCATCCGGCCCCGGCGCCAGCCAGGGGTCCCGAGGATGCAGGGGCCCCATCCCCGTGTGCCGGCCGGGGCCAGGCCCAGGAAGAGGGGCTGGGCCGAGGGAGGGGGGTGTTATTCAGTGCCAAACACGGAGCCGGGCGGGGCTGCTGGAGCCCCAGGACTGGAGGGCAGGGTGCTCCGGGCTGGGCACTCGCACCCCACTCTGCCCTGGGGTCGGGTGGCCCGGGACGGGGATGCGGCCTGTGGAGATGTTTGGGGCGGGAACCCCACTACTTCAAGCCTTCGGTGCCAATGCAACTGCCACACCCCCGAGCGTGCGGGCTGCGGCCACGTGGGCCGAGCACACAGGCACACACGCTGGACACGTGTGCCCCTGCCCACGGCCAGCCCAGGCACGTGTGCACGCCGAGGGGTAGCCCTTCCTGGGCACAGAGGCTGGGCTCCTGCACTTGGCTTCTTGCGGTACCGGGCGGTGGGGAGGGAGGGAAGCACTAGCCCGAGGTGGCGGGAAACCAGGCTTCCAGAAGCTTCCTGGGCTGCACCCCCTCTCCCCGCCCTCAGCCCTGTCCTCCCTGTTGCATTCCTGGGCGTCTGCAGCCAACCCTCCGGGCTGCTGCGGTCCTGGCCCCGCCGGGGTTGGGGGGGTGGGGAGAGGCCCCCAGGGACAGTGTTGCCTTCTCAGGGTTCTTTCAGCTGGGGACACGGGTGGGCAGAGCACGCACCTCCGGGGCAGGGGGTGTTTCTGGAGCCTCTAAAGCCAAAGAGCCCGTGGGCTGTGGCGGGTGGGGGCGGGGGTCGCTCTGCACCAGGCCTGGCCCCTGTGTGAGTGGCGATCGTGGGGCTGGGAGCCGGGCCGCCGCGGGTGACGCGTGTCCCTATGTTTACGTGTGGTTGACGTGGAGTCACGTGCAGGGTCCCGTGCCCCTCCCCCCGTGATGTTTCTGTGTGTGTGTGTGAGAGAGAGCGGGGTCCCCCTGCCAGGACCCCGCCCCTCGAGCCTGCCGTGTCCCCACGGAGGCGGCGCCGGGCCCCTCCGGCCCCTGCATGCCCGCGCACTTGCCCGCAGCCTGTCCCCGGAAACAGTGGCCGTCCTCACCCTCGCCCACCCTCCGCCATCGCCGTACACCGTTTTTGTATTCACCAATTCCCGTTCCTCCGCTTCCAGCCTTCGACTTGGGATCGGTAACTCGTTTGTCCGGCTTCTCGGAGGTCCCTCTGTGTGTGCGTCCTCAGGTGGTCTCATGGATGTCTTTCAGAAAACGGTTATTTTATATGAGTTGTCATGGAGTTTGTTCTAATAAATCATTCTACCACATGGCAAAGGTCCCCGCGTCTGCTGCCTTGGCGCGGGTTCTGGGCGCAGGGCCCGTGGTGGCTGGCGGGGTGGGGTCCCCCTCAGGGCCTGGGGATCCTATTTGGGCCCCAGACCTGGGTGCTGCGCTGCCCGGGCGCGGCCACCAGGGGGTGGCGGAGGCGAGAACGCGGCGGAAATTGCGGCCGTTCGTTCGCTCCTCGGGCCGCTCAAGGGGAGGACGACCAGAAGCGCCCTCAGGCGGTGCCGGCACGCGAAGCCGAAGGGGAACTGGCTCCTTCCGATTCCTTCCCGCTTTTTATGGCTTCAGGGGCATCTCAGGCCTGACCCCAGGCTGTGGTGATGCCCCACCTCTGAGTGCCTAGAGCCCCGCGACTTCAGACCCCGGGGGCGGGGAGGTCTGGTCACATCCCACAACTCCAGCGGCAAGGAGGACCCAAAGGAGCTGGACCACTAGGCTGGGGAAAGCGTTCAGCCAGATGCCACTCAGGAGCCCAGCCGCCACAGAACCTGTCCTCCAGGTCACTCGACCACACCAGGAGTCACCGGCATCTGCTCTGTTCCCTATCTCAGCACTCTTCCCCACCTCGGCTCTGTTCCCCACCTCAACACTGTTCCCCACCTCAACACTCTTCCCCACGCCAGCTCTGATCCCCATCTCAGCTCTGTTCCCCACGCCAGCTCTGATCCCCACCTCAACACTGTTCCCCACCTCACCTCTGTTCCCCACCTCAACACTGTTCCCCGCCTCAACACTCTTCCCCACGCCAGCTCTGATCCCCATCTCAGCTCTGTTCCCTATCTCAGCACTCTTCCCCACCTCGGCTCTGTTCCCCACCTCAACACTGTTCCCCACGCCAGGTCTGTTCCCCACGCCAGCTCTGATCCCTATGTTTTTTGTGTATACCCGAAAATCTGCACCCCCCCCCCCTACATGTGAACTATATACTACAATACGAATTCAAAACGGTGGTAAGGAATGGAAAATGAATGTTTTAACATAAAGTTGTTCTTAACATTCCTTGCTTTCTCTTTCGTGTCTGAAGGACCTGTTTCTGTGCTCTCATTTTCACGCTAAATAGCGTTGATTCCTACTGCCCTCGCTCTCGCTCACTCTTGCTGGGCTCTACCAATTTTATTATTGTTTCCTTAGAATCAATTGTTTAGTTTTGTTGATTTTCTCTATGATACATTTGTTTTCTGTTTTATTAATTTTCCTCGAATTCTTCATTTTTTGTTTATTTGTTAATTTTCCCTTCCCTGTTTTAATATTTCTTTCTTCCATTTTTCCTTCCTTTATTTTATGAGATTAATTTTCAGCTTTCCTTATTTTCTGATCTATGGATTTAAGGCTACAAATTTCCTTCTAAATACAACTTTAGCTGATCTCATAAAGTTTGATACATTGTATTTTCATTATTATTTAGGTAAAAAAAATGGTAGTGTTCATATGATTTCTCCCTTGGCCCATGAGTTATTTAGATACGTGTTGCTAAATTACCAAGCATTTGAATATTTTCCAGTTATTCTTGCATAATTCATTTCTAGCCTAATTCCGCTGTGATCAGAATATATACCTTAAATTATTTCAATCATTGGGAAAGTATAGAGTATGCTTTTTCACCCAGAATATGGACAATTTTAATAAATGCTTCATGTGCTCTTGGAAATAATATGTAGTTCCATTTTTTTGAGAGATTTTTTTTTTGGTCGATTTGATCAGCTTTATTGTGCTCAGATTTTTAAATATGTCCATTAATGTTACGTCTGCCTGTTCTACAGTTGCTGCAAGGGCTGTATTACAGTCTGCATTGATTATGGATTTATCTATTTCCCCTTTCCGTGCCATCTGTTTTTCCTTATGTATTTTGAAGTTATGTTATTAGGTGCATACAATTTAGAATTGTTATATTCCTGATGGGCCCTTTTATCATCTTGAAGTCTTCTTTATCCCTACTAATTTTTCTTGCCTTAAAGCCTACTTTGTATGATATTAGTATAGCTATGCTAGCTTTTTTTCTGATTAGCATCATTATAATATCCTTTTCATCCTTAAACTTTTGTAGACTTTGTTTTATGAAATTCGATGTGACAATATGTGGTTTTTAAAAATTTTTTTTTAATTTTATTTATTTATCTGAAAGAGAGAAGAGAGAGAGAGAGAGCATAAGAGGGGAGAAGGTCAGAGGGAGAAGCAGACTGATGAAGACTGAGAAGAGCCCGATGTGGGACCTGATCCCAGGACTCCAGGATCAACCTGAGCTGAAGGCAGTTGCTTAACCAACTGAGTCACCCAGGTGCCCACAATATGTGTTTTTTAATTGGAGTGTTTTTAGTACATTTATTATAATTATCAATGTATTTAACTTTGAATATTCTATATTATGTCTGTTATTCTATTTTTATTTCTTTCCTTTTTTAGGATCAACAAATTATTATTATTAATATTATCCCGTATTTCCCCACTTGCTTGTAATATGTACTTTCATTATACTCTTAGTGGGTACTCAAACAACTATAAAATTCATCCTTCACTTATTACGGTCTAATGAATTGTTCTTTTTACTACTTCCTGCAAATTACAAAATAATTCACAATTATAAAATTCAACTATAGAATTTACCTTTCATTTATTAGGGCCTAATGTAAGTTCGTGGTTTTACCACTTCTTGGACCCTGTAAAGACCTTCCCACACTTTAAATCTGTCTGCCTCTCCCACCTTTGTGCTACTGTGATCAGGCATTTTAATTCTGCAAATAGTGTAAACCCTACACTGAACTATTTTATTAATTTCTCCAGTCAACACGGCCTAAAGGTATCGTCGTGGTTTCCCTCCGGCGCTCCTCTCTCACTCCTGCGCACCGGTTTCCGCCTGGGATCGCTGGGCAGTAGACCATCGCTGAGTGTGATTTTGGTACCGGTTTACTGTGATAAAATCTCTCAGTTTCTGGAGTAAGGGATGTTTGGAAATGTTTTGCCTTTTCCTTTCACCTGACATATTGACAGAGGATTCTAAGTTGGCAGTAACTGTTTTTTGGCCCGTAAAACATATTGTCCGTTGGCTTCTGGATTTCATTGCTTACGCGGCGAAGTCAAACGTATTACTGCTGCCTTTCTAGATGGTGCCCTTTTAGATTTCCTCTTTGTTTTTAGTTTTTCTGTGGTTTTCCTAAAACCAGGGGCATCATCGCGCTCGTCTGTGTTGAGGTCTGTGGCCCTTCTGCCAGGGGTGCTGTCTGCCTTTCCCCGGTCTGGGGAGTGCCTCCCCATGTTCTCTTCAGACACAATTCCGCCCCATTCCCAACTTCCCCGTGCTGGGACTCAGTTTACACATGCATTAAACCTTCACAAATGCCCTATGCCTCTCTTACGCTGTTTTCTGTATTTTTTACGCATTTTTCTCCTGTGTTCCATCTTTTAGTCTGTACTGACCTACGTCACAGCCCCTACACGTCCTTCAGTTCCGTCCCGTTGGCTGTGGACCCATATGTCACACTCTGGTTATTTTATTTTTAGTTCTAGAATTTCTTTGATTTAAAACCATTATATTTCAGGGTGGCTGGGTTATGGACGCTGTGGAGGGTGTGTGCTATGGCGAGTGCTGCGACATGTGTAAGCCTGACGATTCAGAGGCATGTGCCCTGGGGCAAATAATGCATTATGTTAATAATAATAAAAATAGAATAAAACCATTATATTTCACTTCTCTAAGTGGAAACCTCCTTCTCATCATTTGTCCTTCTGAACATCGTCATCGCAGCTGCTTGTGTCTTGTGATCACAAGATGTCTTGTGAGAGCTCTGCCACCCGGACCCCGGACCCCGGCTTCTGCGCTTGCTTCCGTGTTCGGATGTCCAGCGACTCTTGATTTTAAGCGACAGACGCCGTGCATGGGGCAAGGAGGGACTCCCTGGAGGAAGTCGTGGTTCGTGGACGGGGGTCACCCCGCAGCAGGGATGGATCCCTTTGGTGCAGCCAGGGACTGAACTTGAGCCACGACCAGGCTTGTTCGACCTCTTGTCTCTCGTCTGCCCGCCCCCCTAGGGCTTTGCTCCCCCGGGGTCAGCAGGGGTCCCAGCGCAGCGCCCTGCTCCTCGCACGGAGAGCCTGAACTCAACTTTGGGTCCTCAGAGCCGTAATATCACTGAGCTCTGTTCAGCTTTTCAGGCGCTGCGCGCTCGGACTCCTGTCCCTGCACAGAACACACGTCGCAAACGGCCGGGAGGGAAGGCGGCCCAGGGCGTCCAGCTCCCCGCTCTGCCCCTCTTCCTCTGAAGCACCCCGAGCCCCGCGCCCTGGAGACTCTGCAGACCTGAAGTCCCACGTTTTCCTCCCCGGCTTTGTGGGTCTGCCAAAACCTGTCCCGGCTTCTCAGCCGGCTTCTCGGCCTCCCGCAGCTCCGCCTCATCTCTGCGCGTTGGAAGATCTAGAATTGTTAGCTGAAAGTAGCACTGAAACCAGATGCAAAGGTGAGATTTAAGAAAGAAAGGGAAGTCCCCAAGTACCAGGAGCCGAGCGAGAAGTGGAAGCTGGAGCGGCCAAGGGGCTCTATTCTGGCCCCTCTGGGGGCAGCCACACGCCCCAAAACGTCCCTCATGCCGAGCTCTCGAGGTTCCTGTCCACACGCACTCAGGACGCGGACTCATGTCCAGCAAGAGCAGAGGTGGAGTTAAGACTCGTGCTCAGAGCCGAGTGTCCTCAAGGCCGACGCCCAGGGGAAGGGGCAGGAGAGCCCTGCCTGCGGTCCTGGGGAGAGAGCAGGGAAGCCCCTCTCTTTCCCAGGCTCTGGGTGGGAGAAAAAACCTGCGGCAGAAACGGGAGCCTCGAGAATGCTGAGGGGGCGTCGGCAGAGTGGGGGAGGGCGCAGGGCGTAGAGGCTCAGCCGCGCCTCGCCTGAGTCTCACCGTGGAGGACACGGCGCACAGAAAGCAGTCGTCACCCCGCTGAAGCCCTGAACTGTGGCTCCAGAGTGAGGCGGAGGGAGGGTCCCGGCGGCGAGGCCCGACGTTTCCTGCTCCGCCTGGGCCGCGAGCCCAGGGAGGGTGGGAGCCGAGCCGGGAGCAGCGGGCCCAGGGGCCCACGGAGGGAAGAGACCAGTTGGTGGGCAGCGAGTCTCAGCACCCACCGAGCGGGGCACCGCGAAGCCACGGGGGCGGGGGGCATCGCAGGGAAGGGGGCTGACACCCCAGAGGTAAATGAATAGGACCCCCCAGGCAGTCGTTGGAAGCCACATTCCCGTTCAGAGGGTGGAGCGAGCCCTTAGCGGCGGCTCCAAAGCCCCCGACGCGTAGATGCCGGGTGGCCAGCCAGGGAGGCGGGGCGCGGGGCTGGCTTCCAGCCTCCCGGTGGATGAAGGGGCTGAAGGGCCGCTGGGGGCCGCGCAGCCTGCGCCCAAGCCCCGTGCTGCCCTGGGGGGCCCGGGGGAGCCCTGAGGAGGACGAACCGTCCAGCTTTCCATCTGGGTGGGGCCCTGCCCGGCTTCACCCACGGGGACACGATGGCAGGGGGTCCAACCGTGTCCCCAAAGGTGTGGGAGCAGCAGGGCCCACCTGGGTGGTGGCCTCATCATAAAGGGGACCTTCTGGGTCTCGGGAATCGGTGTTAGCTCGTTCTTTCCTCAGTCTGCCTCAGAAGTCTTTACCTTCTAGAAAGAAGGAATGGAGAGCCGGCGCAGGGGGCCGGCCCCCACAGCCTCCAGGGCAGGGACAGAAAACGCCTGCTGTGTGGGCCGCGCACGGACACGGGGAGCTCCCGCGGGGTCTGCCGGAAGGACCCAGAATGGACACTGCGAGGGTGCCCGGCTGGCTTAGTAGCTACAGCGCACGACTCTTGATCTCAGGGTCGTGGGTTCAAGGCCCGCATGGGGTATAGAGATGACCGAAATAAATAAACTTAAAAAAAAAAGGAAACCCCCTAGCTGCACCCCAGTGACCCTGAAGAACACCATAGTCAAGGAGAATGCTTTAAAACAACCACAGAGTAAAGAAATCCCTTACACAGGAATGATGGCAGGTTTCTCAGCAGTAACAGACCCCTAAGGACCTCGGGTTCCAGGGAAATCAACTGTCTGTCAAGAATTCTGTGCCTGGGGGTGCCTGGGTGGCTCATTGGGTTAAAGCCTCTGCCTTCGGCTCAGGTCATGATCTCAGGGTCCTGGGATCGAGTCCCGCATCGGGCTCTCTGCTCAGCGGGGAGCCTGCTTCCCTCCTCTCTCTCTGCCTGCCTCTCTGCCTACTTGTGATCTCTCTTTCTCTCTCTGTCTGTCAAATAAATAAATAAAATCTTAAAAAAAAAAAGAAAAAAGAATTCTGGAATCCTATCCTTCACTAGTGAAGGAAAACTAGAGACATTTTCATGTTCCCAAGGACTGAGTGTCCACCAACACATTCCCACTCAAGGAAGATAACTGGCGACTAGGAATCGGAGAGCCCCCGGCGCTCCCGACCCGGCCGATTGTGAAGGCCGTGTTTCGGGAGCACGAGCAGTCAGCATGTGTGAAATAGGAGAAGGAAGGGTGAGCAGATCATCCTCCCACGCCCTGACTGGAAAAAATGATGGTAAGACGTAGAACATGTGGGGCTTAAAATAGTAATTATAATAATATAATAATCATAATAATCCTATCACAAGACAGGACAGACGTGAGAGACAGTTGCGCTGGAGATCATCGGAGGTGAAGTTCTCGAAGGTCCTTGTGCTACTCAGGAAGAGGGAAAGATGTTCCTTATGTCTATGCCTTCTTGTGTATGCAAGGTGAAAGTCCAAAGACAAGCTAGTGACAACGTGGGGACACGAACATCTGCAGCAACACAACGGAAGAATAGTTACCGCGGAAATAAAACGGGCAGTGGGTCTGAGGGGCCTTTTGGGGACACCATCCTTCAGATGGGAAGCTGGTGCCCCAGCTCCCCTCCCGGCTGCCGGGTCATTTGCGAAGATCTTCTCCCACTCCGTGGGTCGCCTGTTCGTTTTGTGGACTGTCTCCTCCACTGTGCAGAAGCTTTTCATCTTGATGAAGTCTCAAAAGCTCATTTTCGCTTTTGTTTCCTTTGCCTTTGGAGACATGTCCCAAAAGAAGTTGGCTGATGTCGAAGAGGTTACTGCCTATGTTCCCCTCTAGGGTTTTGATAGATTCCTGCCTCACGCTGAGGTCTTTTATCCATTTCGAGTCTATTTTTGTGTGCGGTGTCAGGAAATGGTCCAGTTTCATTCTTCTGCTCGTGGCTGTCCAGTTTTCCCAACACCATTTGTTAAAGAGACCGTCTTTTTTCCATTGGCCATTTTTTCCTGATTTGTCATAGAGCTGTTGGCCATGGAGCTGAGGGTCCATTTCTCTGCTCCGTTGGTCTCTGTGTCCATTTTTGCGCCCGCACCACACTATCCTCATGTTCACAGCTGTGAAATAGAGCTTGAAGTCAGGCAACGTGATGCCTCCCGTTTTGGTTTTAAAAGTCTGACTTTGGGACACGGTGCTTGATTTTTACCTCCTTGCTTAGATATAATGGCAACAAAAGCCTTGCAGAGAAGTCTTCAATTTTTGTGAGTAGCGTTACTGTTTGTAGTGACACTGGAATTATTACTTGGAAATCGTGTTAAACATGTTACAAGCCAAGTTAATAAGTAATTGTAGGAATGTTAGGAACCAAATGTTTTGGTGTAAGAGAGAAGAGAGAGGAGTATAAACCCAAAGCAGGGAAGAAAAGCTCGCCATGGTCCCCGAGAGGGACGCGCAGCCCCACGGCCACCGAGGCGTGACCCACGGTCGTCGAGGCGTGACGGTGGCGTTCGTGTCCATCCGTAGACCGCGGAGAAGAAAGGTGTGGTGTGTATTCACGCACACAGTGGAACACTGCTCAGCCGTGAAAGAGAAGGAAATCCTGCGCGTGGGGCCCATTCTGAAGTGAGCCGAGTGAGAGGCAGATACGCGTGATTGTTTCCGGGCGTGGAATGGGAAAAAAGCGAGCTCGTGGACACGGAGGACGGACTGGCAGGTGCCTGGGGCAGGGGCGGGGTGGGGGGACGCGTGAGGGGTCACGCGGACACACCCTCAGGGGCCGGGGTCCTGGGATGGGATGGGGGGTAGAGAGTAGGTCGCGAACGTTCTCGTCCCAGGAACAACTCCGATTCGGTGAGGTGACGGGTGTTAACCGAACCACTCGCCGTGGTCGTTTTGCAGCATGTGCAAACCCCGATCGTTGTGCCCCGGAAACCGATACGTTCTATGTCCATTCCGTCTCCATAGGATGGGGCAGGGTGCAGAATAAAATTAAGAAGCAAGAAGAGAAAGCAGCCCTCGTAATGTTCCGGCTGAGCTGGAATGCCGTGCCGAAGGCTGTCGGCCCCGCGAAGGCGGAGGGAGGAATCCGGGAAGCCAGCAGCCAGGTCGGTCAGGAAGCAGGACCATGCGCAGCGCAGTAGCCCGGGTCCTCGCCGGGAGCGAGGCGGGAAGCACATTTTCCCAACAGTCAGATGGCGTGTCGCCCAGGGGGAGCTGAGAGCCTGCGGGCCCGTGGCCCCTGCAGCCCCGGATGGCGTTCCTGCCGGGACGAGCCGTCTCTGCCTCCCTCCCGGCGCCCGGGTCGCAGGGAGAGGAGCAGACGCCCCGTGGGGAGCGGAGGTGGACCTCCGGGGTGTGGCTGGGTCAGACCGGGGGAGCCACTGTGATGGGATCAGTGCCCCTGTCCCCCAGAGAGCCCCCGGCCCTTCCCTCTTGGGAGGACACAGCGAGGAGAGAGCCAGGACCCAACCTGCAGGCCCCTTGACCTTGCACTCCCAGCCCCCAGAACGGCGAGGAGCAGCTGTCTGCTGTCTACAGGCCGCCCAGTCCGCGCCGGTTTGTTAGAGCCGCCTCGACAGACTGAGGGAAGCCAGGACTATGCTCCTGGGAACACAGAGCTGATGGCTGAACTCCAGGAGCCATTGCGGCCCACGAGGCTGCTCGTCAACCCTAGGGGTCTGGAGCTAGGTAGGACTCCCACGGAGGGGCCTGGAGGGACCTGGCTTCTCGTGGCCGTGGAGCCAACGCTGTCTCTCAGCCACCGGCCCCTAAACCTGGTTCGTGCGGGAGAGAAATGAACAACCTTGCCCGAGCCAGGCTCCTCGGGTCTCAGTGGCCTGTATCGAGCCCCATCGATGCCCAGGCCTGTGACTAGAGAACGCCTGGGGAGATAGGGCCGGCGGAGAGATTTTCTCTGGAGGTGAAAGTTCCCAGCCGCACCCTCTGGCTGGCCCACCCAGCTCCAGACGTCTGTCTGTCGGGGCTGCCGAGGGAGGTGCTCAGGACGAAGAGGAAGTGGCCAGAAGGGGAAGCAGCAGGCCGCAGGGAGGTGGCAGGTGGGCTGGGGGCGGAGGCAGCTGACGAGAGCTGAGGGCCTGCAGCCCACGCTACAGGAGATGAAGGCCAAGGCGGGACCCCCCGAGGTGAGTCCAGGAGCCCGGGCGGGAGAGCCAGGCCAGAGGCCCGGGGAAGCTGGCTGCCAGCAAGGCTGGGCCGAGGGGATCACAGAGCCTCCCGCGGGGCCTGGCAGCCTCACCTCGGCTTCGCAGGGCAGGAAGTCCCCCCCTCCGGCCGGGACTACTGATGCCTGCAGGGCCCCAGGCGGCCCCAGCGTGGGCACAGGGTGGCCGGCGGGCCACCCTCTCCCCGGCCGTCATGCACTGAGCCAGCAGCTGCCCCGGGGATGGCCTCCCCAGGTCTCAGTGCTATTCCCAGGGCCCAAGAGGAGGGGACGTGCTCCGGGCATGGGCGGTTGGGGAGGTGCCTGGGACGGCTCCACCTCCCAGACGGGGGCTGCTAGGCTCTGACCTGCCCTCTGCCCAGGACACTTGGGGGACTGGCTCCTTTCCCCTGTGGTACAGCCGGGGAGCGGCCAGTCTAAGCAGGTCCCTGGGGCCCCTTCGCCCAGCCCCAGCCCCTGCCTTCACACTGACTGCCTCTCCTGAGACTCGGTGAAGGCCTGATGGACCCCGGGGCATGGGGGGCAGCGTGAGGCCTGAACCCAGCTCTGGGGCTCGGGGCATCTCTGGGGAGACTGCGCCCCCGGGGGGCATGCTGAACCGGGCAGCACTCGGCCCCCGGGGGCATTGAGGCCACTACGGGGGAGCCCGGCCCACCTGGGCTCCAGCTCTTTGTGGGACCAGCTGCCCTGAAGGGGCAGAGTCCTGCGGGGGGACAGGCAGCAGCCCGGGCCCCCCAGCCCCCAGCTCCCTGGACGGGAGCGAAGGGGCCCCACTCAGCCCCCGCCGTGCCTTCCTGGCCAGGACGAGGGCTGCTGCCTGAGTCCCAGGAGGGGCTGCTGAGGGCCAGGCGGGGGCCCGCCCTGGGAAGGGAAGCGGCTTTTCACGGGCCGGTAAGGAGGGCCCGGCTGAAAGCAGAAATGGTTCCGCGCCCCCTGCATGGGGCTGAAAGAAGGAACTGAGAGTCAGACCCTCCAATGCCTGCGAGAGGGCGACGGCCGGGCGGGGTCCCCGGCGCAGACAGACACGCACACACGGGCACACGCACGCGTGCACATGCACACACGGACACGCACGCACAAACAATGCACACATGCGTGTGCGCGCACACGCACACACACACCGGCTTCGAGCTCCACACGGAGTCACCGCCCTCAGGCCAGGCTGCCCGCAGGGAGGGCAGCGGGGGGAGGCCCGGCGTTGGGCCCGGGGCTGCGGGGGTCGCCGGGTCGCCGTGTGAGGGGCTGAGACCTCTGCAGGGAGCCTCAGTGGCCCCTGCCCGGCCCTGCCCCACACGGCTCACGGGACGGATAGCCCGGCACAGCAGAATGGGGGCTCAGGGAGGGGGCTTTGCAGCCTCGGGGGACCCCGCACCAGAGCGGCAAAGACGAAACCAGCCAGAACAGTGGGCTACCCTCACCTACCCAATCCCTGCCTCGGGGGGCCCCGAGGGACAGCCCCCGGCCACCTGACCCCGCCCCACCGGGGGCTTGGGCCCTGCTCTGTGCCATCCTCCGGTCCCCCGCCTGCCCAGCCCCCCAGCAGGCCCGGCCCTCCCCGGGAGCGGGGACAGTCTCTGCCAGCCCCGGCGGGGCCACCTCAGCCCCCCAGAGGAGAGCACACCACGCCGTCCAGGGACCCCACGGTGACACCCTCCTCCTCCTGCAGGTGCTGGGTGCGCTGGCCGCACTGTGGTTTGGCGCCATGGCTCTTGCCTACGTCCTGTGGCAAGTGCGCCCTCCCCCCACCTGCGGCCATCTGCACCCCAAGGAAGGGCCCACCGGGGCTAGGGGCCATGGCTCTAGCCGGGCCTGGGAGCCCCAGAGAGGGGAGGCCGGGCCACAGCCGCAGGACTCCTGCCGGTGAGTGTGCGAGGTGCGCGAGGCCGGGGGCTCAGCTCTGCCCCCACCCCCCACGAGCTCGCATGGCACGCACACCTCCTGGAAGAGGCCCCGAGCGGGCAGGCGGGGGTGGGTGGGAGCGGGGAGCGCAGCGGGGGCCTTGGGTGCTCCTCGCAGCGAACAGGCCAGTGCCGGGGGCTCCGCCGCAGCTGCGAAGCCCAGCGCCGCCAGGCCAGCTTCTCAGCTCTCCCGCCGTGGGGTCATGTCACCGTTCCCAGCTGCCGGGCCACCTGCCTCCCACGCTTCCTGCTGAGGGGGGGACCCTGTGCAGAGCCCAGCCCGCGGAGCCCGAGATGCGCTCCCACCACCTCCTGGTCCGGCCCTTCCTTGGGGTCCGCTTGGGCCGCCTCCAGGGGCCTCCCCTCCCTTGGGCAGCCCAGCCCGGCTCGGGCTCTCCCACACCGGTGCCCGGGACTGGGCTGGGCCCGGGGTCCCAGTCTGCGCTGCTCTCTCCCTGGCTCCCCACCCGGCCCCCGGCGTCGCCGCCCGCAGCGGGCTCGCTGGGGCTCACGCCCGCCCTGTCCGGTCTAGTCGGCTCCCCCGCCATGCTCCCCGGGCCTGGGCTGGGCCCCGTGTTGGCGGAGACCCCTCCCGCCTGGCCAGCAGGGACGGGGCAGGGGACGCGAGACAGGTGGGTGGCCCCCGTGCTCCGCTCAGGCCCCACGGGTGTCTCTGCAGGCTTGTCCTTGTGGAGAGCATCCCTCAGGACCTGCCCTCTGCAGCCGGCAGCCCATCGGCCCAGCCCCTGGCCCAGGCCTGGCTGCAGCTGCTGGACGCCGCCCAGCACAGTGTCCACGTGGCCTCCTTCTACTGGTCCCTCACGGGCCCCGACATCGGGGTCAACGACTCGTCCTCCCAGCTGGTACGCCTGGCCCTCCCCACCCGATCTGGGCGCCAGGACCATCTCCCCGACTCCGAGCTGTGGGTGGGCACGGGGCCCTCCCAGGAGAGGTCCGGGTCCGTCCCAGTTGGCAGGGGCGTCTCACCCCACGGCTGGCCTGGCCTCACAGGGGGAGGCCCTTCTGCGGAAGCTGGAGCGGCTGCTGGACAAGAACGTCTCCCTGGCTGTGGCGACCAGCAGCCGGTCACTGGCCAGGAACTCCACGGACCTGCAGGTCCTGGCAGCCCGAGGTGGGTGCCCGTGCGGCCTGGGCCCCTGGGGGCAAGCACGGCGCGTGACCCGCTGGTGCCACGGGACAAGGAGGAGAGCAGGGTTGCGTGGGAGAGGCTAGGAAGGGCCCCCCGTGCTTCCCTCGTTCTCCGGGAGGGCAGGGGCCCGGGTTGGCGTGCTCGGAGACGCTTCACCAGGGCTGGGCTGGTTCCCAGGAGCCGGAGGGTCATCCTCCAGAGGCACAACGTCGGGTGGCCTCGGGCCCCCACTGAGCCCAGCTACTCTGACCTGTGAGTGGGCTCAGGCTGGGAGCTCGGCTGGGGAGGAATCCTCGTAACCCCGGGCTGTGGAGTGGGGCCGCCCGGAGGGGTCCGGGCCGCTCAGTGTCTCCGCCGCCCTCCCTGCAAGGTGGGGACAAGGACAGCATGGGCTTAGCAGGACCGCTCTGAGGGTAAACGAGCCGTCCCACCACGAGGAATTGGGCTCACCACGAGGCTGGCGCCTAGTGAGGCCCCGGTGACCGCACGGTCCTTGCTTCCTGGCCAGGTGCCCAGGTGCGGTTCGTGCCCTTGAGGAAGCTCACCGGGGGCGTTTTGCACTCCAAATTCTGGGTCGTGGATGGACGGCACGTCTACCTGGGCAGTGCCAACATGGACTGGCGGGCCCTGACGCAGGTGAGTCCGAGGGAAGGGAGGCCCCCCCAGGAGCTCGTCCGCTGCCCGCATTCCCGGGGGCCCGGCCGTGTCCCTGCAGCCCTGGGAGGGACATGGGTGGAACGTCCCTGGTGCAAATAACAAGAGCCTGGGTCAGGGAGTTAGGGAATCCCGCACGGTTCCTGCCCTCACGCAGCAGAGTATCGTTTAAGCCACGGAACGACGTTCCAGTCTCTTTCTCCAGGGAAACCCGCATCCCTCTAGGAAAAGCAATGCGCTAAAAACCAGCCCAACAACAGTGGCGGCAAACGTGGCCACGTCCGTTTGATTTTTGAGCCACGTGAAGAATGATTTTTGTCTTACGCATTTCCTGTTTTTGTGGTAACAAGCCCGCATTGCTTTGATCGTTGGATACGGCGTTCCAGGCGAGCACAGGGCCCCCAGGCCGCCCCATAGCTCCCGCAAGTGCACCGTCGGTCGTGACTCCGGGCCACGCTGCCCACGGGGGGAGCGGGGTTGGGGGTGGGGGCTCCGCGCTCTACCCCAGGGAGGGGCCCTCCTCCTGCAGCCGCCATCCTGCCCCTGCAGGTGAAGGAGCTGGGTGCCGTCATCTACAACTGCAGCCGCCTGGCCCTTGACCTGGAGAAGACCTTCCAGACCTACTGGGTGCTGGGGGCACCGAAGGCCGTCCTCCCCAGAGCCTGGCCCCAGAACTTCTCGTCCCACATCAACCGCTTCCAGCCCCTCCGGGGCCGCTTCGACGGGGTGCCCACCACCGCCTACTTCTCCGTAAGAGGGGCTGAGGGGGCCCGCCAGACCCCCAGGGAGCCCCGCCCCGCGCCCGGCTCACCAGCGTCCGGGACCCGGCATGGTCCCCACGCCCAGCGGCGGGCTGTCTGCAGACCCCGCTCCAGGAGGGGACGCGGGCCATGCCGTTCACGGGAGACAGGCAGCCAGGGGGGCAGGGCATCCATGGCCCCAGAGGGGTTGATCCAAGCACACTGTTGGGTGGGGTCTAGCGGCTTCTGCTTGAGGCCAGGGAGGGCCGGGAGGACCAGCTCATCAAGTGGGTCCATCCCTCTGCGGGCGGGGAGGGGGAGGCTGATCCTCCGTCTGGGCCGTGGGAGCAGCGGCTGGTCTCTGGAGACCGGCATCAGGCCAGGGGAAGTTCTCTGGCGGGTAGGGGGGCAGGGGGGCGGGCGGGCCGCCTGTTTCCGGGCTTTCCTACGGAGACTGAGGGCAGCCCCAAGGCCCCTGTGCAGCCTGTCCCTCCCCTGTCCCCACCTCTCCAGGGAGAGCCTCTGGTCCTCCTCCGAGTTCCCTGGGGCTGGAGGGGGGGGCGCACGGGGGGGTGCAGGTTCAGGAAGCAAGTGGCTCAGTGCCCTCCCGGACCTCTCTCCCTGGACAGGCCTCGCCACCCACGCTGTGCCCGCACGGCCGCACCAGGGACCTGGAGGCCCTACTGGCCGTGATGGGCGGGGCCAGGGAGTTCATCTATGCCTCGGTGATGGAGTATTTCCCCACCACGCGCTTCAGCCACCCGGCCAGGTGGGGGGGCGCCCGGGGGGGTGGGAGCCCCGGGGGGTGGAGCCTGGGGGGTGGGGTGTGGAGTATACTCTGCCGATTCCTCTCCCCCCGGGACCCCTGCTCGCCCCCGGCTTGCAGGCAGGCCCGCGTTGGCCCAAGGACGCTGAGCCGCCCTCCCGCAGGTACTGGCCGGTGCTGGACACCGCACTGCGGACAGCGGCCTTCAACAGAGGTGTGCGTGTGCGTCTGCTGGTCAGCTGCTGGCCCCACACGGACCCCAGCATGTTCCCCAGCCTGCGGTCCCTGCAGGCCTTCAGCAACCCCGCAGCCGGGGTCTCGCTGGACGTGGTGAGGGCCTCCCCCTGGGGGCCGGGCTGGGGCAGCGGCCCTCCCCCCTTTCTCACACCCCCTTCCTCACACACTTCCTCTGTTCCATGAAGAAAGTCTTCATCGTGCCGGTGGGAAATCACTCCAACATCCCGTTCAGCAGGGTGAACCACAGCAAGTTCATGGTCACGGAGAAGGCGGCCTACATCGGTGAGCAGCCAGGGGCAGCAGCCTCAGGACCCCGAGTCCTTGAGGGGCGCCGAGCACGTGTGCACGAGCACGGAGGGTGTGAAAACCCACAGAAGGGGGACGTGACCCCCCAGCAGTGGCCGGGCCAGGGTGCCGCAGGGGACTCTGCTCTCGTGGCCAGCATGGACCCCTCAGGCCAGAGGCGTGTGGAGGGCGTGAGGGTCTCCAGTGGGGCTCTCAGACCCAGGACGCAGGGCGGGTGGGAAGTCCCGAGGCCCGAGTTTTTAGGACACCGAGTCCGGACACTGGTCCCCGGGGGGATGTGGGAGGAGCCCCACGCGCGTGGAGAGCTAGTTGACTCTCCCGCGTCCCAAGGGCTGCCCCGGCTGCAGTTTCCGGCAGCAGAGCGGCCCCCGAGCCCCTCCGTCCCCAGCACCGTGGCCGAGCCTGGCGACGGGCCCTGCGGAGGGAGAGGCCTCTCCCTGTCACGCGGGGCCTCTCTCCCTCCCGCCATCCCCAGGCACCTCCAACTGGTCGGAGGACTACTTCAGCAGCACCTCGGGGGTGGGCCTGGTGGTCAGCCAGAGAGCCCCCCGCGCCCGGCCGGGGGTCCCCACCGCGCAGGAGCAGCTGCGGCGCCTGTTCGAGCGAGACTGGGATTCCCGCTACGCCGTCGGCTTGGACGCGCAAGCCCCAGGCCAGGACTGCGCCTGGCAGGGCTGAGGGGCCGCTCTGCTCGAGCCCCGGCCCCACAGCTCCCGTCCCGCCGCGCCTCCCCGCCTGCCCCCTGCCGGGGCTCCAGGCCGCCCCGTCCTCACAACCCTGCTCATGGCCAGGACCTCCCGACTCGCCCTCGGCTCCCGCACCAGCCCCTCTCACACCCCACCACCTCCAGGGAGCCTTCCAGGATGCTCCCCCTGACCCACAGAGCCACAGTCCCTACCCACAAAAGGGGGTTTCAGAATACACGTGCCTCCCTGCCTATCTGTGTGAGTCTGGCATGGGCTGCCTCCACTCCTCCAGGCCCCAGGCTGCGGTTGTGCGCCCCCGACCCTGGGGCCACAGGAGCCGGGGGTGGCGCTGGGGCAGGTGCGAGGACAGGGGACCCAGCACAGGGGGAGGGCTCCCGGAGAGGGGAGGGGGTGCAGGGCAGCTGCGCGCCTCTAGAACCATGTGTAGTGGGGGTCGGTGCTGCAGGCAGGGTCGAGAAAACCTGGTTTGGAGCCGGGGGTGGGGGGCGTGGACACAGACCTGCCGAGGGGACCCCGCCCCGCAGAGGCAGGCTCTGAATCCTCTTGGACACCTGGCCACCGGCCTTCCTGCCGGATCGAAGCCGCCCCCACGCGCCTGGCCGCCCCCGACTCCTGGTTTCTGACCAAGGCTTTGCAGCCCGTCCGGCCTGCGGAGGCCGTGCAGGGCTGCAGCGTGGGGCTCGCTCAGTCCCCAAGGGACATCGGATGCTGAGGGAGCTAAGCCAGTCAATACCAGGGTCTGGCCCTCCCACGCCCTGGGCGCCTCTTCCCTGCCCAACCCAGTCCTCTCTGCCCCACAGGGAGCGCGTGGGCTGCGGTCGGGCTCCCTGCGGGTCAGCACCCTTGTTAGTGAGGAAGGTCCCCGAGCCCAGCCCGCTCCCCTGCCCAGACCTGCAAGGCGTCCCCGGCCCCTGGGAGGTGGCCTGTGCGTGAGCGGCCTTGGACCCAGCCAAGCCCCGGGGCGGCCATGGCGGCTCCCCGCGGCTCCTGCCCTCTGCTCGTGGACGGTGCGGCATCCCCGTCAGGAGCAGACCCCGCCCCGGACCCTCGGTGCCCGCCGGAGCTGCTGGGGTGGGGGTTGCTCTCCGGGGCCGGCCCCCAGTGGCCGTGTCCCCAGGCCGGTCGGCCGCGAGCCAGCGGGGCTCCGTGCTCCGGGCTGCACCCCGATGGCAGGTGCAAAGCCACTGACGACTCCCGGTGGCCGTCACCAGGGGAAGGGGCAGGTGGCCACACGTCAGGGCAGCCTCAGAGGCCTATTGCAAAACGGACACCCCCCCAGGAGACCCAGCTGAGCGAGGCTCAAGAGACCCCTGGGTGCCGTGCCGTGGCTCCTTCTGGGCCACGGCAGACAGACTCTACCGTGGCCCTCACGACCCTGCCCCCGAAGCCGCGTCCTGTGTGCCGTCTCCCCGTGGAAGCAATAGAATGCACAACGGGGACGGGCTGTCACTTCTGTGGTCCGTGGCGTATGTCTGGGGCCGCGTCTCTCCTGGAGTCTGCTCCTCGCCGGCTGGAGGAGGCACAGTCCTGGGCCGCGGCCCGGCCTCAGCGGGACCCCCACGGCAGAGCCCCCGGGAGCGGCTGGCAGGACACGGCGGCCCTCCCCTGCAAGCACTGCCTGCGGCCAGCGGCTCCTCCCCCGCTTGGTAGAGGAGACCCCAGCCCCCGCCCCCCCCACGGCAGCCTGCGGGACCCTGGGCAGAGGCCCCCCTTAGCGGGTCCCGGGCTCCCGGTTTGAGGCCCAATAGCTCAGGCCTTGACTCCAGCCTCAGTGGAGGCCAGAAGCCCACGGAGCCCGCAGCCCCCACGGCGAGTTCCCAGGAGGACGGCCTGACATAGGGACGGGCCGGGAGCGTCCGCCGGGGGGCGCTGGTCTCGCTGACTTGGGGACGAACACCCCACTGACTCCTTCCCCTTTTGGATCCATGAACTGCCCACTTTCCTGAGGATCCCACATCCCCCAGTGTGGGTGGCCTGCACCGCCAGCCTCAGTGGGAGGGGAGCCCGCCGCTCTCCCTGCCGGGGCAGCCCCGGGTGGGGGACTCACGGCCCAGCTCTTGCTGCAGTGCCCAGAGTCTGAGAGGAGAAGGAGCGGGTCACCGGGAGCCCCCGGGGCAGCCCCAGGAGCGCCCAGAGAAGGACCCTGGGTACCCGGCCTGCCGGTTTGCTCCCGGGAGCTGCTCGGGCGACCCTCCCCTTTAGCAAGGAAAACCCCCCTGAGCTGGGGCCCCGTCGCGGCCAGGGATGGCGGCCCTGCTCCGTCCCTACGCTGCCTTCCCGCCGGCCCCCCTGGTGCTGTGCCCCCCCACACAGGCGGCCTCACTCTGAGCCCCCGGCCCGCGCCCCCTTCTGGCTGCCGACCCGGGGACGGGCCTGACGCGCCCAGCACAGGCGGAGGACCCCTGACTCTCCTCTAGGGCCCCTCGGGAAAGCTTAGCTCTGGGAGCGCGAGCGGGAACAAAAGACCTCGCAGCAGGTGCGTGGGGTGCGTCTTGTCCTTTATTGTCCGTGGGGGGTTCCAATGGCTGCAGCGTGTACAGTTGGGGGCAGGGGGCCGCGCGGGGAGCTGTGCGGGCGCGGACGGTGCTGACCTCCGCTGGCTCCCCCGCCCCCGGCTGCTGCACCAAGACCCCAGAGCCGCCGGGCGGGGTGCCGACACAGGAGCGCGCCCCTTACAAGTGAGCAGGCTGCCGGGTTCCCTGGGGTGCGCCCGACTCCGCCCGCGCTCGGGGAAACATGTGGCCCGAACGGGACAGGGGCCGCAGCAAACTCCGTCTACACCCGCGGCGGCTTACACCCCTCCCCCGAGGGTGCGGGTTAGGGAGACCCCCCCCCCCCGAGCGGCCCCCCGGCTCCCCCAGCTCCGCCCGAATCATGCGTCCCGGTGCCGGGGGGGCGGCGGTGCCGGCGCGGGCGGGGTGGGAGCTCGGTGCCGCCGGGGTTCTGGCACGTGTTGTGGGCGTGTGTCCTGCGTGGAATGGCTCCCCTTCCCGCGCTCACTGGGTGGCGGGCTGGGGCGCGGATTGCGGGGGGGCGTCTCCGTCCCGCTCCAGCAGGACCGGCTCGGTTCTTGCCGCGGAGCACACCATGGTGCCGGAGCCCGGCCCGGCGCCCACGGCCTCTGCCGGCTCCCCGGCTCCCGGCTCTTCCGGGGAGAGGCTTTCTCGCGCGTCATAGAAGGGACCTGCCTCCTCCTGGAGGGTCTCCTCGGCCGGGCTCTCCTCCTCTTCTGCGCTCTGGCTTTTCTTGGCCGGGGAGGAGGAGAAGCCCAGCTTGGGGAACCGGAACCAGCCCCCCTTCTCCTGCGAGGGAGGCGGCTGCGCCTCGGGCTGGGCCAGCACGGGAGTCGGTCTCCGGGCACTGGCTTGGGACTCGGCGCTGGTCTCCGAGACCGAGGAGGAAAAGCCGATGCTCGGGAGCCAAAATCTGAACAGGCCAGAAGACCTCTTCCCTTCTGGCTTAGCTTTGGGAGCCCAGTCCTCCGCGGCCAGGGCCCCTGCCGCCTCTGCCTCCCGGCCTTCTTCCAGCGGGAACTCGAGGATCTCCGCGGGCTCCTCGTCAGAACAGCTGTCGGCCCGCCCGAGGCCGGGGCCAAGGTCAGGGGAGCACGCTGGCGGCCCCGCCTCGTCTACACTGGGACAGATGATTTCAAAAGGCTCTCCGGTGTCAGGCTGCAGGTCTCCGGAAACGAGGTCTGGTCCCAGGACCGCCAGTTCCCGAGCCTCTCGGTGTCCCGCTGGCCCACAGTCTGCAGTCACCAGGTGCACCCGTGCCCGAGTGGGGGGCTCCGGGACCCTCCCCTTTAGCAAGGAAAACCCGTAAGAAGACGTTTGGGTCTCTGACTCCTGCACGGTCTGGGTGGGAACGACCTCAGGGCCCGAGAGCTCCGGGTACACAGTGGTCACCGTGCTGTGCACGGCCACCTGGCGGCTGGCCGCCTCCGCGTCCTGAATGTGCACCCTGACCTTACACGTGGGTGCAGCTCCCAAGGGGAGGCCGAGGGCCGCGGGGGCCTCCGGGGTACGGGCGCCCCGCCCGCTAGCGCCATGTGGGAGGAGGGCTGCGTCAAGGGGGCTCTGTGAGCACAACCACCCTCTCACGCTGGGCACGAAGACGTCGTTCTCCGAGCCGGGGGCCGGGAAGCTGAACCTCGGTACCTTTAACTTGGGGAACTGGACGCGCAGCACGGAGTCTTCCCAGACCTGACCCACGCTGACCACGCAAACCTGGGACGGCACAACCGTGCTGGACGCTCTCAGTTTGAGAGGACCCTCGGGCCGGGAAGGCGGCCCTGCGGCCCCCTCAGGCCCCCTGGCCAGGCCTGGGCCCGCTGGTCCAGGAAGAGGGGGCTCCCCTGCTTCTCCTGGAAGGGTGCTGGGCTCTGCGAGTGCCCCGTGGCACTGGAGGGGCAGGGAGCCTGCTCCCGGTCGGACCCTGACCTCGGAAGCCGATGGCCCTGCAGCAAGGATGTGAAGGTCAAGATTCCTTCGAAGGACATCTGCGTAGGAAGAAGCCGGACTGGCCGCCCCGCAGGCACCGGCCTCGGGGGGCTGCGGGGACTTAGCGGCGCCCACCTCTGACACAGGGCCCTGTGGACTCCGCACCGCGGCCTCAGCCTCCCCTGGCGGACCTGCAGACCCTGCCCGCTCCTTGGGGGCGCGCCGGAAGCCCGGCAGGCGGAGCGCGGGCATCCGAAACCAGCTCACCCTGGGGCCCGACGGCGATTCTCCCGCGGGCGCCTCCCGCCCGGGGCTCCCCGCCGCTGGGGACGGCGGGAGAGGCTCCCCTGCCAACAAGACGGCCGTCCCCTCCCCACAGAGCTGGCCTGCTGAGGTGTCCCCAAGCGCGGGCCCTTGGGTGCTGTCTCCGAGAGACAGGCCGTGTCCGGAAAGAGGGAGGTGGTCTGCAGCCAAGCCCCCCTGCACCGCGGCTTCCCCGGGGCTGAGGTCAGGTGTGACAAAGACTGAGCTGGGAGCGGGGGCCCCTGGGAGGTGGAGGCCAACCCCTTCTGAGGGGCCCGCAGCTGCGCCAGCACCCCCGACACCGCCCTCACCGCTGGCCAGGCCCGGGTCTCCCGGGGGCAGACCGACCCCTCCTGGGGAAGCCTTTAGTCCGGGAGGTGCGACCTTCGGCAGAGCAAGGGCCGGCGTGCTGACCGCTCCCTCCCCTCCCCCCTTCCAGAGGGCCACATCTGCACCAGCTTCTGCGGGCAGGATGGGACCCCCGGGCGGGCCGCCCCGGGCACCTGCGTCGCCAGCTGGGCTGCATCCAGGGTCGCCTTCGGACTCCACTCCCTTCTTCGGGGACCAGCTGAACGAGGGGAACTTAAGCCTCGGCGCTTTCACAGGGCTGCCTGTCCCCTTGCGCCCTGCGCCTGCGGCTTCGGCTGGTGCCTGGGCTGACGTCCCCGAGGTGCCTGTGTGTCCCTCTGCCACCTCGGACACAGAGACCCCTGCGGGGGTCCGCGGACAGCCTGGCGCCAGGCACACCGCGACTTCCTCCGTGGAGGAGTCCAGTCCCTGTGCAGCGAGCTGGGGAGACATGGGGGCCGCCCACTCGGGGGCTCCGGACTCCACCACTGCAGTGGCTGAGGTCGGGAGCGACAGGCCGAACTTGGGTCGATGAAATTTAGGAAAAGTCACCCGGCCGTAAGATTCGGGAAATGCAGTGTCCACAGGGCCTGTGTGACCGTCAGGCTGGGACAGTAGAATGCTCTCACCGGAGGGGACGTCACCCGCACCTGCTGGGCTGGGAAGCTGAGAATCCGAGTGGGACCCAGACCATGTTTCACGAGGCAGTTCCGGGAACACGTAGTCTCTGGGGATAGTCACCTGGTATTTTGTAAGTGTGACACCCTCGCAAGGGCTGAGGCTGGGGAATTCTGCACGGGGACTGCTTGACCAGCCCAGCACAGACATCGGCAGGGAAGCCCCCATGGAAGTCGCAGGCCCCCCATACCTGGACTCGAAGGGGGAGGCAGAGGCACTCCCGGGTGAAGGGACCTCGTGATCCTCTGCAGAAGCCTCGAAACCTTTAACTGTTTTCCCTGGTGGAGAGAAGACTTTGGGGAAATTAAAATGAGATTTTCTGCTTTTGCTTGTTTCTTCACCACATCCGAAGGACAAAGCCATATCACCTGCCGAATGGAACGCACCCTGATCGCCGCCAGAGACAAGGGGATGTATGAGGCTGGGGGAGGACGAAAGACCCGTTTCATCAGCCCCAGGAAGCCAAGGAGATGCCACATGAGCTGTCAGCTGAGAGTCGAAGACCTGGGGGGCCGCCCCCACGCCGGGAAAGGAAACGTCAATTTCGGGGGCGTTCACGACCTCCGTGGTGCTCCTCATGGCCAGTTTGGGCCCTTTGATGTCCATCTTGGGGGCCTTGATGTCTACCTGAGGGGCCTTGATGTCCACCTTGGGCATCTTGAGACTGGGCATGTGCACTTTGGGCAGCTGGCCCTTGATCGTGACGCCTTCTGCCTTGCCCTTCAGCCCGGACACAGTCACCTCTCCCTCGGGGACGGTCACCTCCAGCTCTCCCCCAGGAAGCTTGATATCAGCAGTGGGCATTTGGACTCGACCCTCCGGGGCTCGCACGCCCCCCCCCAGGGAGGGCAGTGTGGCCTCGGCTCCCACGTGGGGCACAGACACATCCACGGACGTTCCCAAATCTTCGCTTGGCGCTGACACGCCGAAGGACGGCATCTTGAACTTGGGCATCTTGAACTTGCTGTCTCTGGCGGCCAACTCCTTGTCTCCCAGGGACAGGTCAGCCTCTAACTTGGCGCGGGGCACCGGGACGTCCACCTCGGCGCTGGGCAGGGACACCTCCAGGTCGGGGGCGCTCACTTCCCCTTTGGTGCCCTTCAGGTCCAGTTTGGGGCCCTTGATGTCCACCTGGGGGGCCTTGACGTCCACTTTGGGCATCTTGAAGCTGGGCATCTGCATCTTGGGCAGGTGCCCTTTGAGGCCGGCTCCGGC
>CM052797.1:125332377-125375379 GCA_028533885.1 Nasua narica
AAAGCAGGTAGCCCTCAGCCGCCTGGGCTCTGTGCAGGGGCTGCGTGAGGGGGGCAGGCATCCTCCAGGGGCCTCACTTACAGGGCGGTCCTCCTCCGTTTCTGCCTCCGGCTCCTGAGGCTGCAGCTGCCGGCCAGACACTGCAAAGAGAGACGAGTCAGGGGGGCCAAGCAGGTGGGGAGACCCGAGGGCGGGCCCGGGGTGGGGCCAGGCGAGTCCGCCACTGGCGTCGCCCCCTCCGGGACACTGGCTCTGAGAGCACGGGCAGGGGCTGGGCAGGCCGTGGCACCAGGCCAGGTGGTGGGGAGCCCGCACGAGGGGACCTCAGACCAGGCAGCCTTCCCAGCGTTAGTCCAAGAAAGTCACTAAGCAAATACACGGAGAAACGACACTCACAGCCCCGAGGGGCCAGCACCCCGAGTCGCTGCGGCGCCTCACCCACAGTGGCCTGCACGCGGCCAGAGGTTACAGGACATTCGGAGAAGCGAGAGCGTCTGATCCCTACCCAGGAACAAAGCCAGTCGAGGCGACTCTGAAAGTCCACAGAGCGGGGACTGGGCACCGACTTCAAAGCAACCACTGGAGATGGAAAGCACCGTGGCCCAGCGAAGGGAGATTGACATAAAGAAATAGAAATTGTGAGAAGGCTACATGGAAACTCTGGAGTTGAAAATGTATGCCAGGGACTCAGGAGCAGAACTGACGGGCCCAGAGAACGCATCGTAAAAGTTGTAAATTAATAGACATTGCCCCATTTGGAGAACAGAGGCAAAAAGATTCAAGAAAGTGGCAGTGGCTGCGAGGTGTGCGGAGCACCTTCGTCCCAGCAGCACGGAGGTGGCCCGGGTCTCGGGGGGAGAGAGCGAGGGGTGGGGGGCAGGAGAGGGAGAGAGGGGAAGGCGGCTGGAAGCCATTTGTAGGTCTGCGAGGTGCGGCCACGGCAGCGGGAAAAAGACACAGAGGTCCGGACCCGACACATCTCAGTCGGCCCGATGGAGAGAGGAGAAAATTTTCGCAGCAACAAGGTAGACGTGAGCCACACAGTAAGGGCGGGATGGCACCACCAGCCCCTGGCACCCCGGGAGCCACAGGCGTTGGAAGGACACATTCACGGTGCTGAAGGGAAAGCGTCGGGAAGCTAGACTTCCAGGGCTAGCAGACCATCCTGCACGAATCAAGGCAAACGACGGCATCTGCACACCAGCAAAGACTGGGGGAATCCGCAGCTGGGGCGTCTGGAGGAAAACGGCGTGGAGGAAAACGGCACGGCCGCCAGACACTAACACCAGTCCACAGGGAGGGCGCGGAGAATGCGGAAAATGCTACACACGGGGGGAAGCACCAGACACTATAAATACACATTTTCCCGCCATCCATGGCTTCACTTCTTTAAAAGACACGAGGTCGTAGGAAGCAGGGGTTGGCAAAGTTTTCTTGTAGGCGGCCGGACGGTAGATAGTTTAGGCTTTGCAGGCCACGTGAGCTGGGGCCGGGGAGGGCGGTGGCCTCGCTAATGAGCCACGTGACTGTTGCAACAGACTGAAGTCCCCAGACGAGCAGCGGGCGGGGTTCAGTGCACAGGCCTGCCCCCCACTCCCCCCGGAGGGCAGTCATCCCAGGGCCCTCCCGCTGGGGTGACCCCATATATGGCCACGTTCCATACGTGACAATCACGGCAAGAGGGAAGGGGAGGAAAGAACATAAGTTGGATCAAAGATTCTGTATTTTACCAGAAGGAAGTGAATGTCGCTAGGGTTACGAGTGGGCGCAGGTGTGGACCGTAAATAGGCCCAGGAGGATCTGGGGTCAGGGGAATGTCCCAGAAGTGGACCGTGCTGATGGTCACACGACTTCGTAAAGTTACTAAGCACGATTGAATTGTACATTCACAATGGGTGAGTTTTATGGTATATAAATTATCCCTCCATCAAGCTGTGAAAGAAAAACAGAATTAATGGCACAAAAGTAATAAAATGTAAAATGTACCATGGGTAGAAGTAAAGCATATGACGACGACAGTTTGAAGGATGCGGTTGCAGAAGTGGAAGTTGCCATAACGTGGTGAAGTTCTTACCTTACACATGAGGCAGCATACTGCGATGTGTACAGATTACCTAATGTCAGCCACAGGGAGCCACTGAAGAGGACACAGAGCTAATACGCCAACGGTGGGAATGAGACGGAATCCTAAAAATACGTCATCTATAAGTATACACAGTACGTGTATACGTATACATACACACATATAATGTATATTCCTGAATAATTATATATGTGTAAATGTATTTAATTAATCCTAAAACACGGTAAGGAAAGAGGGAGAGAGGAACAAAGATAAAATAGAAAGCCATTAGCAAGATGGTGGGATTTCGACCAATCATGTTGACAATTACATTAATTATAAAGGGACTTAAAATTCCAGTCGAAAAGGAGAGATTTAGAGACAAGACCTATCCTTATGCTCTTTACAGGAAATGGACTCTAAAGGTAAAGATATAGATAGGTTAAGTGATGGGAAAGAAAAGTATACACCGCACACTAACCATCCTAACACTTGATAAAAGGGATGGGGCGCCGAGTGAGCATCAGGCTCTTGGTTTCAGCTCAGGTCGTGCTCTCGGGATCCCGAGATCGAGCCCCGCGTCCAGCTGTGCACTGGGTACAGAGCTTGTTTGAGACGCTGTCCCTCTGTCTGTGCCCCTCCCCACTGTGCACTCGCTCTCTCTCAAAAAGGGAATAATTAATCAAAAAATACAATAAACTTATGTCTGTATACAGTCTAATAATAGTGGTTACAAACACAAAAGAGAAAAGTGGCCACGCTGACAGGACACTTAAATTCACAGTTATGACAGGAAAGCCCAGCGCTCTTCTGGGTACAAAACAGGACCGGTAAGAACAGGCAGACAGGGGCACCTGCGGGGCTCAGCGGGTTAGAGCCTCTGCCTTCAGCTCAGGTCACGATCTCAGGGTCCTGGGATCGAGCTCCGCATCGGGCTCTCTGCTCGGTGGGGAGCCTGCTTCTCCCTCTCTCTGCCTGCCTCTCTGCCTACTTGTGATCTCTCTGAGTCAAATAAATAAAATCTTAAAAAAAAAAAAAAGACCAGGCGAACTACCTGTGAGTCAGTGAGACCAAACTGGCCCTGGGAGACCCAGCCACCTGCCGATGGCAGCGCACGCATTCCTCCTACGTGCACAAGACACTCACCAAAATAGACTACGTATCTCAGTAAGGTTAGAAAAAAAGGGGGGTTGCCTGGGGGCACAGTCAGTTGATCTTAGTTTCAACTCGGGTCATGATCTCAGCTCCGTGCTCACCAGAGAGTCTGCTTAAGATTGTCTCTCTCCCTCTAGTCCTCTCACGCACTCTCTCTTTCTCTAACTAGATCTTTTAAAATAATAAAATAAATAAAATGTTTCAGTAAGTTTAAATCATGCTAGGTATTTTCTCTAACGCCCAGTGGAATCAAGACAGTACGATATAAACATAAAAGATCGATGAAACTGAATAGAAAATCCAGAATAACCCCACCCTTTGTGCAGTTGATAGATTTTTGACAAAGCAGCCCAGTTATTTCAACAGAAAAATCATCACCTTTTCAACAAAGGTGCTGGGACAAATGGGTATGTGTTGGAAAACAAAAAACAAAACGAAATCCTGGACTCTTATCTCATGTCACACATAAAAATGAATTCAAAATGAATCAGAGAGCTAAATGTAAAATATAAAACTATAAACCTTCCAGAGGAAAACACAGGGGACACTCTGTACCTCCCTCGGGAGGCAATGTTTTCTTAGGACACCAAGGGTGTGACTTACAAAAGAATATGTGATAAATTACATGTCACCATAATTAAATACTTCCGGTCTTGAAAGGCGTTCTTAAGAAAATGAAAAAGCAATGCGTAGATCTGACAAAGGACTGGCATTCCAGATAAACTCTGACAGATCAATAGATAAAGACCCCCCCAAAAAAGGCCCACCTCAATTAAACATGAGCAAAAGGTTTAAACAGACACTTGACAAAAGAAGACATACTGACGCCCACAAGAAAAGATGGACCCAAGTTCCTCGGCCATTAGGAAATGCAAACAAAAACCACCAGACCGGATCAAAGATCCCAGAACCAAACTCGCAGATACAAAGTGGTGGGAAATGGGTGGTCTCTTCAGATACTCGTGTGGGTCCGCTGGCTCTCCATGTGAACAATATTCATCTCAACCCTGTGCCAGCCACAGAAAGGGTAATTTCATGAGGATCGTAGGGCCAAAGCTGAAGCTTTAACCATAAAGTTTCCAGAAGATAAATAGAAACGACTTTGGGGGCGGGGAAGCAATTCCTACCCAGGCCTACAGGATATGGTGGAGCATTGGTCTACGTCAACTTGAAGAGCTTCCATTCATCAGAAGACAGCGGGGCGCCGTGTGGGAGGAGCCAGTCCCTGCCCCCCGGGGGGGCACCCAGCCTGGGGACGGGGCAGGGCCCTGTCCCTGTGAAGCCGGTCCGGGAGGCCCTGTCCCCGCAGGAGTGTGGCTTGGGCCACTGCTCTCCGGCCAAGCTGCTGTGTGACCCCGAGCAAGCCTGTCCCTTCTCTGGGCCTCGGTTTCCCCAGGGACGTCTGAGGGCCACTGTGCCCACCCGGAAGCACCAGGGGAATGCCAAGGGGGGAAACGGGAGAGGGGGAACCGGTCCCCCCTCTGATTCTGGGCCTCGCCTCTTCACGGAGCCGGCTCCTCTTCTCAGCAGCTAAAGGCAATGACAGCTGACCCCACTCTGCTGCCTCAGTTTCCCTCCGATTCTGCCCAGGCCCAGCCCCTGGCCCATGGTGGGTATGCTGTGTGTAAGCAGTGAGAAATGAGAGAGCCGGCCGGGAGGAGGGGAAGCCCACTTGCCCGAGGTGGCTCGCCCCCAGGGGCGGGTGCAGGGAAGGGCTGAGTCCGAGAGAGGTGGGGCGCAGCAGTGGGGGCGGCGCGGAGGAGGGTCTGGACTCGGGTGGGGCCTGGGCCGGGAGGCAGTGGGGGGTCAGGCAGCCCCACCCAGCAGAGGGGCTTGGGGAGGGCTGCCAGGCTCCCCTGGCCCGCCCAGAAACCGGGCCCTGGCCGCCCGTCCTCGTCCTCGCCCGGTCCTCACGGCCAGCCCCGCTTCTGAGTCAGACAACAAAACAAGAGCCCGTGACCAGTGACCGCCCTCTCCTGGCAGGCAGGCATGCCCCCGGAGAGGCTGCGGGGCGGAGTCCACAGGCTGGCCGGGGCAGGGGACCCCAGCAGGCCTCCAGCTGGGCGCCCCATGCTGGGGGCTGGGGGGCGCCGTGGAGGCGTCTGTGGCGGGGCAGGGATCCCCCGCCCTGAGAAGCTGCACCCCCAGATCTACTCCAGCGGCGTCTCTGGCTTCCAGCCAAGGTGCTGGCAGTGTGGAGGCGGGGACACACCCCGCGCTGGGAACGTGAGCCTCGGAGCCCAGCTGGCCCTGCTTCAGCAGGGCCAGCCCCCCACGGCCAGGCGCCCACACGGCCCTGCGCCCCCCACGGCCGCCGCCCCCTGAAGGTCGAACAGCAGGCTCCAGGAGGTGGCTGCTCTCGCTCTTCACTCTGTTCCCCAAGGCCACAGCGCCAGGAGGGCACCAGGCTGTGGTTTAAGCGCCGGGTCCCTCTGTGCCCCCTGCAGACAGGACGGCCGCTGGCCAGTGCCTGGCCCGGGGACACACAAACAGGAAGGAGGAAATCCTGCCCGCCTGCTGCAGGCCGAGCTGCCGGGAGCCTGCCAGCCTCGGGCCTGCTCCCCGGGGAGGGAGGAGGCACCCCAGCACCCCCGCAGCATCGTCCTGTCTGTCCCCATGACCCAAGGGCCGTCCCGGCTGTGAGCCGGGGGTGGGGGGGTGGCCCGCCAGCCTGACCCGGCCCCCCGCCCGCCTGCTGCGGCCCCCCGGATAGGTTCTGCAGGCAGCTTAGGGCAGTCACGTCGAATAATGACAAACCATAGTAAGGCCACCAAAGCCCCACTTCAGAGGAGGACGGGGAGGTGACAGGCTGAGCCCGGCCCAGTGGATCGCGGGCCCCTCATGCTTCCCAAACACCCTTCCTGTGCCTCGTGCCCGCGCAGCCCCAACCCTTGTGCTCGGCGCAGCTCCCGCCGGGGCTGGCACGAGGGTCAGGCCTTATGCACCCTGGGGAGGGGCGTCCGAGCCCTTCAGGTGAGGGCTGAGGCTCTACGCTCCCACTCCTAAGAACCTGGGAATATTCTGGGGTGGGGTCTCAAGGCAGCGCGTCTGGAGAGAGGGCAGAGCCAAGGTGAGGCGGCCTGGGGGACCGGGTAGAGGAGGGGGTGGAAAGGGGGGTCTGGCCCAGGATGCCTTCCCCACGCTCACCTCACCCGCGGGGCTCCGGGAGGGCTGGGGACTCTCTGGCCAGCCCCCGGCCAGAGTAGGGCCATCCACGAGCGTGGCCATCTTGCTTAAACAAAACCCAAGTTTGGGACCCTGGGTGCCCTCCAGGGGCCATGTCTGGTGGGCACGTGTGCCCTGTCCCCAGGGCAGTGGCGGGAGATGGCAGGGAGGGGAGCTGCAGGTGGGGGTGGGGACCGGCGCCGAGAGGTGCAGCGCGGGCGCGGGCGCGGGCCCCTCCCTGGGGCTCCAGCGCAGAGTCCCAGGCTCGGCTGACAGGTCATGAGACCTTCAGACTTCCCCGAGCAGCAACCACAGCGAGCCGGGGTCGGCCGCCCCTCCCCGCCCCCTCCCCAGCTGTCTCATGGTAGCTCTGCCGCCTGGGGAGGCTGAGGCCTGCGGGGAAGGGCTGTCACCCCCCACACCTGCTCCCACTGCTGCCCGGGCTGTGCCCAGGACACGTTCACATCTCCCCGCCCACAGCTGCCGGGGCCCGGGCTCCCCCACCCCTAGCCCTGGCACTTCTCACCTGCAGCTTCCCCTGCCAGCCCCCACACCCGGCATGGCCACCTTGCCGTCGCTTCCGCTCTGGTCCCAAGCACTCAGAGCTCCGCACACAGTAGGTGCATAATAAGTGCTGATGCAGGGAGCAGATGGGAAAGGAAGAGAAGGAGCAGGGCACATCTCCCGGAAAGCGGCAAGCCCCACCAAGCCCAAGGGTGCCACGGAGCTGTGGGACTGGGAGGGCCGCGGTGGGCTCTGTGCATCTCCTTCTGTGCCTGGAGAAACTGAGGCACGCATGCCAGCCTCCCCACGACAAAGGGCCCAGCAGCCAAAAGGAAAGGCCCCACCCTCCTGCCCATCCCAGATGCACCAGCAGCCTGTTTCTCTGAGCTGAAAAGCCCATACCCCAGGCATCCTGCCCACCTGTCAGGGGCCACCTGCTGGGACCCCTGGCTTGCTGGAAGCACCCTCCCCAGACTCCCGGGGCCCTCAGCACACCAGACAAGGACAGTGGGTATCCCCGGAGGAACGCTGCCTGGCCACATGGTCCCACCTCAGGAATCTGCCTGCCCTGGGACTTCAGAGACTGCGCTGGAGCCCTTGGCCCCCAGGAACTGAAGGCCTGTCCCTCCAGCATGGGCTCAGGCTGAGGCAGGACAGAGGGTCGGCGGGGGGAGGACAGCCTGGCTTAGCCCCCAGCCCGAGCCCCCCACCTGGCCCCCACAGGCCTCCTGAGTGGTGAGGTGGCAGGCACCCAATGGCTGAACCCAGGAAGGGGGCTGGCAGATGGGGGCTGGTGGCTAAGGACGGGGGTAGGGGGCTGTAGGCTGAGAACTGGGACCTGGGGGCTGGGGGCAGGCGCCAGGGGGCTTCAGACTGAGGGCAGGGGCCTGCGGGCTGGGGCTGGGGGCTGTGGGCTGGGGGCTGAGGGCTAGGGGCTGGCGGGCAGGGGCTGGGGGCTGCGGGCTGGGGGCTGAGGGCTAGGGGCTGGCGGGCAGGGGCAGGGGGCTGCGGGCTGGGGCGGGGGCAGCAGGCTGGGGGCAGGGGCAGCGGGCTGGGGGCGGGGGCAGCGGGCTGGGGTCTGGGCGGCAGGGCTGCGGGCAGGCGCAGACACAGAGGACAGCCACAGGGGCTTACCCAGGTCGATGTCCTCCCAAGTTGCCCCGAAGTGAAGATCCCAGCTGAGCTCCCTCCGGCTGCCCCCCTCCCCCTGGGTCCCTCCCCTCCGCGGCCCTCGCTCCACGGCCCCGCCCTGGCCTCCTCCTCCTTCTCCTCCGCAGGCCTGGAGCCCCACCAAGCTCCCCTTGCCCCAGCAGAGGGCTGGGCGGCCCCTCACAGGCCCGGAGCTGGGCCAGGCCCCGCCCCCCCGCAGCTTCAAGGAGCTGGGGAGCCCGCCCCTCCCCCAGAGTGCCCCCCCAGCCCAGGCAGCTGACTGGGAAAGGAAACACCCGCCCGGGACTTCTGAGTCACTGCCACCCTCCAGCGCAGTCCAGCCCAGGCCTGCTGTGTAGACAGGTAGGCAGGCCCAGGTGTCAGAGAGGACCCGCCCCACCCCGGCCAGGCTGTTTACGGGCCTGCGCCTCAGTTTCCCTGTACGTGTGGGAACAGAGGCTCGGAGCTGGCCAGGCTAGGGTGCAGGGAAGGAGAGGTGCTGCCCAAGGGCTAGATGGGCCCTCCCAAGACAGTCCTGCGATGCGCCCTCCTTCCGGCTCCATCTGGGACCTGAGGGGACACGGCCCCTCGGGATCTGCAGACCCCTGCCCGGGGCCCAGCCCGCCCCTTCCTCCGCCCGCCGACCAGCAGGGCTGGAGCAGGGCCGGCCCTGGTCGGCGCATAGCCCGGGCTGCTGGGTGATCTCAGGGGCAGCCCGAACTCAGCAGCTACGACTCCCCAAAGCACCAGGGCCTCCAACGGGCTGGGTGCGGGCAGGCTCCGGACCCTGCATTTCTAGCCCCCTCCCCAGTCATCGGGGTCCGAGTGCTGGCCGAGGAGCACAGCCTCTGAGTCCCCCACTCCCCGAAGCGCCAGCTACCTGGCCGGTCACCTCTCGTCCTCCACCCCGCTGACCCCCAGGGCTCAGCCCCCACCCTAGCGGCCAAGGGGGCGGGCGGGAGGAGGCAGATTCCCGCTCCCAGGCCCCTCCCGGCCCCAGGAGCCCCGGCAGGCCTGGGCAGGACCTGACAGGCTGTGCCATCGGCAGATCTCTCGCTGGGTCCCAGGGCTGCCCTGCCCTGCCCCCCACGAGCAGGTTGAAGCTGGCCCGGGGGAGGTGGCGGGGGGGGGGGGGGACGGCTACACCTCAGCCAGGATCAGTGAGGCAGCCGCGACCCGGGGGCTCTGGGGACCGCTGAGGGCAACAGGCCCCACACTGGGACACGCGCATCCAGGAGCAGCCAGAGGTGGGGGGACAGTAAGGGAAGCCGCCAGGCTGCTCAGGTGAGGAGAAGGCTCTGGCCAGCGCGGGCCAGCAAAGCCTCTTGGCCCAGCCCGGGTCTGCTGTCCAGGAGGGAGGGACAGTACCCAGGCGTCTCCCAGCCTCCCTCACTCTAAAAATTTAACGGTCACAAATGACTCTATTTACAGTGAGACAGGAAAGCTGGCCAGGCCGCCTCACCCACTCCCGCAGTCCCCAGCCCTGGGGACTCTGTTTACGCCTTGACACCCAACAGGCGCCTCCCCTCCCCCCCAGGGCAGGGCTGAGCCCCGCTGGAAGGGAGGCTGCTGCTGGTGCCGAGCAGGGCCACCCCCCCTCCTCCCGAGCCTGGTGCCCCAAACCCACAGGGCCGGCCGTCCCCATCCCCGGGGACCCTGCTACCCCCCAGCTCCCTTGCCACTGGCCCTTTGGCCTTGGAGCACTGTGGTGGCCTGGACTGGGCCACACCTCGTGCGGCCAGAGGGAGGCGCCGCCGGATCCTCCCTACCGACCACGGCCTGCAGGCTGGGGCCTGTCCTTCGGCCCCAGCCTCCCCCGCAGCCGCAGCCCAGACCCCCTCCGCACTCTCTGTGGGGGCGCATTCCCAGCCCGGACCCCGACTCCCCCCAGCGGCAGCCGGCGCCCGCAGCCTGTGGGAAGCGCTGTGTGCTCGTGGGCCCCCGCCGATGGGCGATGGGGGCCAGCAGCGCCTGCAGAGGGCCGGGCCAGCCGGGACCCCTGGGCAGGCAGAGAGGCAGGCCGGGGGCTCAGGGCTCTGGGTCCAGACCACTGGAACTTGCAGGGGCAGGAGGCGGGGGCCGCCCTTCATCCCTTGCCCCTGAGCTGGTGTCCAGCCCCACGGGGGTCATCCCTGGCTCCCAGCACACAAGGGCCCCACGCGGCTAGGCGGGTGTGTGGGCGGGTCCCGAGACTCAGGCCGCCGGCACGTGCCCGCCGACGACTGCCACCCAGGCCGTTGCAGCTCAAAGCCACGGGCCCCCTGGGTTCCAGCTCGAGTCAGCGTGGGCAGCCCGGGGCAGCTGATGGTGAATCAGCTGGGGAGGCGGCCAGGGCTGCGCACGGAGTCCCTGGGAGATACGTCCCAGGGGAGCCCTCGGGGGCTGGAGCCGCCCGGGGGAGAAGGCCTGCCAGAGAGGGAGCTGCCCTCAAGCGAGCGGTCCCATGGCCGAGAGCACTGTGGGAGGCCAGCTTTGTCCCCACCCCGGGAGGGGTCCGGCAAGGCTGGCAGTTCTTGGGAAACACGGGTCTCAAGCGGAGACCGGGGCTGGGGCGGGAGAGCGGGGCGGAGCCCGGTGCAGGCGGCCCATGGTCGGACCCCCACTCAGGGCAGCAGCCCACCCGGGGCTGGAGTCCCAAACAACGAGGACATGACCTGGCCAACCAGGGCTGAGTCCCTGCGCCACCCTAGCCCACCAGATGCCAGTGTCCAGCAGGCGAGGCCCAGACACGGCCCCCGTGGGGTCCTGCCCCTGGCCGCTCCCGCAGAACCTCGATGTCCTCCTGGCAGCGGGCACCTACAGCCGGCGCTGTGTCCAGGCTTGAGTGCTGCCTGTGGGCCCCCCTCAGGATTCCTGCCCCAGACTCCACCAGGGTCCAGGAGGCCGCCGGCAGGCCTCTGCCTGCACTCCCATCAGTCCCCGGGGTCCCTCCCGAGAGCTCTGTGGACCGGCGGCCCCGTGCCACCCCTGTCCCTCATACACACGCTGGGGTCAGCGCCGGGCAGGAAGCGGGGTAGGAACCCGAGACCGCCCTCTGCCCCAGCCCCTCAGGCCTTTCCATTTGAGAAAGTGCCTCGAACTAGTAAATATGTACCCCAGCAAGGCAGACCCTTGGCTCCTGATGAGGAGCCTGATGAACAGAGGGAAGCCTGGAGGTAGAAGCAGGAGCTGGGCCGGCCCAGCCGGAGTGCCAGCAGCTCACCCCGAGGCGGGCCCAGGCTCCGGGCAGAAAGCGCCCCTGCCCTTCCAGGGGGCCTTGGGGGCATGTCAGAGAGGTCAGGGTCACGTAGCCGGGTCTCACTATGCATCCAGCTAAGCACCCCCAGCCCAGCTCCCCCACTTCCCTGCCCGGTCTTCTGCCCCTTCATTTCCTCCTCCTCCTGCCTGGCCTCATCTTTTCCCACGCAACTGCCCGGAATAAACCTCACTCCTAACAGCTGACCCCTACGTCTCTACCCTTCACCGCTACACGTGTCCCCAGACTCACCCTGTTAATCAACTTATTGTCCCCCAGCCAAAGCTCTCTCCAGGCCTCTTGCTCTCCTGAGCTCTCTCTACCACATGCACCTTCCTCCAGGAAGCCCTCGCTGACTGCTCTATATGCCAGAGGCTAGACTAATGGCAGAAGCCGTGCCTGACCCTCCCTAGCCAAATAGACAACGGTACGCTGTCCCCTCCTGTGGGACCTCACGGGGCCCTGAGTGTAGGACCTGCCCCCTCCTGCTGGGGACGTCGGGGCTTTCATACCTGGAGGGAGTGGCCCCCAGATGCCTAGTGCCTGGGTCCTTCCCCCCCAACACCTCCACTCCTCAGCCCAGGCAGGCCAGCTCCAGGCTCAACCTGAAACGCAGAAGCCTTCAGCCAAGGGCTGCCATGGGAAAAAGGATACAGAGAGGATCAGAGTCTCAAGGCGAGAGAGGGCTGGGCCCAGCAATCCACAGGGCTTCCTGGAAGAGGCAGCTCCTAGCCAAGTCAAGTCTGGAAGAGCTCAGCCAGAGGGAGAGAAGGCCATGAGGGCATTCCTGCCACAGGCCCAGCCGTGACGAGCCCCAGCCGAGTGGGGCACGCGCCCGCTGCGGTGCACAGGGGAGGTAGGGGCCACTGGGGCACTGGACTCCCCCCCCCCCCCAGACCTTGGGGCAGGAGCAGGCTGTCCTGCTTCAGGTCTCCCACAGGGAAAAGAACAAGGGTGCTGTCAGGAGCACATCGGCCGCGACAGTGGGGGGGGCTTGGGGAGTCCGCCTCAGTCCACACGGGGTTGTACCCCTGCCCCCGCCCCAGGAGGACCTCCGCCGCCTCCTCCTTGCAGCCCGCTCCTGCCACAGACACTTGAGGCTGCAGGGGGCGCTCCAGAGCCCTGCCTGGGGGGGTGGGGAACGAGGCAGCGCCCGCACCTGCTGGCCATCATGGCCCCAAGACTCAGTGTCCCTGTCTGCAAAATGGGGACACAGCCCTCTGCCGACGTGGACAGCCCAGGGAGAGCTGCCAGTGTGGACAGTGCGGAGACATCTACCTCCCGCACGGCCCGTGGCCTCCCTGACCGCACAGCTCTGGCTCTCTGCCCCCCTCTGCTGCGGGCAGCCATGGCCACTTCTGTTCCCAGACACAACGTCCAGCCCGCAGCCCCTTGCAGCCCCAAGCCCAGCGCCATACGAGCCGCCAGCCCTGCTTGAGAGCGGGAAGCTAGCGCAGGGATGCCCCACCCTGCGGTGCTCTCGGGAGGGCCCCAGAGTTACCACGGCCTCCCACGAGAACAGACCACCCAGATCCTCCCTCCTGCTGGGGCCTCCCTGGCCCCAGCGGGGGCTTCTGAAAGTGGGGATGGGAGGGGGGCTCAGGCCAAGCCAGGAGCTTTGGGGGCAGGGCAGGAGCCCAGAGCAGGAGTAGAGGGCTCCCCGTCAGTCCAGCTGCCCAGGACCCACTGCTGCTTGGGAAGAAACTGGCCGCCTCTGGAAAAGGAAGCGGTGTGATGGCTGGTGCCCATCATGGAGTGAAGTGGGGGCAGGGCGCCCAGGTGGAGCTCCCTTCCCCTGCCACACTGGCAGGGGCCTGGAAGGAGGTGGGGGGCGCCCAGGCGCCCAAGGTGCCCTGAGGCTGGGCGGATCCCCTGGCGGTGTGTTCCGGGCACAGCCACCAGGGGGCAGCCTCCGCGAGCCGTCTGGACCCTAGCCGACTGGACCGGAGCGGGTTGAACCGGAGAGGGCTTCCTCCCCCAGGCTGAGCTGGAAAGCGCACTCAGGCTCTGGGAGGGGTCTTCAAAGGACTTAGCACGGCCTGGCCAGGAGCGCGGGTTTGAACTGGGCAGGACAAGGGTGGGCAAGACCTCCTCCTCTAGGGCCGGAGAGGAGGAAACCGCAGCTGGGAGGACCTGGACCAACACCCCCGCTCCCCCCAGGGCCTTATCTGAAATGCATGTTCCCTAGCCCCGGTGCAGGGTGGGGGAGGGCCTGGGAATCTGCATGGTGGACCCAACCCCCAGGGCTCCCATCCAGCAGGTCTCCTGTCAATGCCCCAGAAGTCACTGACATTCCCTAAAAGCTAACGGTTTCGTAGGCACGGCATGAGGAGGGCCGGCCCCAGAGTCCAGTCCAAGTCCAAGCAGAGAATAAGGGTCTCAGCTGGGGACCGGTGTCCAGACCAGGCCTTTTCAAGGCAGGAAGGCGGACGACATGGCCTTGGACCCTGCGCCTTGGGAGTCTCTGGGTACCCTGGGAGTGAGAGTACGGGCCTGTGTGGGATGCTGGAGGCAGCCCCAGGTCCTTCTGCCCCTTCCCTCCCTGTGATGCAGCAGCCCCCCAGGGATGTGGGCCGCGCCAGCCACGGTCAGGGGAGGGGGCTGCAGGCACATCGCAGCCGCCTTTCTCCCACGGTTGTCCAGGGCAAATCCCCAGGGCAACGGAGGCCCAAACACGAGGCCAGCTGGGCCTCGGCGTTCACCAGACAAATGGGCAGCAGAAGGGACCATGGGGGCTCCTGCTACAGCTGGAGGGGCATGCCCAGGCCAAGGGGCACCCCACCCCCTCTGCATCAGCAGCACCCTCATCATCTTCTACCTGGGTCCCCCAAGGAGAGGGGTCCAGTCTGCGCCACTGCAGCAAGGCCCAACCCCCCTCACTGGCAACTGGCCAGATGCCCCGGGTGTGGCTGCCGCATCACTGACCCAGTGCTGGAAGAAGGGCCCCTGCCTCACCCCACCCTGCCCCCAAGACGCAGAGACACCCAGACCCAGACCTCATGCAGAGACAGACAGATACCAAAGCCCCTGGCTCCCATTCTGCAGCCGGAGGCGCGGGGAGGGGCACCACCCAGCTTCCCCTCCCTTACCCCGCGCTGGGTACTCTGTGTCCTGAGCTCTGACCCCACTCGGCCCCCTCACCAAGCCCCAGTCCTCAGGTCTAGTCCTGCCGTAGCCACCCCCTAGCCAGTGACCCAGCCACACAGTGGCCACACTACGGGGACCCAGCCCAGCCCAGCCTAGGACTCTGGACCAAGGCCGATAGCCCTAAGTCCTATTCCAGCCAGGTTGCTCTCCCCCAAGGCAGGGCCGAGGGTGAGCCTGGCAGCAGGTCCCCGTGACTGGTGACCCACAGCGTTCAGGCCCCACTCGCATGGACGGCCCTCCCCAGGTAGCCGCCTCTAGGGACAAGACAACGTCCCAGAGGGCTAGAGCAGGGGGACAGTGACAGAGAGGGAAAGACAGGCAGGGAGAGAGTGACAGAGGGAGCGACAGAGTGAGTGGTAGAGATGAGTCAGCGACCCAGAGAGACGAAGTGAGCGGCAGAGACCGAGAGAGGCAGAGCCAGGTACAAGGCGAGACGCGGCAGGAGGGAAGCAGCCCCGCGCAGCCCCGAGGCGCAGAACCGCGCGCGAGCCCCCGGGCCGGTCCCCGCGGAGCCCCGCCCCTGCCCGCACTGCGCACCGCGACCCGCCCGGCGCGCGCCCCGGCGCAGAGCCCACCCTCCCGAGGGGAGCGGGCTGCAGGCGGAGAGGAGGCGCACCGCTGCCGGGGGCTCCGGGCCAGGTGGGCAGCACCATGTGGAAACAGTCGCACATCGCGGCGGCCGGGCGGTGCGGGCCGGCGGCGGCCCGTCGCGTCCAGTCGCGGGTCTCGGCTCCAGCGCTCGGGCGGCCGGGGAGCCGGCGGGCGTCGCGCCCTGCCTCCCGGGCTTGCGCTGCCGCGGGCCGCCGGCCTCGGACTGCGGACCCCGCGGGCGCGCCGGGACCCTGCCACCGCCCGGACCCCGCCCCGCCCCGCCCCGCCTGGCCTCATTCATCCCATTGGCTGCCGCCCTCCAGGCCACGCCCCCGCGGCCCGCCCCTCTGTCCGACCCCCGCTGCGGGCCCGCCCCGCGCCCTCCGCGGGCCTTTCTGGGTCCAGGCTGTTGACTCTGGGCCGCTGCCAGGGAGGGGTCTCCACACGCCGCGCCCAGGCCCCCGGGCTGCACCCGCGCTCCGCAGTCTTACCTCCCAGCCCAGAGACGGACGTTTTAGTGACAAGCTGGGGTGCGAGGCCCCTGGGGGCCACAGAGGCAGCGGGAGACCGTGGAGGCCATGGGCACGTGATCTGACCTCCCCGGTGCTGCCCACCGGGCTCCCAGAAGTGGGCTCTGCGGGGCAGCACGGTGCCGCCGTGGGGATGCGTGGGGAGGGGGTCCCGGCAGGCTCCCAAGGGACAGTGTAAGTAGGGACTTCCGGAGTGCGGGAGGAGTGTTGGGTCCAGAGGCCAGAGTAGTGTGTGTGCCACGGACAGCCTGTGCGTAAGACAGCCCAGGCTGAGAATTAGGTGCAGTGGGGCCGGGGGCAGCAAGTCCGGGCAGTGGGAAGGGAGGAACGACCAGCCCAGTGGCGGGGCGGGGGTGGGGGGGTGTCGCTACTGGAAGTCAGGAGCCCTGCAACAGGGTGGGTGGGGGCCCCAGGGGGGCCCCTGGGCTCCAGCTTGGGGAGCCTGCGAAGATGGCGGTCCTTGGGGATGGGCAGGGAGTGGCAGGGCCCAGGAGAATTGTTTCCACGGAAGCAGGGAGTTGGCTGAAGCCCAGCCTGATGTAGATCTGAGGAACGGGACCTTGGAGGTGTGGGTCCGGCTGGGGCTGGGGTAGGGGGCCTGGCCTCTCACAGCCACCACCAGGCGAGACCATTCCTGGGGGCTTCCCAGGCGGGTGCCGGCGGTGCCGGGACAGAGGGACACACACAGCGCCCGCAGCTGTTCCTGGGGCGGAAGGAGACAGGCCGCTGCGGGGCGCTGCGCGGCCTCACAGACTAGACACAGATGCACACACGACCCTCACCCGCGGAGACAAGACACGTATTTACACCGACACACAGACGCAGACCGACTTGTGCGTGTCTCCGTGCACACACACCCCACAGGTGCTGACAGAGGTGTCCGCGGGCCCAGAGATGCATAGAGGACACGGACACGCCCAGGCGCACTCGCCGCGCCCTCTGCTCCGGGCCCGCCGCGGGGACGCGCACAGCTGGCCGGCCCAGGTGAACCGCCCGGCCCGATGACTCATGCGTGCCAGTTCCCGTTAGCTGGGCTGCAGCCGGGCAGCGGGCCAGCCGCAGGTCAGACAGACTTCACATCAGTGCTGGGAAGAGGCCCACAGCCTGTCGCCCACAGCGCCCATGGCACAACGGAACACAGTCCTGTCCCTCCTGCCCCGGGGGGTTTTCCTGCGGGCTGGGCAGCACTGCCCAGGAGATGGAGACCCTGAGCCCCCCTCTATCCCTGGAGTCCTGCCCCGCGCTGTCCATCTGGGAGTTAGTCGCTTCTTGGGTGCAGGGAGGGGGCACTCTTTGTGTCCCCGAGTGTGTCCCGCATCTGTCCGGATCTGTCGGGATCTCGTCCTGCCCGTCTGTGTGTGTGAGTCTGGCAGCGGGGGCCTGGGGACAAGCGGCACTTGTACAATCAGGGACCTTAGGACACACACCCAGCTCTGGGCCCCCCTGCCCCATTAGGCGAGTGACCGTGGCCAAGTTGTGCGGACCCTGGCTTCCTGTCCAAATGAAGTGGCCTCATTCCGTGTGACGTAACCTGATTGCCCAGCATGATGGACCTGGGGCCAGGCTGACTCCTCTCAACTCTGTGGGGAAGAGGACGATGGGGCCCTGGGGGAGGGGGAGACCAGGGAGCTGCCCCCCACCCCCGCCCCGAGCAGAGGTCAGGAGCAAGGGTCTCACACAGCCGCTGCAGGAACAGCCCTCAGCCAGCCCCTGTGCAGCTGAGGGGTCCCTGGGACCTCTGGCTGGCCAGGGACCCTCCCTGGGGCCGCTTTTGCACTTGGCCTTGCTGAGGGCTGGGTGGGCTTATACAGCCCTGTGGGGCCTTGCTTGTTCTGCAGCAAGGGAGTTGGCTCGGCATTGGCTCAGGGCCCAGATGAGGACACTCCTGTCCCAGAGGCTGCCCCACTCCTCTCCATGCTCTCAGGCAAAAGGCTGGCCTCATCTGTTATGCTCACCCCTACACAGCCCCGGGAGTCCCTGGGGGCCCCACTTCATCTCTCGGAGGGCCTGGCGCTTCCGCAGTGGAGGCTGCTGTGTATGGGGGGATGGCCCCTACACTGGCCCTCAGCCCCCACCTCTGCCAGGGCCAGCCAGACTTGGCCCTGCCTCCTTGGGCCCAATCCCTCCTCCCTCCTGCAGGGGCCTCGAAGCCCCAGGATGGCCCCAGGGTCACAGGGTCAGCCCCAGGAGAAAACCTGTGAAGCCCATCCTTGTCCCCAGCCACTCCCCGCCTGTCCTACCCGACCCACCCCCCCCAAGCCTGGCTGTGAGCCTGCCGCAGAGCCCTGAGCTGCCAGGAGCTGCCGTGGTTGGCCCTGCTACAGCCCTGCCCCTACGGCCCCTCCAGGGACAGACGCCCTGCCGGGAAAGGTGACAGCTGCTGGACATGGCCCAGGAGTCGCTGTTCTCCCACAAGCCCGACGCACAGCCCCCCCATCACCCCGCCCATACAAGGCCCCCACCCCCGGGGCATGGGCGCGCAGCGGGTCAGCAGTGCTCTGCGCTCCGTCCGCTGCCACACTCAGGCTCAGCCTCCTCCCTGGGACCACCGTGCTAGGCCAGAGCCCAGCCCGGCCCTCGCCGGCGGGCGGGGTCTCAGGCTCCCTCGAAGCCTCCCGAGGCCGGGGGCCTGGGAACCGGGGCCTGGGACGAGGGGCACTGGCGGGGCCAGGATGAGGAGTTGTGGCCGCCCCCTCCACGGGCTGTGGTTCCTCAGCAGGGCTGCCCCTGCCCGGTGGGCCGCTCCCTGGGCCTCTCCAGGCAGCAGGGACGCCCAGAGCATCAGTGATTGATGTCTCTGTGCGGCAGCCGCTGCACCAGGAGCAAAGATAGCTCTGTGACGTTCCTGCCCCAGCCCGGCCCGGCCCAGGAGCCGCCACGGGCGGGGGGCCACGCAGGACCCCATCAGCGGCCACCTCCCCTCCCCTCCAGTCCTCACATGGCACGGAGGCGGCAGGCTTCAGGCCTGCTGACCCCCGGCCTCTAACTGCTTCAGTCTCCCCCACGCTGGGGGCCTCCTCCAGGCCTGGGGGCAGGTGGCCTCCCTGACCCATGCCAGTGGCTGCGTGTGAGGACCCCAGAGGAGCAGGGTGCTTCTGGGAGCAAGGACACTGCCCCATCGCCCACCAGGCAACGGCTGGGAGGCGCCGGATGCTGTGGGGCTCGGCGCCGAGGGGTGGGACGGGGAGGCTCAGCTTGGTGGCAGAGAAGCCACCCGCCACCCGTGTTTGGTAGAGCCGAGGTCAGGGAGGGGCCGAGGTGCCCCGGGAGGAGCCTGGGCTCTCCCTCCTGCCCACGCCGCGCCCGTCCCTCCACGGCTCTTCGGGGCACGTGCTTGTGTCCCCTGTGCCCCCACTTGAAGGGCTCCATGCTCCCCTCTGGCCAGTCCCCCTCAGCAGGTGAGGCCTTTCAACCTGAACAGGCACCTGCCCTGCCCCCCGGAGGCCCGGCCCTGGCTGGTGCCCCGTGTCTCAGGCCCAGTGTGCCTAGTGGCTGACCAGAGGAGACAGGGGCCACCCGGCCGCTCCCTGGCTCACACGCCCCTCGCCAGCCGCCGGGGCTGAGCACCCTACGCCAGGTCACCTCCGCCACCTCCTGCGAGTCGCGGCCCCCCCAAGGCAGCACGTTTTCAGTAGCAGAGACCACCCCAGCGCACTCACTCCCTCGCCGTTCCAGGGGTCAGGGGGGCTGGATTCCTCCCGGGTTTCAGGCCAGGTGTACTTCCTTGCCTTTTTCAGGGTCTAGGGGTCCTGCATCCCTTCGTTGAGAGCCCTGCATCACTCTGACCTCTGCTTTGGTCTCTCCAGCTCCCTAGACCCTGATGCCCCTGCTTCCTCCTCGTAAGGGCATTGGGCTCAACAGCACAAACCAGGACTTTGTCCCCATCTCAAAAGCCCTAAAGTAATCCCATCTGTAAAGCGTCTCGTAAGACTGTGTAAGGTCCCACATTCACGGGTTCTGGGGACCAGGACGCAGCCATCATTGGGCTCTAGTCAGCACTCTTCAGCCACCACAGCTACGATGGGCCAGCCTACCTGCCCCCTGAAGGTCACAGCGCCATTCCTTGCTGAGGCCCAGACGGCATGGGAAACTGCTGAGCTCCCAAGAGCGGCTCCAGCCCCAGCAACACTTCTCACTCGGGCCTTTGGGCCCGGGCCTCAGTTTCCCCACCCGTACACGAGGACTACGCTTCTACCCCTTTCCAGCTCCCTGGACCACGAGGACTGCAAGGACAACGGATGAGGGGGTCCGATCGGCGGGTATTCAGCAGCGGTGCCTGGGCCAACACTGTCCCTGGGGCGACATCCAGGCGGGAGAGGCGGCATCTAGCCACCTTCCTGCAGGGTCACCCAGGTGTCCGCCCAGAGCTGGGCAGTCGGACTGCATTGCTTGTCCATCGCATTCCTGGCCGCTGTGCCCTCAGGAAGCACAGGAGGGGACAGGAGACTGCAGTCCAGGGCTCAGGGGTGATCTCATCTGGTAATTCTCAAAATTAAAATGTTCGGTAGCTGACGAGGACCAAGAAGAGCGGGTGAGTCATGCCAACGGGACAGGGCCCAAGGAGGTCACGGGGTGGGGAAATGTGCGCACAAAGGGAGCCTGGGGAGCGGGGTGCGGATCGGGGTTTCCGTCGCTTCTGGGGCGGCTGGAGTCGAGCGCACTCATCGAGGTGGATTTCGTGGTCCTGGGGTCGGGGGCACCGGGAAAGGTCCGCGCGGGCTGGGGGCGAGCCGGGGGCGAGCGGGGCCGCGGCGGTAGTGCCCTCTCCCCGGGGGGCGGGCGGCTCCAGGGAAACCGGGCACCCTCCTCGTGGGAGGCGGGGGACGGGGCGGGGACACGCAGGCGCACGGCGGGGCGGGGCGGGGCGGGGCGGGGCGGCGCGCTGACGTCACGGCCGCGGACGCCGGACGCGGGGGCCGGCGCACTCCGTTGCTGGGCAACAGGCGGGCGTGGGGACCGCGGCGGCGGCCGCTCGCGCGAGCAGAGGCGGATTCGCACCCCGGGCCGCAGGCCGGGCCCTCGCGGGGACCCCGGTCCCGGGCTGCCGTCAGCCCCGCCCCGGGGCGACCCCCCGCGCCCCGCCCCGTGCAGCCCCGGGCGGCTCCGGCGCAGCGGTGTGGGGGTCCCGTGCGCACCTCCCCGGCTCCGCGGCGCGTGGATGCGGGCCGGGCGGCCCCGACATGCAGGGGGGGCGGGAGCGGGGGGCAGGGCCTGGCCGGGCGCCCCCTCCCAGCAGGAGCCTGAGCGACCCCGCCGAGGAAACAGGCGACGTTTCCCGCTCCCAGGCTTCTAAAGACAGCGGTGCAAGCGAGGCGCCCGGGGGGCGGACCGGGGCTGGCGCCGAGTGCACCTCCGGGAGCGCGGAGGGCTCTTCCACCTGCCCCGCCGGCGGCCCGGAGCCCGCGGAGCACAGCAGCGCCTGGGGGGAGTTCGAAGGCTTTCAGGAATCTTCGGCCCGGTCTGAACAGTTCTCCCCCAACTTTGAACGCCCGGAGGGACCCCCGCATCCTCGGCCGCAGACAGTGGCTTCTACCCAAAAGGAGCGCGGTTCTCGCCAGCCTCCCCAGGGCGGGCCTGGGGTGCCAGGAGCGGCGGGCAGCTCACCTTGTGAGGTATTTCTACAGCAGACCTCCGGCTGCGGTGGGCTGGCCCGGGAGGGGGTCTGCTTCTCTCCTGGCCCTGCTCCCTGTCTGTGTGGCTGGCTGCGGTCCTGAGCCAGGGCAGGAAGGAGGCTGGCTCAGGCCGGTGCTGGTGTGCCCAGCGCTCCTGGGGCCAGGCATAGTGGCCTCGGAGATCCTGGAGGCCCACTTTCCCTGCTCCATTCAGGGCACACGGGGAAAGAGCTTTTGGGCCAGACTCACTCTCCTTATTCACAAAGCCTCACCCAGAGTCCCTTCCAGCCTGTGTGTGATGACCGGGCACTGGAGATGGCCCGGAGAGCTCAGGCCGCGTCCCCTTCGCCCCTGCGCTGCCCTTCCTGACCTGACCGCCTCTTGCACCCTTTTTGTGACTGCATCTGATCCCTCTCTTCTCGTCTTCCTCTTCCTTCCCTTGCTCCTCTTTCTCTGCTGTCTCTTCCCAAGGGCTTACCCTGAAACCTCCCGAACACCTCGAGAACAAAAGGAATCAGATGAAGAAGGGATGACAGAAAAGGTTTCACTGGGTTTAGGGATGAACCGTTTGCTTCCGGAGCCAGTCAGGGTTGCCCCGGCCCCCCGCGGAAGGCACTCTCCAGGCAGTCCACTCCGCCAGCACACTTCTGCAGGCAGGACTTGTCTTCCGGGGGGACCGATAGATGGGGAACAACCTGACCATGATGTGAACTTTGCAAGAGACACGAGGTGAAGACAGAAAATTGCCCCGCACTGACGTGAATGGATGCAGTGCACACACACACACACACACACTCCAACAGCTCTTGGGGCTCCCTGCCCTCCCAGCTTGCACACCCGCCCTCCCCCTCCAGCCCCCCCCCCCCGTGTGCACACCCGCCCTCCCCCTCCAGCCCCCCCCGTGTGCACACCCACCCTCCCCCTCCTGGTTTGCACTCCTGTCACCTCCTCCCAGACTTTGCACAGCACTCACTCGAGCACTTCACACTAACTCCCAGCCTTCCGACCTCAGGTCTTCATCCGGGAAGGGCCTCCTTTACTGTCGTGTGGATGGACTTTCCAGCCAGTTGACACACGGGAAACGCTGACATTTGTATCAGGTGCCCCTCTCTCGTGTGTCCCTGACGGAGCCTATGAGTGCTGTGCCCTAACCCCACTCGCCATGGCCTGGCCTTCGCATCGGGAGTGTGCAGGGCAGAGGTTTCCGGGAGCGAGAGGGCCACGCCGGAGGGCACAACCGTCCGCACGCGTCCTCTGCGCCACATCAGCTGTCAGGTGACGGGCGCGTGTTTCTCTCTTCCTCCAGCCTCTGCACAGCTCCGAGGACGTGTTCCCGTTTGTTTTTCAGGACGTACCAGTCCAACAGGTGACTGAGGGCGTCTCCCCCTTGGGCCGCATCTTAGAAGCGCCCAGCTGGGAATCTGGACGGCAGCTGTGGTAATGAACTTAGGTTCTTAGAGCAAGTCTGAGTATACTTTCGGTGGACCAAGTGGCCCTTTGGAGAGAGCCCATCTGTCCCGAAGTCCCCACAACCTTGGGGTTGTGGGGTCCTCACGGACGGCCCGGGCAGCACGGGCTGATGCTCTGGCCACAGTCGCCCCTCAGAGCCATGTTCACCTGAAACAAGGGGGACCGGGGACGCCAGCTCCTGGTGTCTCCGTGCGAGTGCTCGTCCCGGGAGACGGGGCAACGTGATCCTCAGCCACAGAGAAACGTGCTAGTACCCCCTAGGGACAGGCTGAACCAGGGCTAGCCATCCTGAGTGCATCTGCTGCTGTCGGCAAGGCAGGCAGGCCCCGCGGCTCGACGTCCAGGAAACCACAGCCGCAGGTGCGCATGGATGGCCGCGTTCTCGGATGCCCTTCACTGGGCGCCAAGAGCAGGCGCAGCTCAGCGGATGGGCTGCAGTGGTAGGAAAGCTCGAGGTCCGCGGAGCCCAGGCCGCAGGTGGAGGGGGTGAGCTGGCCTCCCTGATCCCTGTGCCCTCTTTGTCAGAGAGTTCTACAGACCCGCCCTTTTGGGCTCTGGCCTTGGGTCCAGGCAGGGAACCCCCCTAGCAGGGGCCGGGGGACAGAGGCCTGAAGCCCGGGAATCTGTCACCACCGTGGCCCAGAGGGCTCTCTGGATATGGCGCTTCCCCAAGGCGTGGCCCGGGCCAGCAGGCAGCCGGAAGGACCTCTGGCGGCAGCAGTTTTCAAACATGGAAAACCGGAGACGCAGGTGGCCCTGGCCGGCAGGGCTGGACCCTGTGACGTGACGGGAGGTGGCTGTGGCTGCGGGGTGTAAAAGCATGAGGACGACTTGGAAATGCCGTGGGCACTTAGCGTGGCCTCCCCTCCTGTGCGCACACCCTCCCTTCCCTTGTAGGAGCTGCTCTGGCAGCCGTGGGAGCACGTGGCCCATGGGGGGTGGCTCACAGCTGTGGCCGGTGTGTGACAGCAGTGGTCGTCCCTTAAGCATTGGCCGCCCCTAGTTTTCGAGTGTCCCTGTGGCCCTGGTGCAGCTCGTGGTCCCGAGATCATCAGGAGGAAGACGGCCAAGTTCTGGGCCTCCAGGAGCGTCTGTCCTGGAGGAGCCACTCAGCTGGGCCCGGGGGAGGGGCGGGGGTGCCGGGCCCTCGCCGGCCTGGAGGGGAGCTCTCTGTGCTCCCAGCCCCTGGGACCAGGTCCCTCTTGGCTTCTGTTGGGACGGCCTTCCACTCCGCTTTTAATCAATGGGTCTCTCTTCCAGTTCTGAGTCTCGTGAACTCTGGAGAGCCCTTCAGAACACAGATGGCACGTTGGCCTCTCGCTGCCTCTGGAGCGGGTCCCGCTGCCGGGAGAACCTGTTCCTCGTTCTTGGCATAGATGCTGCTCAGAAGGTGAGTCGGGCCCATGGGGGACTGCACGGCGACTCTGCCGGCCCGCAGGGAGCCGCTTACACGGAAGGCATGAGGGGGTGGGGGGCTTGCTCCCAGAAAATGGCAGGTGGGGGAGAAAACGCACTTGGTTTCCAGTGGTGGGGGTCAGGGGATGAGGCAACGGAGGCAGGGAAGGGGCAAGAGGGGTCTCGGCAGGTGGGGGGGAGTGGGCGTGGCTCCCAGCAGAGGGGAGGGGGGAGTGGGCGTGGCTCCCAGCAGAGGGGAGGGGGAGTGGGCGTGGCGAGCAGCAGAGGGGAGGGGGAGTGGGCGTGGCGAGCAGCAGAGGGGAGGGGGAGTGGGCGTGGCGAGCAGCAGGTGCGGGTAGGGGTGTGACGTCAGCCACCAGGAGGGTCCCTAACACCTGAGGTGGGAAGCAGCAAAGCAGGAGCAGGGAGGAGGTGGTGAGAGACCGGCCAGGGGTTACCAGGGCTGTCAAATCGGCAAAGACCCTTTTCTGTTTGTTGGAATCATGGAAAACCTAAAAGGGGCTCAGTGATGGCGGGGGGTGGCTGGGGGGCCTTGGGGATGGCTGCTGCCTGGGCCAAGAGGCCACCCCAGACGGGCCAGGAGGGACGCAAGGGGTGCAAGGAGCCGGAGGGGCCCGACGAGGCCACCCTGGCTTTGTGTCTGTGCAAGGAAACCAGCCAGGAGGGTGGGGGAGGGGCCGGCAGGCTGGACAGGAGGCGGGAGCTGGGACAGCTCTGGGGAGTCCAGGCCGGGGCGGGGCTCACCCCGGGGGGAGGACAGACTTTAGGAGGTGGAGGGCCCTGTGGGTCCACAGGGTGGGGGTGGCTGTGAGCCGCGTGGCCGGAGGGCAGGGACCCACCAGCTGCCTGGGCCTCGTGGACACCGAGTCACGAGCGCATTGCCGTTTAGCAGTGGGATGTGCCCCAGGGCTCTGGGTTCACAAAGCCAACGCAGAGAAAGCGGTCCTTTATGACAGTGGCTTATCTCACTAGAACCTTTCCGGAAACCTGGGTCACATTCTGGAATGTTCCGACCTCAAAGAGCCTGAAGAACTGGCCCTGCCCGCCTTTCGTCTGCAGCCCTGCAGAGCCCTGATCCAGACCAAGGTGAGCTCCCCCGCCCCCTGGGGGACAGGCCACGGCCGTGCTGGCCACGCGGATCTGTGTGCTGGCCCCTGCTCCCTGAGTGTCCCGGGCTCGGGAGGAAGGAGCGCTGCTGCTGTCAGGGGCGGGCCTGGGACGTGAGCAGCTGTCCCTGGCCGGCGGGCAGCAGGAGGGGCTGCGGGGAGCGGCGGAGAGGCACACGTGAGGGGCAGGTGTCCTCTTCTGACGATGGGCCACGGCCTTTCCGGGGAGTGGGGCACCTGCCCCTCGTGGCCCGGTGTTGTGGGGAGCAGTGCCCCGCCTGGAGGGGCCTGCTCCCCCCGGAACCCGGAGCACAGGTGGGGTTCACTTGCGTGCACCCCTGCCCCAGGAGCACCCGGGGGCGTCCACCGCCAGAGTCTGCTCTGCCGCAGGTCGGTGTGGACAGCGTGGGCCCGTGTCATCCGGCCACATGGGCCAGGGCCATCTCCAGGGATGCCCACGCACGCTGGTCCCCCTGCTCTTTGGGAAACCCCCCAGGGCGGGAGGTGGAAACTTCCAGAAGTGCGGGTAGGGGCCGTCTTAGAGCAGCAAGACATAGAAACGTGCGCAGCAGTCGGTAGGTGGAAGTCCGTGGACGCAGCAGGCGAGAGCAGGACGGGCCTGGGGACCCCATCAGGCCCTACCAGGGCCACAGGCTCACTTAGGGAGGGGATGCCTGCGTGGCCCAGGGCACACAGGTGGCCATCCTCCCAGCATGGTGCCCGCTTAGCCCCGGGAGAGGCCACGGAGCTGTCCGCTCTGTCCCACGCACCGCCGTGTTGACCGCACGACGGCAGGAGGGGAGGAAGCCCCACGGCCCGGCGGCGGGGGGAGCAGGCGGCCCACCAGCCCCTGGAGGCCCTGAGCACGCCCTTCCTTTCCTGTCAGCTCTCGGGGCCGTCCGGCGGCAGACAGGGGGGCCTGCTCGCCTGCAGCCTCTTTCTGAAGACCCCCTTACACAGGAACGGGCGGTACATCACTATTCCGTGGAAAAAGAAGATGTTCAGTCCATGTAACCTCAAAACGACCTTGTTTAATAGCGATGTTTGCTAAAACGGGAGGCCTTTGTATTTTTATGAGGAATTCTGCATTTTCATATGGGCTTGGTCTGGTGCTGGAAACTGGAACTATCCCGTGGGCGTGTTTCCCGGGGCGCCCTGTGCGAACCTGTGCGCCCGCTGGCGCACACTGGGGTCCGACCCCTTTAGAAGAGCGGGTCCTTCGGCAGAGCCGGTCTCGACAGGAAGGGGGTGCCCGGGTCCCCAGGAGCTCCACCCCCGTCTGACATGAACCAAGGCGGCTCCGGGGGTCCTCTGCCCAGGCCTGGCTGCCTGCGGGGCTGCCGGGGGCCCACCCGGGTGGCCTGGCTCTCAGCTGGGACCGTCCGCAGGAGGCAGGCGTCCACACGCTTGGGGGTCCGGAGCACGTTACTGTCACACCTGGGGGGGCACGGAGGCCCCGGGAGCTCCTACCCGTGCCAGCCCCCTACCGGCGGCCTTTGCGTGTGGCTCTCCCCTCTGACTCCCAGCCGGCTTTCTCTGGTTCTGGCAGAGGCACTGATTTTTGTAAAATTTTATTAAATAAAATGGCCTGGACAAGCCCACCTTCTTGCTGGTTCATCTGCTCTGTGGGGACTGTCATCAGAAGTGCTGTGGTCGCAGGCGGCCCCCACCGGACGCCCCTCTAGCAGCATGCGGCCCTGGTCGCTGCCCCGTGTGCGTGGGCCACACTTGCCTCGGAGGCCAACTCCGTGGACCCCGGAGTCAGACCCCAACAGTGACGCGGTGGGGACACAGTAACCAACAGCTGCCTCCTGTCGCAGGGAGAAGGGCACTCGTCGCTCTCCACCAGGCTGCAGGGGTCTTTGAGGCTTACAGGAAGGGGGGATCAGATTTTTTTTTTTTTTGTACTGTAGGTTTGGGAAATCTCTCCTTTTTCATTTTCAGCCAGAAAGAAATGGAAATTTGGAAACCGCTGTTTTGCCGCCTGCTTTCCCCAGAGGGCAGCCTCCGCCAGGGGTCCCGGGGTCCTGCTGGCAGAGACACGCTGGGTGTTCTGCCTCCTCCCCCAGAGTCCCTCTGGGACACGCACTGACCACCGCAGCTGCCCCCCTGCTGACCCCGGCCAGCCCAGCGGCCCCAGCCCTGTTCCCCAAGCCAGAGGCCAGGGCCGTCCCTGTCCCTCAGCCCGCGGCCAAGCAGACGTCAGGTCTAGCTCTGATGCTGCGTCCGGTGCCTGGCCAGGTTGCTCAGGAGCCCCTTCCAAACCCGGAGACGGAGCGCCGACCGGCCCCCTCTGATTCCCCGGCCAGAACGTGCCCATCAGCTACGAAGTCAGGTTCAAAATCCTCACAGAGCTGAAGGTACCCAGGAACCTACATTCATTGATTTCAGTGCCCCCGGGAGCAGAGCAGAGGGGGACCCCAGGGACCCCTCGTCCAGCTCTGGGTCTTTGCTGAGCGCTCAGAGTGGGGTGTCAGGAGGGAAGGCTGACAAAGTCCCCAAGTTGAGCCAGCGTCTCTCAGAAGTGGGGGCCGGAGAAGTGAGAGACCCCCCAAAGGAGTGCTCTGGGGTTCCTGCTACCCACTCTAGAGGCTCCGGGGGCAGCGAGGCCCTTGCCCTGGGCACTCCAGGCCACGACAGGTGCAAGGACCTAGAATGGGAGCAAAGGGAGCCTCCAGTGGTCTGGAGACCTGGTGGCCGGGCTCCACAAGGCGGGCCGATGTCCAGTGCCCAGCCAGTGCTCGGACCTCGGCCCCGCTGAGCCGGAGTCCTACCGCCGCCCGGAGACGAGGGAGGCCCCTGGGAGCGGCAGCGGAGCCGGGGCCCAGCCCGACGGCCGGCTGGGACTCAGCCGAGTTCTGAGGACTCAGCCCGGAACCTGCCGGGCTCCTCGTTATGGGCTTTAGTCTCCGCTGTCCTCTTACCCGGTGCTTAGCCGTCAGCAAGACATCGCAGGACCACGAAAACACGAGAACCCCTGACCCCCGGTGGACAGGAGCAGAGGCAGAGGTGGCCCAGACGGTGCAGGTTTAAGACCATGAAACGGCACCAGTAGAGGCGGTGACAGTCCGGTGGGGAAGCGGTGCACTCGTGGGACAGGCACAGAAGTCACACAAAAGAACAAAATGGCAGCACTGGAAGCGAGCCCCGTCCCCCTGCCCGCGAGCCCTTCTGGAGGGGCCAACGGCAGACCCGATCGGCAGAGGAGCGGTCCGCGAGCGCCCACGGGTCTGTGGAAAGCATCCGAGCAGGGCGCAGACAGACTCAGAGGGAGAGGACACAGGACAGAGTGTCCAGGATCCGGGGACAGCACCAGGCTGCATGGTCCCATGTCATCGGAGGAAAGAATGGCTAAGAACTTTCCAGAACCAACGAGAGGCACAGACCTGTGGCCCCCAGCAGGATCCACGGGAAGAAGACCAGACCTGCGCTCTGGCCCCGCGGGAGCCCGGCCTGGCGCGGACACGGAGCGCTCTGCACAAGCAGACGGCTCACGCTGTCCACAACTGGCCACCCCTGGCTGCGGGCAGAGAGGCCGGGGCCAATTCCCTGACTCTAGAGTGTCTCCAGTCTTATGGGAAAACCTTTCTCCGTGGCCGGAGTGCCCCCCATTCCCTGAGAGTCCTCGTGCCCCCCGGCCGGGCTGGCCTGCAGCAAGGCCGCAAGCCCCAAGGCTGGGGGCGCCCAGCAGGCAGGGTCTCAGCAGGGCCCTTCCCCATCATCAGAGCCCCTGGAAACGGGCCACCGGGTCTGTCTGCAAGGAGGGCAACCTGGCGCTGAAGCAGGGGCTCTGAGCACCAAGCTCCCAGAGCAGGTGGCTTCTGAAACTTGGAGTGGGGACCTGGGGGGAGTGGGGCAGCCCACCGGAGGGCCGGGCGCCGGAGGGGACGCTGTGTCTCAGCTGTGTGTCTGCGGGCTCAGGCCGTGGAACGGGACTCTGCCACGCGGGAGGCTCGGACTGGCTCCTTCCCACCATGCTGGACGCCGGGAGCCCCCGTGGGCCTCTCCTGGTTCGCTGTGCGCCTGCAGGGCGGAGGGCAGCGGGCATGCAAGCTGTCCCATCTCCTCCGGAGGGCCCGAGCCCATCACGACACCTCCCAGAGGGCCCTCCTCCCGCCAGCACACCGAAGTCCGGTCCCAGCATATGGATTTGGGGAACACGAACAGCAGCCCAATAACACAAGAAAACCCTAAACTACCCCCCGGGGGGATCACCCTCTATGTGCCTCGTCCAACAGCCACACACATACGCGCGCACACACACACGTGGACGCACACACACACGTGCACGCACATGCGCGCGCACACGTGTGCACACATACGTGCGCGCACACGTGCACACACATGCACGCGCGCGCACGTGCACACGCGCGCACACCCACGTGCGCACACTGCACACATATGTGCGCACATGCGCGTGCACACACGTGCACACCCACGCGCGCGCACACACACGTGCACACCCACGTGTACGCACATACGCGTGCGCACACATACGCGCGCGCACACACACGTGCACACCCACGTGTACGCACATACGCGTGCGCACACATACGCGCGCGCACACACACGTGTGCACACATGCGCGCGCACGCACGTGCACACACATACGTGCACACACATGCACACGGGGACACATACCAATCAAGGATCCCCAGGAGCCTTCCCTATCCTGCTGGGCGGGCCCCCACAGCCGGGCCACGGGGTGGGGAGCTCACCCATGTCCCCGTCCTCACCGTCAGGCCCGGGCTGTGAGCAGACAGATCTGGGCTGGGCCCCTGACCTTGCCCCATCCCCGGCGCTGGGGCAGGCAGATCCCGGGACACAGGCAGAGAGGCACCCCCTGCACGAGTGCAATGGGCCACAGGTCACAGACTTGGGGAGATGAGCAGCTGCTCGGGGCCACCGTGGACCCAGGCTCCCCTCCTTGCTGTGCCCTCCCCAGGAGGGGGCTATCCTGCCTCTGGTGACCCGCTGCCGATGATGGGCTCAGGCCAGTAGGCCAGGCGGGAACCTCCTGGAGGCTGGCTCTCAGAGGGTAGGCCCCTCGGCGGCAGGGGCAGGAAGTACAGGCCTCTGCCCTGCTCTCAGCCCCGGGCCACCGCCATCCAGTGGGTGGGGCCACCGTGGAGCAGAACCTCCTCGGGCCCAGCGCCTGGCCAGCAGCTGCGGCCTTCCTCAGACACCAGCCCCGCGGCTGGGCTCAGCTCCGTGGGTGCCAACGTGCCCAGCAGGGGCCGGGAGGGCACGGCTGTGGGGATGGTGGCCTCGGTGTAGGCGCAGTGCTCTGGGGACGACAAGGCCCACGCAGGTGGAGGCCACACTGCTGTGAGCGGCGACCGCCCCCGCCCCCACCCCAGCAGCTAGGGCTCTTGTGAGGGGGCTGCGTGCCGCTGTTTATACATCTGGGGGCTTTTTTCCCAGAAGATTACAAAACTACAAGTACAAAATTAGCCACAAAGGAGAACAGAATGAGAAAAGAAAGTTCCCCAGAATTTAAAAAGGCAATAGCAAGAAATGGCACAGGCTCCAGGAAAACAGCACTGACCCATCACTGCACTTTTTAATCCCCTTCCCCTGGGAGAGTACTTTCATGCGATCACTTGCTATCCTGAACGGAGAACTCCACGGAAGTGCCACCGGCCCGGACAGCGGGCTGCGGGTGGCAGGCCTACCAAAGTCTCCCCTGGCTGGGGAGGGCTGGCAGAAGCAGGACACATGGAGCCCAGACCCGCTGCCCTGCAGCCGGCTTCCCCGGCTCCGAGCCCGGAGCCGCAGAGCGCCCCTGCCCCACCAGAGACGCAGCAGGGGTGAGGCAGCAGCCTTAGCACACTGGGCGCCTGGACAGCCGGATGGGCACGTACAGGTTAGCTCCATCCCCGGCAACTGGCCACCTGCCTCCGCCCCTCCCTGGAGGCCTCGCTCGGCCGTCTGCAGGGGCGTCCGGGCGCGGGCGCCCGCCGGCCAGCCTGGCTGGGAGCTGGGATGGGCCTGTCCAGGGCAGTCAGGCCACCAGGTGGGCGTGAGGCATCCCACAGGAGGGAGCCCCTGGAACGGGAGCGGGCAGCTGTCAGTGAGTGGGGGCCCCCAAGTCGGGGGCCCTGCTCGGCCGAGCGTCCTGAGCGCGGCGGTTCTCCGGACTCTACTTCGGCCAGCGGGCTAGTGGGCGCGCCAGCCGCCGAGACTGAAAATGGACTAACAAAGAAATGATACAAGAACACAAGGTATTGTTTACCTTGAAAATAAACGTGCCAGGTATTCTACCGGCAAAAGATCGACTTATCTGGGTGTAACAGGAGTGCAACGCGGACACGCAAGTTACAGAAAAACCTGCGAGCAAAGCAGAGGCGGCTCTCTCTGGGGGCGTGGGCCGGTTGTAAACGGAGAGTCTATTGGAGTAAACCAGGAGCTCAAAGTATAGAGGCCTCTCATTGGCCGGGCCCTGGCAGTCTCTCATTGGCTAGGCCGGACCATCTGTCATTGGCTGGGCTGCGGCCGTCTCCCATTGGCTGGGCTGTTACCAGGGCAGGAGGAAACCTTCCTTCCTCCTGCAGGTTGGTAACCTGGTGTCCGGGAACAAAGGGATGTCTTCCTGTCGGTCCGCCGTGGTCAGTGAGTGGCGGGGCTGAGCGCGAACCCTGCCGGCCTCCCGATGCCATTCTAAACGAGGCGTCCTGTTACTAATTTTCACACCGCTTCAGGCTTATGGCTTATTAAAACATAGATTTTATTTTCCACGAGGAGAAAGGGCCTTCAGACTCTGAAGGGAGCAGCCCGTGCAAGTCTCGGCCTGCCGCGGACTCCTCCCAGGTCACCGCCCCTCCCTCCAGCCCAAGCACCAGGGCAGGGAGCGAGTGCTGAATTTCGAAGCCTGGGTGGCTGGCAAAATGCCAGTTTGACACACCCAAGTGCAACAGAGAAGCCCGCTGAACTGACCTAGGAAAAAAGATCGGATTGAGGGTTATGCTGTGGCTGATAACAAGCACATTCCCATTTTGTTTGCTGGGTGATTTTTAATAAAGCAATGCGTACATGGCTGCTATCAAAGAAAGGTCTTATGCAGGAAAGAAAACAGACTGTTTTGGCTAAGGGTAAAGAAGCAAAAGCAGAAGCAGGAGCTGGGCAGTGGTGGGGTGGAGAGTGCAGGCTTACTTGTAAACCAGTGAAAAAAATAAAAGAAGGTGTGAGTGTTCCCAGCGGCCAGGGTAGGGTCACGGGGAGCACGCCGGGTACCCCAAAGCTCACTTAAGTGGCATTGCTCTGCCACCACCACCGTCAACCACCCTCAGGATTGAGGAGTCCTACGGGACGAGTGTCCAGATTTAATCCTAGACTTAACCTCTGGGTTCTGTCCCAGCACCAGTGCCAGGGAGCAAGTGTGGGCACTCTCCAGCCCAGCGCCCTGTCCGCACACACCGGCCCACGGCGGGCTCCGGGCACGCGAGTCCAGCAGCCCCGCTAGTGTTGACCTTTTCACCAGTAAAATGGGTCTATTCAGGAATGACCATTGCAATGTGCTTCGGCAGAACCATAGGCAAGTCCAACAACAAGAGGAGCATTTATGGAGAAAGGAGGAAGCTGGAAGGGCTGTTTGGAATGGAAGTCCACTGGAGAGAAGTGCGAGTCCTGGGTGCTGAGGGCTTGTCTCTGGCTTACGGTGGCGGGGCCGGCACTTTCTGGCGGGGGATGCACCTTCTCCTGTGGGGCCCGCAACTGAGTCTTTCCCGTTGAAGATTCTTCTGCTGGGTCTGTGACTGACAATCCTTGATGTCCAGTGGGAAAGAGTGAGAGCCCCCACTTCGAGCCTCCCCACTCCATTTCCCTCGATTAACGTCCATACCAGTCGGGGGCCCTCAACACTGGGGAGGCACGCGGGAGGGCAGCGTCTTCCAGGGAGAGGCCCGTCGTGCTGGGAAAACCACGCTAGTGGGGCCCCGAGAGTCAGATCCCCTGAAGGCACCACCTGGGACACCAGGGGTGCCCGCGATCTTCGGGTAGACAGGATCTGACCTTCACCTCCAACATATACTAATAAATAGGCATAAATAAAACCTTCCGAAATCCCCATGTAACTCTAACGAAGACAAGCTGGCACAGCAGATCCGGGCACGACACTCAAGAGTAAAAGGCGGGGCTGTGCAAGGTGCTCTAACTGTCACAGGACAGGAGGAGGCTCACACCAATGTCATGTGAAAAGTCATGATCTAGATACACTACATGGAGTGAAGCTTCCTATAAAAAAAGTTCTTATTTAAACTTTAGGAAAAGAAATACACCAACTGCAAATGTTTAGGTTATAAGTTTCTAATGTAGCAGCAGAAAATGTTTATAGAAAAAATATACTTCTAAGAAAATAGCTGAAAAAATCTAAAAAGATAAAAGTATAAAAAGTTTAAAAAATATATCTTACGACAAAATATTGCCCAAAACATATAAAACTTAATTTAAAAAAATTCACCTATCTAGAGTTAAACCAGGCTGGACACAGAGCCGGCGACTCGAGCCCTCCACAGAGCTGCAGCAGGTCAGAGGGGGCGGGCACCCAGGGCCAGCAGGTCCCGCTAGCCGGGACGACCAGCCCGAAGGAAAACTGCCCAGCCCCCTCGGGGATAAAGGAGGCAGGGCAACCGGATGCTGTTCTGGAACGTTCTCCTCATCACAGACGAACCAGGCGCTGAGCCAGCAGATGCAGGGCGGTGAGCATCACAGGCCAAGCACTCTGGGTGCCTTAAGAATCCATCCGCAACGCGTCCCACCAGGGCACAGCTGCCCGTTCAGGTCTCCACCAGGATCTCCACGGTGTGCTCCAGCTCGCCCAGATCCGACCTGCAGCTGGAACTGGGGGACGGGGCGCCCGCGGAGGAGAAGGCCTGGAGCCCGCTGCCGTGGCCCGCCGGGGTGCTGCCCACCATCCCGGTCAGCACGGCGTCCAGGTCGTAGTAGGAGCTGTCCACGTCCGCAAACAGCTCTTCCACAGAACCCGAGGTTTTGTTCTCCAGCGTCTCAAAGATCTGATCCAGGGACTTCTGAAAGCCCCCTCTGCTCTCTCGAGAGCTGCCCACTTCCCAGAGGCTACTCTGCGGGTTCCTCGGTGCCTGTGCCGAGGGTGCCGCGGCCAGTCCCAGACCCAGGTCTGGCGTGTGGCCGTCGCCCACGATGGGGACAGGGCAGTCCCCCTCCTGCTCCCGCGCTGAGCGGCACAGGATGTCAGTGGCAACGAGGCGGTCCAGCGGCGCCCGCCCTGCCACTTGGGGAGCCCCAACGCGCCAGGTCCCGTCCTGGGTCATCTCCTCCTGGATCTGGCGCACCGTGTTGGCTATGAGGACCGAGCGGCAGAGGTTGGGCTCCACCAGCATGTGACACAACTGCAGTTTGACCAGGGACATGTCCAAGAGCGACTGGCGCTGCAGGCTGTAGGAGGGTGTGGCCTGGGTGCCCGCCAGGCCTCCTTCTGCGTCCTCCCCATCCTCGGCGCTCTTTCTCTTTAGCCCTCGTGCAAACATCGTGCCCTGTGGAAAGCAAGGAGGATGTCATTCAGCACATTCCAGAGTCCCCAGCAGACCCTGCCCCAAGACTGTCTGAAAAAAAATGGGCTTGAGAGGGGGACGGTCCCCATCCCGGGGGGGCACATGGGGCCCCAGCTTCTAGAGGGAGGGATCTGGCGGACAACGGAACTCTAAACCATGACACACCATCCCCCCCATTAGAAATGATAAATGGGCTACAGATACGGGAAATACACTCCTGATACACCCAAATTCTGGGAATTGGTACTCACAAGGGAGGAGGGTGTGGGGGAAGCCGGACAGGTGCCGGCTTGCGTGCTGCCACTCGCCTGTGCCCAAGCTGACCACAGCGGGTCCCAGCCACGGGTAGCCAACTGTCGTCTCAGGGCCTTCACAGCCCTGCCGAAATGGGCCCCTGGGGTCCAGAGGGCCCAAGCCTTCACAGCCCAGGGTCCTGGCAGCACCCTCGGCTGGAGAGGGTCGGGGAGGAGCAACACTTGGGCTGATTCCCTGGACAACTGTGTCCCCCCACCCAAGGTACAGATGGGACTCGCCCTCACCGGGCACAGGCGGGGCCTCCGAGGCCAGTCGCCAATCCAACCTGGAGGACCCGACACGCTGGGGTAGGGGAGGACGCTCCTAGAGGCTCTGGGCGGGCACCGGTCTCACACCACACGGCAGGCTCACCAGATCGCTGCTCTCAGAAGCCAAAATATGAGCAAACTGGTCTTTTGAACTGATCTAGGCTGAGAGACCTCTGGGGAATTACAAAGGAGACCAGGAAGGGTCTGAGGCCGTGGCCTGGTACCTGCACCACTATTTCAAGTAACTTTTTAAAAGAAATTGTATTTATTTATTTGACACAGAGAGAGAGTTAGCACGAGCAGAGGGAGAAGCAGACTCTCACCGAGCAGGGAGGCCGATCTGAGACTTGGTCCGAGGACCCCGAGATCATGACCTGAACTGAAGGCAGACGCTTCACTGACTGAGCGCCCAAGGTGCCCCTTGTTTCAAGTAATTAATCTGAGTTATTCATAAAGAGGGTTAGATCTTTTAAATTTGCAAATTTTTGGATTTCCTGTTTTTTTGTTTTTTTTTTTTTTTTTTTTAGAAAAAGCAATCCAGAGCGCCTGGGTGGTTCAGTTGTTAAGCAACTGCCTTCGGCTCAGGTCATGATCCCGGAGTCCTGGGATCGAGTCCCACATCGGGCTCCCAGCTCTACGGGAAGCCTGCTTCTCCCTCTGACCTTCTGTCCTCTCATGCTCTCTCTCTCTCTCAAATAAATAAATAAATAAAATCTTTAAAAAAAAAAAAAAGAAAAAGCAATCCAGTGGCTCTCTGTGACTGCTGCTGGCCTATTACTCTGGGGTGCCCAGGGGCCCCCAGAGAACCAGGGTGGAGTGGAGGCGGCACCTGTGCTTTCTGTGCTCAGGGTCCCAGAGTTCTGCACCCCCACCAGAAGCCCCTCTGAGGACTCACTCCTGCCAGCCCCACCCCCACACAGACAGAAAAATGACCCGTCCCTGGGGTTTCCTTTCAATGTCACAGACATCACCCCATACGTTTAATGTTTTAAGAAATTTTAAAAATTAAGTGATTTGGGGGGCATTTACCCCAAAGAAACGAAAGCCAACATTCATGCTAAAACCTGCACAAGAGTGTTCACAGCAGCTCCACACATAAGGAGCCCCGGGGACCAGGGGGTGTCTGACACACTCAGGGTACCAACCGTACACGGTCACTCGGCAGGACGGCAGCGTGCCCTGGGGAGACCCCCACCTGGAGGGGTCTTAGGGGAATTATGCTGAGTGAGAAAGCTGACCTTAAATTGTTGTGCATGTATACATTTCTGGAACACTGTACGATGGCCTAGCCATGGGGGGGAGTGGGTCTCCGAAGCTATGCACAGAACCACGTATGTGCACACAGGATCTCACCCGGTTCTGTGGTCACACAGGGGACACGTGTGTCTGTGCGTCTTATTTAAATGCCAACACTAGGGAGGCACGTGTATGTCCAAATCATTTCTTCCAATGGCCTGTGCATCTGTAGTTATTTCAAACTAAAAAGTTTAAAATATTAAGTGACTGTGGCTTACTCCCCTCCCAGGCTACTTTCCCAGAACAGCAAACGGGTCTGACTCAGCAACTCTGAAGCCTGGAACCAGCCGCCGTTTCTCCTGGAACACCTGACACACACTATCGCCCATTACTGAATACATAAATGAAAGGGTTCACCACAAAATACACGAAAAAGATTTCACTCACTACTGGTAGCAAAGGAGTCAAGACTTTTGTTGTAGCTGCAAATTCAACTTTTACAGAAGCTTTTTTCTGTCAATACTTGTGTAAAAGGCACGTGTTTAAAACTGATGACTATGTTGAGAATTAGTATGAGATCATGTCAAACTACAAGATACCTGTGTTGGGGAAAAAAGTTAAATCTCCAGGGTTCCCCTGTGGCAAGTCACTTTACTTCTTGTCTTCTTTTTTTTTTTTTTTTTAAAGATTTTATTTATTTGACAGCGAAAGAGCGAGATCACAAGCAGGCAGAGAGGCAGAAAAAGGAGGAAGCAGGCTCCCCGCTGAGCAGAGAGCCCAATCCGGGGCTCGATCCCAGGACCCCAGGACCCCGAGATCACGACCTCAGCCAAAGGCAGAGGCTTAACCCACTGAGCCACGCAGGCGCCCCACTTCGTTGTCTTTTCGTATCTTTTTTCCACCAAATCCACAATTCCAACTCTGGGTGACAACCGATTTAATGGAGGACCCAACCAAGCTCACTCAGATAACATAAAGAAGCCCAAGTTTCCACCAGAATGACTCGGAGCCGCCCTTCGCGCGAGCCCTGCTCGGCCGGGGCGGGGAGCACCCCCAGAGCCGCTGGGGGCAGCGGGACCCACGGCTCACAGAGCTCAGGACGCCGCACCGAGCGCCCAGCTCCCGGGGGTCCCACCTCCCTTTCCTCAGAAGGCCCGGGACCCGAGTTTGCGAATGGCCGGTCCAGCGGGAGCCTCTGGCAGCAGGGCTGACCCCGGGCCAGCCCCAGCCGGGAGAGCCCCGGCAGCCCCGGAGAGCGCCCGGGACACATCGCCCGGGACACGCCCAGGGAGGGGCCCGGGTACCACCTGCGGCGGAGCCTGAGGATGCCCCGGAGACCAGCCAGCCCCCGTCTGCAGCTAGCGGCCATGGACGTTAATGGAAGCCTCGCCGAGATGGACAAGCGACAAGGGGAGCCAGGAGCGCCCACGGCCCATCGCAGGCCCCCACGCCCCCACCCTCCGAGGGCCTCGGCTCCCTGCCCGCGCCGGCTGGGTCTGCCTGCGGTTCCGCCGTAGCTTGCACAGCCCGTTCACCATGAAAGCACCACCGCCAGTTACCTTCCCAGCCAAAGACGGGGTAGCAGGGGACAGAACCCCCGTCAGGGCCGCGCGAGGTCAGGGCCGCGCGAGGTCAGGGCCGCGCGAGGTCAGGGCCGCGCGAGGTCAGGGCCGCGCCAGCCGCCGACAGGACAACCACACCCAAGTCCTGACAGCAGCGCAGAGGAGGCGCTTTTGAGGGGAAGGGGGGTGGGGCGAGTGGAGCTTTTGTAAACGGAAAGTCTATTGGACTAAACTAGGACCCCAAAGTAGAGAGGATCCTCATCGGCTGGGCTGAGACTTCTCTCATTGGCTGGGCCGCGGCCGTCTCCCATTGGCTGGGCTGTTGCCAGGGCAGGAGGAAACCTTCCTTCCTCCTGCAGGATGGTAACCTAGTGTCCGGGAACAGAGGGATGTGTCTTCCTGTTGGGTCCGCCGTGGTCAGTGAGTGGCGGGGCTGAGCGCGAACCCTGCCGGCCTCCCGATGCCATTCTAAACGAGGCGTCCTGTTACTAATTTTCACACCTGTTATTCCCAAATAAACCCACTGTCGCTAGTAAAATAACTGACTTTCATCGTTAAGGTTAACACAGACCAGGAAGTCAGACTTCTATCTCCATGACAGACATGGAGTCCCCCCCCAAAGTCCATGACATCTGTAACAGTCACCTCCAAGGGACAGGGCCTCAGTAACCGATGGCCACCCTAATATCTGTCTCTACTTCCTAGAAAAATCCAAACGTGCTACCCATGAAACCACAAGGGCTGCTCGCTTCTCCAGCCTGCGGCCCCATTAGGGGCCCTGGAAGCCAGTTCTGGTCAGCAGTGCTGCCTCTCCCCTGTCCCCAAGTGTCATTCTGCAAACCAGGAGGTGGCCCACTCCATGGCCGCAGCTGCTTCCAATAAACAGCCTTTGCTCTCCTCGCACAGGAGTCTTTGTTTCTGCAGCTTACTGTACATAATTGGGAAGAGCATGAAAAAGTACGAGGCAAAAATCACCGCAGCCCGCCCCGCGGAGAACCAGTCATGATGCCGGTTCCTCCTAGCGGCTCCCTAATCAGGCTCTTCTCTGTGCATGAGAGCTCACTGCAAGCTCTGCTTTTCTTATCACATTTTCCACGACTCGCAAAAGCTGACTGTCACTTCGGACAGCCTCGCAGTGACCCTCAGGTATAAACACACCACAAAGACTGAGCCTTATTCCGAGCATTTACGCAGCTCGCCATCCGCCCGGTTACAGTGATGCTGGGTGCTGATCCTGACAGTAACTCGACTCCTTCCTACCGGTTTTTACAGGGCAGAGGCAGGAGCATTTGTAAGGCACGTGAGACACATTATCAAGCCACCTTCTGGAAGGTGCCATGAGTTCACCCTCCACCAGGTTTTTCTGCATGTATTTTTTCACATTTGCTGGTTTAGTTCCCCTCCACGTTAGTCATTATCCCAGCTCCATCCTCCAGGCCCCTGCCATTAACCTGTTTCACCACTCTGGATGTAAACATTTTCAGATTTAAAATAAGCAAGTCAAACGGGTAAACTGTGTTGTGTCTGACAATGGAGCACGACCCGGCAATAAAATCCACACTGATCTGTGCAGCACGGATGAACCTCAGATACAATGCCTGATTACAAAGCAAGAACGAAGAAGCAGGTACTACAGGATTCTATTTATATGAACTTCTGGAAGAAGTAAAGGTAATCTAAGTGGTAGAATAGCAGAACGGTGGCCAGCGGAGGGGTAGCGTCGGCTGGAGAACTCCCCAGGATGGTGGAAATTCACCCCATCTCGGTAGGAGCACCATATTCGTCAGATTCACTGAACTGCACCACTACTGACTGCGCACTGCACTGTATGAAATAAATGATACCTTGATTATAAAGAAAAACACATAAACAAGTTGATGCCGGGGGAGGCTACCACATTAATTTAAGTTTAAACCATTTTAGATATTGCCTCCCACGCGTCGCTAGTGCTTGGATCTCATTCGACATGCCAGCACAAGTATGTGTTCAAAGCCACTCTAATTATTCCCTTCAAATGTTCCAAACCCCGAGCAACTGTTAATTTTTGTTGCACTCAGTACAAGAAAATGCTGGCCGACTTGGGACTTGAGAAGGAGTAGCTCAAGGGCAGCACATCCAATCACAGGAGCCGACATGCCGTCACCAGAGCCGTGTCAGGGTGATGGGTGAGGTGGGAGGCGGCCCACGAGGATCACCCTCCTCAGACCTTTGTGTTTGCGACAAAATCAGCACAGAGTATGGTTCTGGAGGCAGTGGAAGTGGGCACACAGAGCTCCCCCAAGCACAGCGTCTTGGGCAGCCCAGAACGGTGGGCTGGGGCGCCGGACCCTTTGAACACAGCACACAAGACCTCCCACTTCCCAGGCTGTCCTAACTGCAGGGCCTGACTCACCATTTCGTTCAAAAAAAAAAAAAAAAAAAAAGCGTCAGGTATCACACACGTCCATCCACTCCAGAGAGCCAGAAGGTCTTGCTGGGTTAAGTGCCGTCGACTCCTCAGGGTCACTATCGTTCCTGCTCAAAACCCCCCAATGTCAGCGGACAAGCAGGGCCATTTAGTGTTTAGCCCTTGGTCGGAGCACAGCAACCTCCAGACCAAGGGTTGACCAAACAGAGAAAACTGGAGAAGATAGAAAGACTGAGGGTCCCATGTGCTGGGTGGTGCCAGGGAGGGGCACTGTGCCTGCCCCAGTAGGGCACCCCCGAGACAAAGGGGACCCTGGCCTGGCGGACTCCCTGCGGTTCGTGGCAAGTGGCCTGGCCCTCTCCTGAGGCTGCTCTCACAGCCTGTGGCCAGCAACCCCCGGAGACCAGCAGAAGGGCTTGAAGAGCAGGAGACAGACTCAGCTCTGACCCGACCTGTCCACGGCCTTCAGCCGCCACCAAGCACACTCGTGACACTCGGGTTTTTCAGGCAAATCAATGTGAACTCTCAATGTCTGTCCCATGCTCAGACTGTCTTCGAAATACCCCATCAAAGGAAAACGGGAAGACAGAGCAAGCCCAAAGTCCTGAGAAGGGCTGCTCCGGAGTCCACCTGGGGGGCCTCCTCCTCACTGTCTGAAATTTTCCTTAAGTGATTACTAAAGAGTAATTTCTAAAAAAAGCATTTCAGGTACTTTGTTACTTGGAATGAAATACACAAACCTTCTCTGTCTGGAAACCTACTGCCTTAGGAAGTTGAAAAAAACTTCCTAGCCTTCTTTCTAGATAAAATCCGCCATTCTTTCTAGAAAAAGGTCATAACTGACTTTTCCTTCTGAATTTCAACTTCAGCTGTAAAACACGGCAAAACTTGAAAACCGAGTTATATACAGGAAGTGTCTGGGACATTAAACTTAATTTTGTAAGCAGGATTTTTTTCCTCTTCTTTTAAAGAACAGTTAACTCAGTCCTGCTGTCCGGTGTGTACACAGCGAGGGCCACCAGAAGAGGGAACAGAGTTGGGAAACCCTCCATTTGGACCAGAGCCTCTCCCAGCAAGCTATTACCTGGTAAGCTCTTTACCAGGTGACCATACTCTGCAGACAATAGCTTTTGGAAATGGAGAGTTTAGAGTTCTGGAAGAGAGGTTCTGATATTATCCCTCGTCACAGCAGGGTGGGAGGGCACATGATGCCCGCGGAAGACGGGTTACCAGCCGGGGTCTGGGAATTCTGTTCGCACATTCCCCACTGCCCTCCGCATGCCCGTCTCCACTGCACTGGGCAGCTTCAGGGGGACTGCACCGGGGGCAGGCAGGGCGGGAAGCCACCCAAGACTGTCATTTGCTCCCCGATATATCCTGGCCAGCTTAAAGAGAAGTTGGGTCTACTACAGTACGGGGGACGGAAACCATTGCAAAATACCCTTAACGATCCTTTTCAAAGCAATTAAAACCCAGAAACAAAGGGAAAGGAGCCAAAGTGAACACTCGGCCCTCTAGGGTTCCAGAGCATGGTGCCCCTGGCTGGGCCACTGTGGAAGGCGTTCCGGTACCAGCAAAACCCCGCTTCGCTAAAGGACTTAGGACGCAACCCGCACTCAGCGTCTGGAATGCAGCAGGTTCCCGCGGAAGGCAGGGTGAGAGCGCGGGGGCCAGTGCGGGGCCCTCTGGTCAGCGCGGCAAACCCCGGCCGGCGGGGCTGGCGCCGACCCCGGGCCCCAGGTGGGGAGGCGGAGGGGCTTCCGGGAGGTCCGCGCCGCAGCCACGGCCCCGGCTGGCGCGCCCCCACCCCCCGCCACGTCCCAAGGAGCCCGCAGCGCGCTTACAGCCCCGGGCCAGGCCCCGCTCTGCGGTTCAGACGGAGCCGGACAGCCCAAGTTCGCCCCGGCCGCAGGAAGACCCGCCGGGCCCGCCGGCCGCCCCGCGTCGCGCCCCTTCCCCCGCCGCGCCCCCGGACCCCGAACCCCAGGGCGCCCAAGCCGACCCGCCGCCGCACAAAGCACGCCGCCCGCACCGGGACGCTCACCTGGCCGCCGCCGCCGTCTGCGCCCGCGCCCGCCGCCGAGGGAGGGGCGGGGCCGCTCGGGGAGGGGCGGGGCCGCTCCGCGCCCACAAAGGGTCGCCATGGCGCCGGCCGCCCCGCCCGCCGATTGGCCGAACGCGGGGGCGGGGCCTCCGTTCAAACCGCGGGCGGGGCCCAGCGCGCGAGTTCCCGCGCGGCCGCCTTGGCCGTTGGGGGGGCCGTGCCTTGGCCACCCCGCCCCCGCCCGCTCCCAGGTCTCCGCGCGCGGCCCCAGCGCGCCTGCGCAGGGCCAAGGGGGCGGAGCGTGGCGGGAGAGGCTTGGCAAGCTGAATGTGGGCTGCTGCTGGAGAGTGCGGGGGTCCTGGGAGTGGTGGGTTGCCGGGGCGGGAAGGGGAGGGGAGGGGACGGGGGGAGGAAGGAAAGGAAGAGGAGAAGGATATTAGGTGGAGGGGGTGGGGGTGGGAGTCGGGAGGGCGCTGGAAGGGGAGGGGGATGTTAGGAAGAGGAGTGGGAGGTGGGAGAGC